>JAULUF010000028.1:10000-575000 GCA_031834385.1 Semotilus atromaculatus
CGAGGCCTACAGAGAAGAAAATGAAGAGTTGAATAAAGTCGTTATTTTTGGGGGGTTTTGCGGACAAAAAGTATTCCCGTCGCTTGATAAACTTGATAAACACATGGTTGAGCCACTGTAGTCACTGGGACCGTTTTAACGATGTCTTTACTAACTTTCTGAGCCTAAGAGGGCCAATAGTCTGGAAACACATATTTTCCCATACTTACATAGACCTTTTCCAAACAACATAGGAACCCAGCAAACTCTGAATGAACTTTATTAGGCTAGGAGTTTATGAGGTAACGAAATTGGAAAATCTCACTGGTATCTACAATTCTGGTGTCATAATTAGCTCAATTTAATAGAATACAAGGTTACAATGACTCAAAACCATTGATAACAAGAACTCAAAATATCATAATTGGACGATGACTGAAGCTCCTTCAATCTCTCGTTCATGACTGCAAGTGACAGGCTTTACACTATTAACTTCATGATCCTCTTGCCTGTGTCTTTCTGTCTCTCTGATATGAGGAGTGTGTGGGAGAGAGAGACTGGGGTGTCAAGGGGGTGAAATATAAAAGCGAATGAAAGAGACTGTGAGTGTGTGTGAAAAGCAGTGGAGTCTATGGGAAACAGAAACACCCGGTACACTGAGTCATGTGAGCAGGCTTAGCTCCACTGCAGCCACTAGACACTTTCACACATTTCATGTTCAACTGCCGTTAAATTGATGGATTCATTTAAAAGCCACATCTGTTATTCACAAGCAACAGTGTTTTGCTGCTATCTACACATGGCAAAGTTTCTGGATTAACAACCGTATTTAAACGCGCAATTGAATCCGATTGACAGTGTCAACTATAGCAATGGACGGAACAAAACAATCTGATACTGTATGTCAAATGATCTGTGCATTAAGACTTGGAGTGTAAATGCAAAATAATAGATCTGACACTTTTCCACCCAAGTAATGTGTTACTTTGTTGTTCTAACATTTCTAACTTTTTAAATCAGTCCTTTTTACATAGAAATTTACAGATTTTTAAATAAATAAAAATTCTTAGTAGGGGTGTGTGATATATATCATCTATGATAATATGGTGATTGTTTGTGACTGACATTATCCAGTATGTCCCTCATTCTATAAAACACACCTGAGAAATGAACGCACACACTCCATGATATAGTCTAGTAGGTTTACTAGTGCGACTAGTAATAAAAGTGATTTATTCTACTAAAATGCATTTCGAATGCCGCCATTATTCAAGATAATATACCTCAAAATACCTCTGTAAGTCTTTTATAATTGTATTATTTAATATTACTAATATTATAGTTAATCTATATCACATGAAGAGTGCCGTTTTTTCTCCAAATATCAGCATGATTTCAAATGCGATGTTGATTTTACAACAGTTCACTAAACAAGAAGTTACTATTAAGTGACTTAAATTTTAGACACAATATTGTTTCAAACAAAGCCACGGGACTGTTTTGAGCCTCTTTGAGCCTTTCGTTACAGAATGAACGAATCGTTTGAAAGAATGATTCAATGACTCACTCATTAAGACTTCATTCCTGAATGAATCAGCCATTTGAATGAATCGGTTTTAATTTCACATTTAAAGTAGCTTTTCATTTTTTAAATAATTTTACAAAATCAATATTCACCGTTTTATGTTTAAAACATCAAATCATTATTTATGCATTTGTAACAGGTTAAATGCTTTCATGTCCTCTGAGCTGCATTAAACTGTCAGTGTAAAAGCATGTAAATGCAGCTTCTGTGACTTTCCTCTGCATTACAAAGAAGAATTTTGTACTGATTTCGTTTGATTGGTAACAGCCCTATTGTGTCTTGTTATTTTAATAGAATTTATTGATTACATGTAAGAATTTGACACAAAATATGATGCATACATTTCATTAGGTTTAAAAATGTCTTTACTAAAAGGTAAAAATGCCCTTAAAAGTCATTTTTTATATTTAAAATTAAATTTTTAATCCCATAAAAAAATATATTTCCAAAAAAAAAAAATATATATATACCACACAGAATGTAAAGGATATCAAAAATATAGGAGTCAGCTGTCTACAGCAGTCCTAAACCTCCCAAGGTACCAACACAATAAATTCAAAATATTATAATAATTATAACAAAATATTGTCTAATTATCGCCATCGATAAAATCACACAAATTATGGAAATATGTTTTTTTGCCAATATCGCACACCCCTAGTTATAAGTACTTTGTTTTATGATCTCTCCTGACAATTCTTAGTTTTTGTATTTCATGAATAAATAGGATAATGTTACACATTATTTATTTGCATTTATAAATAATGCAAATGTTCGTACATTATGCTCGTACGGCACCACCGAAGACCATTTTTGACCCAGGAAAAACCCTTTAGGGTAAAGTTGGGATAAAAATACACAGCAAAACATATTTGAACTGAATTCACAAGGAATAACTGTATCTGCATATTCACAACTTTAAGATCGGCTTCAATTCTTTGACTGAAGATGTCAGAGTCCTAATCTACGTGCTCGCTCAGACTTCGTTTGGCAGTTACGGCTTTACAGCTCCTTAAATATTTCAGCCAAAAATGAAAATCTGTCATTACTAGGGGTGTGACGAGATCTTGCAAGACTAAAATGTGACGATATTTTTCATCGAGTTAAAAGCTGTCCTGCGATTTTGCCATGACGAAGCGTGAGGGTGAAATCAACAGAATATGCCACCGCTACATTCACATTACACTCCACTCTCGTTCTGCTGTTTTTATAAAAATAAAAACCAATGCAAACTATTGTAAACGCCTGCTCTGCTCATCCAACACGAGTTGCAGTCGCACACAGTGCAGCAGGAATCACATTCTCTCGATGCTTGAGTTTGTGGCAAAACCTTTTACAGTGCTTGTATATTGTTGTCTTTCAATGCATTTGATAATTCATACTCATAAAGTAGAACTGAATTGACATTCATTACAAGATTATTAGTTAAAACCTGCAGACTATTTTTCCAATGATTAATTTTGTGCAAAAATCTCGTCTTGTCTTGTTCTCGTGTTCTCGTTTTTATGGTAAGCTTCACCGAATCTTACCATAAAAATTGAGTTTACTGTAAATGCAGAATAACACCATGGAATTTGGCAAATTTTGGCTTAATAAATCAGAAGTAGGGTTGTACAAGTCATTAAAATCGCTAAAGCTGCAATAGCCTAATGCTTATTTCTTGATTTTAAACTATTCTCATTTTGATGAACCAATATTGATAAGTGAAATGAAATCCAAGAATAGATATTCTCTTCTATGCTGTTTTCAGTTGACGAATGAACAAATCTTTACTAAACAGTCCGTGATTGAATGAACACTGATTCAGAGGGGCTTCTCTCAGCCTGTTGTCTGTGTGTGTGTGTGTTAATGAGGTCATTAGTGCACTAGAAGAGCGTTTAGTTGAGCGCTTGCCAGACACAAGCCTCAGTCACGCGGCTCAGAGACGAGACAGCGAGAGCGAGAGCGAGAGGAGGAACGAGCCGATGAGGAGCGCAGGGCTGCAAGAGGAGCCATTTAAATCATCTCTCCAGGAACGGAAAACACTTATTAATTCCTACAAATAGAACCTGGAGAGGAAGACAAAAGACTTCAGAGAGAGAGAGAGAGAGAGAGAGAGAGAGAGAGAGAGAGACTCAGATATCTTATGCATGAAAAATAAAATATGCATTTAAGCTGGTAAATAAATAAAAAACAATTTCTGGCATCACTAACAGCTTATGTAATGATGTCAAAACCATCACATAAAGCCTGATATACTGAGAAATCAAAATCAATCAGACAGTACTGATTTGAGACAACTATAAGTAAGGTTGATTTCTCCGTTTCTGTACCAAAACATTGCTTTGTTTGTTTGAGCGTCACGACCAGCTTGATCTCAACACTGACTGACTGAACCAATGGTGTGACCGTTGAACTTTATAAGGTGACGTAGCTACATTGTACTCAAATACGTACTGAGTAATGTTAATTAACTACATGTACTTACTACAGAGTTACGGTAAGGGTTTAGGGTTAGTTACTTGTAATTATGCACAATTCACTGTTACTTCTATATTAAGTACATGAAGTAACATGTAACTACGTCACCTTTAACGTAGGTTTTCTTCCATGTTTTAATAAACCTCAGTAGTGCATCAATTTGTTTGCTAAACTAAACTAAACTAAAAAAAAAAAAATATTATAATAAATTTGTATTACATCATAAATGCAGAAAAATTAAAACAGACAACACAATCCTGCGTCCATAGCAACGCTCTGTGTTTCATGGCAACGGTGTGGAGTCTGTCATCTAGAAATAACAACCAAGCCATGTAATAACGCTGTAGTGAGTCAACCATATTGCGTAACAGGAAGCAGTGAAACCGGAAGTGAAAAGGGGCTGGTTAGGAAGGGAACCCTCTTCTGGATCTAGAGTTGTGGAAGTGCTGGTCCGACTCTTTCCCAGCCTTGACAAACAGCCAGTTTTAGAAACCCTGACGAAACACCCGATTACAGCCAAGCAAAGCACATCTATTGAGACACAGAGCGTATCACAGAGGAGCGCCAACAGAGAGGACAGAAGCGTGTCACAGTATGATAACCTTCACTATAAATATCACAAAACACAAATAACACAAGGAAATTCAATTTGGTATACATACAGAGCCCCTATGTCCTACATTCAAATGATATTACTGGTAATATTAGATCAGATTTTTCCAACATTTACTTCTTATCACATTTGGATCACACAGAATGTCATGGACAAGATTTAGCATAACATTTGTAGTCGAGGCTGATAATTGCAATAAACCATATAAAAAAAAAACATGTTATATCCATTTAAACTGATTAATTAAACAACTGAACAAAGAACTTGTTATAGTCTATGCATACTTAAGATGCTAACGGTTGACACTTCAATGCAAACAAGGCTTGAGTTTATCCATCATATCTGAGCTAACTGACAACTCTTTGTTAATAACTGAGAGAAGAGCATTTGATTGCACACAGACCACAAAACTGAAGAAATCAAGAGATCTAAAACCTTCTGAGGACATACTACTCATATCACCATCTCTGTGAGTTACCAAAACCACACACACACACACACACACACACACGTCTGGTTCACTATCTTTGTGGGGACTCTTCACGGTTTTTATACTGTACAAACTGTATATTCTATCCCCTTACACTAACCCTACCCCTAAACCTACCCATCACACACAACTTTCTGCATTTTTACATTTCCAAAAAAACTAATTCTGTATGATTTATAAGCTTGTTTACCCATGAGGAGTGAGGACCTCTATTTAGGTCCCCACTGTGACACGAGTCCCCATGAGTCTGTGTGCATTCAGGTTGAAGTCCCCACCGGGATAGAAAAACATGAACACACACACACACACACACACACACACGTATATGTGGTTTACGGGGATTCGAATATAATTCGAATATTTAAAAAAATCAATAATGCTGAATAGCAATAATGCTATTCGAATATTGCTTTTTTATGTATATATATTTTTTTAAATTATATGTAATCTTGAAAAACGCACATATCTCACCGGATTCGACCTCGTTTGAACCGTCTGTCAAACTGCAAAGAACGATATAAGTTTCAGAATTTTTGGTGGTGTTTTCGCGGAGATATTAGCCGAAAACCATCGGAAGCGCTTCAACCATATTCAGCACGAATAAATGTTTATTAGATGTCCCTCTTCATTTTTTAATTATTCCAGAGCAGGTTGTGTTGTAGGCCATGTGTCCACCAAAGCGTATTTTTCCCCAAGGCTAGCGTATTTTTCCAATTGTTTTCAATGGGAAACAGAGTGTTTTTAAAACGCCAGTAGCGTGACAAGGCGTTGATTTGGGTAACTTTGGGTAAAACGTTAATCACTCATCACTGTCACCTTTTCCCTGGCTGTCCAATCACGGTGGAGGAGGGGCGGGACTAATACCACAGTGACCAACCACCACACACTGCTGCTTGTACAACAGTAACACACGACAACAACAAACATGATAGACCAACGCTACTTTTGCGTCATCGAAGGATAACGCCCCTTTTTGGGGGAAAACAAACGGATTCCCCCGAGAACAGAACTCGCTCTAGATCTGCAATTTAAGTTTCGTGATAGCAAAAATGGCACAAACACACTCTTTTTGCCGGCCGAAGACCGTGAGAAGAAGCTACTGGACACAGGGTTACAGAGGTGTCCCTTTGAAATGGTCGAAAACTGGATTAATGACCCCACGCAGTGGCCAAATATGGACTATTCAGACATCTACCACTATCTAGTAGCCTATTTTATTTTTGTTATTAACACTCACAGTATGACAAACTAGACGATGAGGCCATGTCACTATCATATTTAACCTGATTTAAGCTATTGACAGTTTTGTTGTCGACTATAACTTACTAGTTAGAAAGATGAAGCTGCTAGCAGCTACGTGATTAGCTCTCACTATAGGCACTTTTACAACTTTCAAAGTCCTAGCACTTTCTAGACACAAGCAGAAACCAGCCAAGTCCACTTTAGATCTAGCCTGCCACTATTTCAACAGTAAAATCAGTTAACAGTCACGGTAGCGTGCCTAGTGAGAGCTAATCACGTAACGTTAGCTGCTAGCAGCTTCGTCTTTCTAAATAGTACAGCTAATCGACAACAAAACTATGTCAATTTAAATCAAGTTAAATATGATGATTAAAGCGACATGGCCTCATCGTGTAGTTTGTCATATTGAGAGTGTGTTAATGACAAAAAAAAATAGGCTACTTACTTGGTGATTCCACGAGATAGTGGTAGATGTCTGAATAGTCCATATTTGGCCACTGTGTGGGGTCATTAATCCAGTGTTCGACCATTTCAAAGGGACACCGCTGTAACCCCGTGTCCAGTAACGTTAGCTTCTTTAAATACAGCTCACGGTCCTCGGCCGGTGTCGTGCAGAAAAGTGATGGTCTGCCGAAAACTGATTGCGCCCAGTCTCTTTACATCTACAGCTGGATCAAACAGACATAACGTGCAAATAACCATCAGTTTATGTCCGTGGTAATAGCAAAGGTATGTCTGTGTGATACTTTAACGTTTCTTTTAACATAATAACAATTTGTGGCCAAATAAGTGTTTGCAGTTGATAGCTTATCAGGCATGACATTTCCATGATTATAGGAAATAATAGAAGCCCGTTGTTGCCGATGGAATAGGCTACGTGACGTGTTTGTATTTGGAAAACGGACTGTAGCTTATAACATGACTTACTGCTATATAAAAAAATAAAATACATGATCTCTTTTGACTGCATTATTTTACCTGCTGTATACCAACCAATCCAGCCCTTTTTACCTGTTAAAATAGGCCTACCTTTAAATGTCGAAAACAACCAATAAAATGCAGTATTCTAACAAAATGATTGAAGTCTCAACTTATTTCAATAAACAATGCAATCAATTTTCGGAACACCATCACTTTTGAGTGTGTATGTTTGTGCCATTTTTGCTATCACGAAACTTAAATTGCAGATCTAGAGCGAGTTCTGTTCTCGGGGGAATCCGTTTGTTTTCCCCCAAAAAGGGGCGTTACCCTTCGATGACGCAAAAGTAGCGTTGGTCTATCACAGCAATTCTTTTTTTTAAACAAGAGCCAGAGCAAATACTTTACATTGTATCAGCACTCAGCAGCATTTTTATATAAAACAATATAGAAACTATTTGTGAAATGAGATGCTAATAACAACGGTTGTTCCGTGCATATCATATCAAACGTCTCAATTGCAAAAAAAATGCGGCACTGCCGACGTAGGCATTTTCAGCTAGCTAAAAACGCTTTGGTGGAGACACGGCCTTAGGGTTAGTTAGTTTAATTCAGATGTGTTCAGCGTATGTGTGAACAGAGGGTGTGACGGTTTTCACACATTATTTACATTATATAGGGTAAACGTACCTATTAAGCTCAAGTACCCATTAAGCACACTACCATCTTTTAGCTCAGATTATAAAAAGAAAAAAATTATGTTTTATCCTACTTGATGTCTTAACCAATTGATGTGTTTGTTACTACATACCTCCTGTTATTTCAAGCAAATCAGACCATTGCACACTGAGATATGGGTCTCTATGTGTTCACACTGTCTGGTGGCCATTTTGAAAGCTGTCTGAAAACTTTGACCAGAAGAGGAGCCCCTTAAATCTGCATTTTTAAAATGTTTAAGCCTTTATTTTGGGTTAGTATAACTATTTACTGCAAAATTAAGAGATTAATGTTTATACATTTGCATATTATAACCTGTGACATGGATGTTGGAAATAATTACAGATAGATCCAAAAGATAGTTTTAGCAACATAGCGCAGATGCTACAGAACACAGTTACCTTACTAGCTGTATAAGATTGTGTGCTACACTAATATATTACTTAACAGGCATTAATGGCTTGTACTTTTAAATCCAAAATATTATACATTTACAGTTTATTGATGGTCTGTGATTTTACACTGCTTTAATTTCAATAAGACTTCATATTATTGTAAGGTGAGCTTAAAGGGTGCACTACTATGAAAATCACAGAGCTTCAGTGTGACATCAATTAGAAAAAGTATAATTTCACTGATATTGTAAATAATAGTTGTTCATATTAAAATATGTATAAATGTAATACATGACCTAGATCATTTATTTAGCAAAATCTTGTCCTTTAAATTTCACGTAATATTTATTAATTAAAAATTGTTGCTGCTCCAATTAAGCTCAGTGTGCTCCCTTTAAGCTCATTCACATTTAACGTCTATGTAAATACCTCATAAACAGACTTTAAATATTAACTGATGGTTGTCACTTTAAGTTAATCTTTATAAGATAATTAATTACTTATTTTCACAGCCTTGAGATGACAAAATCTATACAGAACTAGTTTATTCTGAATTACCGACATCAGAGCTCTTACACACGGGAGCGTTTGAAAGCAGCGGTATTATCAGTGGATATATTAGGGATCCTCTGATAGCTTTTAAACACCGATAAGAAAAGCGATCGGTGAAGACAACATGTTTTTGAAGCGTTGATCATTGTAGCCAATCACAGACATATATTGAGCGTGTGAACGCATTGGCCAATCAGAGGCGTTTAAAGGAGTTGTTCACTTTAAAATGAAAATTTCCCCATGATTTACTCACCCTCAAGCCATAGGTGTTTATGACTTTCTTCTTTCAGATGAATACAATCAGACTTATATTAATAAACACCCTGACACTTCCGAGCTTTATAAATGGCAGTGAATTGCAACCATCAGTTTGAAGCTAAAAAAAAGTGCATCCATCCATCATAAAAGTGCATCCATCCATCATAAAAGTGCATCCATCCATCATAAAAGTGCATCCGTCCATCATAAAAGTGCATCCGTCCATCATAAAAGTGCATCTGTCCATCATAAAAGTGATCCACACGGCTCCGGGGGTTAATAAAGGCCTTCTGAAGCAAAGCCATGAGTCAAAGCCAAAAATATTCATATTTAAAACTTTATGAAGTAAAGTAACTAGCTTACGGCCAAACTAGCATACGGATTCAACTTAAGTCTAAAGCGCAACTTATGCGAGTATTGTGACGCATTGCTAATATTTACGCTACGGCATGACACACTTTGCTACTTCTGACGTCACCAATTGCGTAAGTTGCACTTTATTGATGGTCTGTGATTTTACACTGCTTTAATTTCAATAAGACTTCATATTATTGTAAGGTGAGCTTAAAGGGTAGTTAACGTTTGAAGTGGAGTACCAGATCTGATCTTTTAGGATATGTGCTTGATTTTAGAGTTCTGTTTTTTGTGTGTGATTGACTCTGTACCTTCAAATAAAACATTTTTCAATTATTCTTTAAAAAAGGTTGTTTAAAATAAGCACAAATTCTTAATAAAACATGTTGTGAGCTTATTGGCAACAGGGGTGTGCTTAAAGGGTACAAAACGTACCCATTAAGCACAGCCAGACTTTTTATATTTAATGATGTACATCTTAATTGAAATACTTTTGTTGTTTAAAATAAAATGAAATATTATAGTGTGAGAGATTAACATTTTATTTTAAAATAACTTCTTGCACTAAAACCAATATCTTGTGTACTAAAAATGTCTCAATGTAGATTTTGGTGAGCTTAATAGGTACGTTTACCCTAGTCTAGGGGCGTAACAGGTCAAATTACTCATGGTTTGGTTGTATCGCGGTTTTAGGGTCATGGTACGGTATGTGCTAGAGCTGTGTTCAGGGAAAAAAGGACTGCTGTCAAAACCATTCATAATGTGTCCACTGGCACAGAGCATTTTCAGTTCATTCAAGTTGAGTTTCCACAGAAATGAATAAAGAAGAAACGCTCACTCTTCTCTGCGCCAGTGGACTCGCACCGTAAGCGGTTTAAAAGGGAGGTGGAGAACGGTACGGTTCTGTACAGACAACAGTTATTACACCATTAATATTGTTATGGAATTGTTGCAATTACAAAAGCACTATAACTAACAAATGTTTGCTTTATTTACTCTGATATATGTATTTTATTCTCATCTCACACATTGTGAATTTGCATTCAAATTTGTGTGCCACTATTTAAGTTTCCAATGAAAATGTGGTTACATCTTCACTAATCGGGATGCATTTGAAAACAATGTTTTAATTTCAAAATGCACCCGGTCTATACCAGCATTTCAAGCGTTTCTTGTCAACACTGAAACATCAGAAAATGCTAATACTACTCTGCATGCAAAACATAACAAAAGCTCACTTAGATTTAGCTCACTTAGCCATTTTTCAGGCACAATCATTAGCAAAATATCTCACTACTTACTTACTGACACATCCAGGTTGTTCTCAATTGCCATTCCACGTATGCTCTTAAACGCATTTTGTTGGACAGCAATTGAGAGTAAATATTATTGTCATCTTTGCAGAAATGTAATATATTCTATAAAGACATTGGTAGATGTAAACAATGGTAGACATTGTAAACAATGGACTTCTGATATTTACTTCTTGTATTTTATATACAATAAGCAGGCTATTTGCAACATTAAGGGAAAAAATTTGATTTAAGGCTATAAAGCATGAAGCTTGTGGTGTCAGAATACCAGTCTGTCAAGTCCGAGGCCAGAAGCAAACACACAGCAACACGTTACGGCAGTGACAGATAGTCTGACGGCAGATAAGTAAATAAATTACTTTCGAGTGATTCCTTACAAAAGCGCGCATCAAATATTCTAAACACGGAAGCTTGTGTGTGTGTGTGTGTGTGTGTGTGTGTGTGTTGCGCTACACAACAGATCTCACTGGTTCTCGCGCATCACGCAAAAGCCGATACCGATCAGTTAAAAAAACTGCTTAATCAATCCCAATCCTTAAAACCGGCTCAGGACATCCCTTGTACAAAGTAACATTTATCTTAAGCAGAATAGCACATGCCACTATAACCATAGACAATATAGGTACTAAACAGTAGTATGCGTAATTTGACTAAACGTGCATCAATGTTTTCAAATACCTCAGTTTTCACAGTCCTCTCTATAACGCGAAAACTGCAACTTCAAATTTATTCAATTGGGAAAGCGTCAAGAAGCTCAGTTTGCAACGGACTAAAACAGTCTCAGTGTGACATCAGGCCAAAACATGTAGGAAAAGATGCATGCGTCAACATATCCAGATTAATGTAGAAGCTTGAAACTGTCAAAAGTAACACAGACCACCAGGTAAATATTGTCAGTCATGACCAAAGTCTTATCAAGATCTATATCACAGTCTGACATGCAACACTGTTGATGTTGCACAGTCTGGCTCGGCTTTTACTCCCTGAGGTAATAATACAACATAATCGGATCATCTATACGTCTAACAGAGAATGATTCCTGGAGTTCCATCATATTCCAGAGAAAGAAAAGGAGCAAACGAAAGAACATTCCTCTAATGACTTTGACAAATGCAAAGATACTGAGTGACATTTGCTCAGTAAAAAGATCATGCAGTTACACAAAAGAGCATGCTAGAATCACACATGGACATCACACACACTCTCCAATGCTGTCAGTCATTGAGGCTGGGCATTGACAGTCTCTTTCAAGTATAATTCTGTTCATACGGCGGCCATATTTGCAATGCCTCCCTGCAGCTATTTCAGGGATCCAAGACCAAGTCCTATATGTTTATGGAGGAATCCTGAAACCTCAGATTGTGCTTTGCCGAACTCATTTCAAAAAACATATTTCAAATCAGTGGAGATGCACCGACTGACCGGCCAGGGATCGGAATCGGCTGATTTTCCTCATGATCGACCGTTTCACGTCTTACCGATCCTGAGCCGGTCCGTTTAGTTGACCTCGTCTCACACCAATTCGTCTCATTCGTTAAATAGTGCTTAGGCCTATATAATTGTACTAATTCCCATGAAAACCATTATATATATTTTTTTGTAACATTAAACTTGTCTTTACTGTCACTTTTAATCAATTTATTGTGTCCTTGCTGAATAAAAGTATATATTTCTTTAAAAAAAAAAATCTTACTGACCTCAAAATTGTGAAAACTTACTGGAAACATACAATGTTTACTTTAGATATTAGCATTTGATTTTGCTGTGCAAATCGAGGTATTTCTGCCAACTACTCTGATCGTCTGCTTCATTTGTCTAACTTAACTTATTTGCTTTATTGTAAAGAACGGTTCTTCCCAGTCATAAGTTAGATATTCAGAAAAGTGCAGATGAACGGCACAATGGCTGTAAGAATATCTCAGATCACAACTCTAACAAGTTTGAAGAATAACGATGCTGGACATTCCTGCTCCAAGAAGCAAAACAATGCAGTTAATAAGTGATGTATTGGAACGGCCTACCTAAAGTATTTTTATGATGGAAAGAGTACGCTGAACTTTATCCCAAACAGTTCCTCAATGCCGTCAGGAAAAACGTTCATGAAGAGAGGCAGAAAGAAGGAAACAGGAAGAGGAGCATTTGGGATAGAAAGCAGACAGACAGCCTGTAGCAATCTCAGGGTAATGGAGTCTGAGTTAGTACACAAGCACACTCATTCATGCACAGTTCCCTGGAAGAGAGACGTATCTCCGACACAGTCTGCTGTCAGAAAGACACAAGTCACAGAAATGAAACTGCCACACCAACTAGTGTACAAGTTTCTTTCCAACAAAGGTCAACCATGTACATCATCCAGAGCTGACCCCAAGCAGATTTTAAAGGGCTAGATTTCATTTAAACACCAATAGAGAGCCTAAGTCCCGTGCCTCCGCTTCCGGCTCATGGGACCTTATTTCGGAAAAAATATACATGGTAGTCAATGGGGAGAGACAACTTATCTTTTTATTCCGTCTGAGCTGTGCCCTGAATTACACATATGATGTTTGTCAATTTAAAAGGTAATTATGAAAGTCAAGAAAGTCGCAGTTTGTCATAAAACAGGAGAGTGACAGTTAGTTTTATGTGAAAATCGCTCAATGAACTACATCTCTCGTCTCGCACCAAGCTCATGTGTGTGCAGTCTGGTACAAAACGCACAGGCATGACGGCGTAACGTTACGATTATAAAGTTAGACTATAGAAAACATGACAGACGTTAGCTTAGCTTCATTCATTGAGAGAAAAGGTATGCCGTCTCATGCGCGCCTTTTGGGTTTTGTAGTCTTGGTAATTACGTATTTTCACAGTCTTATACCTCAACAGTTTTACATCAAACTGCGACTTTCTTTACTTTAAAATGTTTATTTTAAATTGACAAACATCATATGTGTAATTCAGGGCACAATTCAAACGGGATCAAAATATTTGTTGTCTCTCGCCATTGACTTTCATGTAATATTTTTCCGAATTAAGGTCCCATGGTGGTTAACCGGAAGGGGAGGGACTTAGGTTCTCTATGTAAACGACATCTACACTGACACCTTATTGTAAAGTTTAACCAAATTGTCTTGGTATACGTTTCAAGATATAAATACCTTTATATTTATAGATATATAAAAGAATATAAAAGATATTAGGGCTGTCCCCTAATAGTCGAAGAGAAGAGACTTAAAATCAGTCTCAATATAAAAGAACAGCAGTTCACACCATTGCAATAATGATAACGGCACCAGAGTTTCCGCTAGAAAAAAAATGGAGGTTTCGCTTTACGGACATTTTGTTAATATGCCGGTCAAATATCGCCTCTTAATTAGTCAAGTTGAGGAAAACTGGAGGCAGGCTATGTAACTTGAAAAATGACATAATCAGCAACATGTTTATTAGCCTAACTTTCAAATAGACGGACAAAAACATGAACGTCCGATTGCCGTCAATCAATGCTTTTTTCCAAGATTGTTAGCAGTTGTCAAATGACAGGTGTGTCGTCACAGCCTACGTCGCAGGTTAGCTCCTCAAACTGATTGGAGAGCACCGGATTCAAATAAAAAAAACATCTTGCTCGAGTGAGGAATAGGCTTGTTTGAGATGCGCCTTGCCTCGCCTGAAATAGGTCTGAAAAGTGATGGAAGGAGTGAAAAAAGCAAGCCGGACAGATCTCTCTTCTCGCAGTGGATCAGACTCCTGCGAGATCGAAGGCGGATATCGCGGGATTCACGCTCGTGCAGGTGTTGCTAATAAACTGGATGTAATTTAAGTTCTGTTGCTTTTATATGAAAATAAACATAATGAACAAGACACCCAAAGTATTCGTTATATAATTCCATTCCGAATACGTGTTTATCAATATTTTTTTCTTTAATACAGACATGTGTTTTTATATTTTTAATTTATTTATAAAATTGACATCACATAACCCATATCGCACTGTCAAAGAGTTTATTACATATTACAAACATAACATATGTGTATAAAACATGATAGCAGAGTTTTAACATTCAAACATTTTAAAAGAGAACATACATCACGGTTGTTTAAACCAATGGGCATTAAGCTGTGTCGTCAGCAAGTCATTTCCCATCATGCTTTTGATCAGCGCAGTCGGTGGAGAGCAACTGCGCGCGACTGCAGAATCTGACACGTGCGCCTTGCGGTCTCGAGAGTTTTTGACATACGTCAGCATGACATCAGAGCAAGGCGAACCGCTCTCGGACACATTTCTAACCGGCATGCATCTTGCGGTGATCACCGGTGATCGGTTCTGCGCAGATTTTGCTCATCTCAAACAAGCCTAATATAAACTTCCCGGGTATCGTTGGACTCGTGTACTGATTGGATACATTTTCTATCAGTCATATAATTTCGATGATTTCATTGGCTTTCGTTGTAAAGGCAAAATGATAGGATGTGCATATCGTGACGTCAAAAAAACTGACCAGAGTGTTTGTATTTTGACCTAGATATTGCCTATCTTTGTTTGTGTGTGAGGTCTAAATTTGTTCATTACACTCTAAGCAACTTTTTGGTACAGGGAGTGTGTTTTTTATGCATTATTTTATTGCATAACCGACAAGTATGATACGTCACCCTGAAGAAACGCGATGTAAACAAGGGAATAACCATCAATATTACAATGTTATTGCTTCTTTGAACTAAAAATGCTCCATGGGATGTTATTCAGTGGACCCTCAGCTTTCCATTCAATCTGAAACTTTAAGCAGTGGATGCGTGTATGGCTTGTTATTACGACAATACTGGTAAGTACTCCGTTTTTGATTACGTGTGTTTGGATGTGTACTGCTTACATAAATGCAAGAAAAACATTTGTTATAAGCTTTTCATCGAAAAGCAGTGCTCTAACATCGATGCTTGAGGCTTAGACCTTTAAAATTATATATTTTTCTTTCACGTTAAACCATTCATAAACATTAAACTAGTGGGAAAAAAAAAAAACATTTCAGTGCGCCGGCGCACTGGCAACGGTTAACTTAACTTTAAAACAGTAGAGCCTGTTCCTTTATAACATAGCCAAAGGTCGGTGTATTTTTGCCTTATACATTTTAGGCTTATTCTCAAATTCAGATTGTGTTAGGGGGGCGGGATTATTAGGCAATTTTAATTGGACAATTTGACCGGAGAGATTTAATTTTTTATTGTCTGACATTTAATTTTTTTCCCGGCCAATGTCCGGTTATTACAGGACAACGGAAACCCTGACCGGCACAGAGAAACCATATCTTTGGAATCACTATCAGAACAATTTTATCCAGCTGATGAATGATAAAAACATTGACGACCGATCAGAATCCATCCTGCTGTAACGAGCTTGAGCATTTAAAGTGACAGACGAGCATGCGTTTAGAATAAACAGAACAATATCATCCGCTGGTGTGGATGCTGTAACGGGGTTTGTTGATAAGGGAAGAAAGGGAAATGGTGAACGTTACACACTTTAATATCAAATAAACAAACACAAAACGAAAGTAAAAGCGTCAGCCCGTCACGGACGACTGCCGCACACACATAAACAAAACATAACATTAAATAGTCCAGGCCTGGTCCTCTCTCATCCTTCACTGCTGTCATCATTCACTGTCATCCTTCTACCAACAGTAAGTTGGTATGAGCCACCACAGTCATTTAAATACACACAAAACAACACAAAGTGAAAATAAAGTGGTATTTTGGGGTTAAGGAAACTAGAAACTAACATTGTACTTGTCAAAGGTTTCATAGACAGATGAATCGTTGTCATTTAGGAATGAGATTGTGTGGGTGTTTCAATCGAGATCACAATCTTTTTCAGATAAATCATGCAGATCTATTAGAGACAATTTCTGAATAAGCATTCTCAAAAAAAAAAAAATGCTTTGGTGAATCCCTACTCCTCCAGGGACATAGGTAACGTGGAAAAGAAATTAATCACTGCTAAATTATGCACAATGACCCAGTTTCCTCATTCCCAAACTTTAAAAAGCTGATACTAAGTGCAAAAAAAGAGAAAGAATAAGAACTCAGGAATCAGCTTTCCACAGTCACAGCTTAAACACACACAAACACTCAAGTGTCAACTGAACTAAGGCATTAAAAATGCAAAAGTTTTTGGGTTTTATCAGATGATGGAATCTTGATAATAGTATCTCACATTACTATGGGGCAACAGCTGAGATTTGATATGATTGAATCATATCGTTGCCATGACATGCACCCGCCTCCTCTCATTCACTCATTAAGGTTAAATAGTGTTGGTGACCGGGTCTGAATATTCTCGTGGGGGATTGCGCATAATTCTACTCATTCCCACAGATTGAGCTCACACACATAATAAAGCCGCCTCTGACATAAAAGTGCCAAAATTAGCTCTTTTTCACAACTTATTAATGGTCAAATACACTCAAAATTTATGTCACAATGTCCATCGTGTGAGTACTAACGTAAAAGTCGTAAACAGTTCAGGAAGAATGTGTAACAGTAACAGTATTTTGGATCCGTGAGTGCATTAGGTCTTAAAGGGACAGCAGCCTAGTAAAAGTGCTTTAATTGATTCATCTGTATTTATTTTTTTACAATGAATAGGCCTACTATCCAGTTATTTAAAATTTGATTACTTTGTTTCTTTATTTAGTTTCTTACCTGAATAATAGTTAGACCTACCTGAAAAAAATTAAAGCAGTCTATTTCATTTGTATCTTTATTCTATTGTATTGTATTTATTTGTGCTACTGTTAGTAATTTGTTTATTTGTTCTTATTTTTATTACTATTTACTTGTCTTTTTTAAATTCACTTTACCATTTAAAATCAAGCTTCCCTGCTGAGTGTAAGCTATTGCAACAAAATTACACTATTGTAAAAACAATTACAATGAGTTAGCAAAAAATTTTTGAGATAATTGTAATGTAATTGATTAACTGGTCAGACTCAGTTTGTTCAGATAAAAACATTTAAATCGCGGACATCTCAGATAACCAGTGGTGTACCTCAAGGCTCAGTCCTGGGCCCTTGTTCTGTTCATTGTATATTTACTGCCTCTAGGATAGATCTTCCGTATATTTTATATAAATTTTCACTGCTACGCTGACGACACCCAACTTTATCTTCAAAGCCTAGTTTAGTATTACCGTCTTTCTCTCTCTTGCTTTGTCTTTCTGAAATTAAATCATGGTTTACACACAATTTTCTCAAAGTAAATAGTGCGAAAACTGACATTTTATTAGTAGGTACTAAATCAAAACTGCGTAATTGTGGAAGTTTTACACTTACTATCGACAACTCAAGTTATTTTTAATAATTATATTACTCTGTCTTTCGAGGCTCATGTAAATAATATGACATGGTCTGCATACTACTATCTGCGAAATATCTCTTTCTGCTAATGGTACTGCTGTCCTCGTGCATGAATTAGTTCATGCTCTCGAATTGACTACTGTAACTCTCTGCTCAGTGGTGTTTCACAGAAACGTATTCATAAACTTCAGATGGTTCAGAACTCAGCAGCTCGGATCATTACACAAACACCGTTGAATGAGCATATTACTCCAATTTTAGGGCACCTTCATTGGCTTCCAATCAGATATCGTATTCAATTCAAAATTGTACTTTTTACGTATAAGGCTCTTCATAATCTAGCACCTTCATATCTGAGTGAACTTCTTCATGTGTATGTACCTACCCGATCCCTCAAGTCTTCTGCTTCTGGGACTCTTGTTGTACCATCTGTGCGTTTGACTACCATGGGAAGTAGAGCCTTTAGTTGTATTGCTCCGGCAATTTGGAATACTTTACCTCAAGATATACGTAATAGTCTTAGTCTTTTAATTTTCAAATCACATCTTAAAACTATTTTTTTTTTTTTTTTTTAGCCTATCCTGATTGATTTTAGTTATGTTATTGGGTAATTGATTTTACAAATCACTTTTATTTTTTGTTTGTATTATTTATTGTGTTGTTTTTTCCTCTGTATAATTATGTATTTTATTATTGTAAGGTGTCCTTGAGTGTCTTGAAAGGCGCCCACAAATAACATGAATGATAATTATTACCGTTTAGGCTATATGAAAAAAGCTTCAAAGCTTTATCATATATAGTGACCTATTCAGAAGATTTTTTGATTGCCTAGACTTCTAATAGATAGACAAAAAAAATAATAATATTAAAAAAAAAATCGATGACAGTATATGTAGCGTTTTCCCCCCCGTGGTATCGAAAATGGTCCAGTTTAGTTAAATATAGGAGTTAAACATTATGATTCCATGTGGTGACAACGTAAAAAAGTGAAACAATTTGAATGCTTTTAAGTGGCACCAATAAAAATTCCTCCTCATTAATAACTTGAATTTCCTAGGGATGCACCGAATATTTGGCCACTGAAAATTTTCGGCCTAAAAATGGCCCAAAAGAGCATTTTCGGTTTTCAGCCGAAAGACATTTATCACCGAAACAATACGACTCAAACAGAAACCGCGACCTGCACGTGCGTGTCTGAAGCAACATGTCTGCGGTGTGGACGTACTTCAGGGGGCTTTCACACGGGCAGTTTAGTTCGGGACGGGGCACGGACCACGGTTCGCATGAAAAACCCGAGACTACCTGGAGGAGGTGGTCTGAGTTCGGTTGCTCCCGATTCCCCAACCGTGGCCCAACTGCACATAATAGCAGCGAATTAATAAAAAAACACATATAAAAAATATATTGACCCATGGTCTGTTTTCTATCATGCGCCGTGCACGTTTGCGATGACGTAATATGCACGCAAACGCACCAGGGTTCGATAGAACCGATCGATAGAATTCTACAGTTAACATATGGGCTATGGCAGTCTTTGTTTTGATACACTATTATGTTGAAGGCTTACAGAGAAAAATATTGTTGTATAAATGCACTTGACCTAAATGCACTTTGTTTTTATGAGAAAACATTTAATTTTGCACTAAAGTCTGCAGACCAGTAGGCCTTTACATTATTATTTAATGTACATATGAGTGGGGTCAAGTTAAACATTTTAGTTTGAATTTTATACTGTGCATTGTTGCAATGTGCTAAATAAATATTTGCATAATTTGTAATTGATTTATTCTTTGAAACTTTAATATTAATTTATGCAATTGCAATGCCTTGACTTTAGTACACAGTCATTGCCATAAATGCAATGGTATTAATAATTGGCATCATTTCTTTCTGTGTTTCGGTATTCGGCCTTGATTTCCTCTTTTCGGTTTTCGGTTTCGGCCAAGAATTTTCATTTCAGTGCATCCCTAGAATTTCCCTTTTTGTGATGCCACTCACTTATGCAGCATTTAAAACCTCATTAGAACATTAAAAACCTCAAACGCTATTAAAGTCCATTATGTATAATTAGGGTTGGGTATTGATTGGGTTTCATCCGATACCAGGACTTTTTAAACGGTTCCGGTGCTTAAATGGTTCTTGAACCGGTACTGAAGAAAATGAAACTGCACACACTTTGTCAAAAAATAATACCCTTTTATTTACAGGGCCAAACTGGACACAACATTAACTTAAATATTGAAATATTTTCTGATTTCTGATTAAATTAAAAATTGCGCCGTTTAATAGGCTACTGATGTAAAACACTTACGTTAAGATCAACATTTTGTCTTCACATATTATGACTTTTACTTTAAGCAGAGAAATCTGACACTGAGCAGAAATATTTAACACACAGTATAGCCTCGTATAAAGAAGTGTTGGAACTTTGTTAAAACATTTTGCACACATTGTCACACTCGCTCAACGGTGTTTTCTAGCCTACTTGATATGCAAGATTTGCAGTTGGCATTAAAATAGGCCTACTAGACTTACCCGAAGAGGAACGACTGCTGTTATCATCATCTGTGATGTCGCAACCCGATCACACTAAATGCGTCTCTATAGCACGCAGTGTGTTTATCGTGTCATTTATATGGGAAAATTTGTTTTTATGTACCAGGATACGCATGGGTTGTTTAGGGTAGGTTTAGTAGTGGTGTGGGGCGCGAGTTTGGGTAGAATTAGTGGTGTGGGATGCGTGTGCATTAAACGCAATGAAGTGCGTATCAAATGCACGATAAAACCTTGTATCATGTGCACGTAAAAACTCATTTTCGCGTATAAATTGCACGATAAACACACTGCGTGCTATAGAGACACTGACAGCCTGCTGAACTTGAACTTTCGTCAAGCGTGTCAGAGGTTCTGGGTTCTAATACGCATTCGAACAGTTTTTTTTTCTTTTTCTCATCAAAACCGATTATGCTCCTCAGTGGTTGTATATCAAGCAGGGATACGTTTGTGTGCATTATATTTTGTGATTTGATTCACCGTAACAAATAGAGATTCTCCGCAACGGATTGAAGCGCGCGTCCGAGTGAAGACACTAGGACTGGGGCGGTATGGATTTTTTTCTTACCGCGGTTGAAAAGCAAGAAATTCCTGCGGCATTGCGGTAAACCGCTATTAGCCCCATCCCGCGTGCACACAAGCGCACACACAAGAGGCTAAAGCCTTGTTTATACTCGACGCGTCCGCACGAGCACGAGTCTCCGCTGATTGCGCGCGCACCTCCCCAAACGGACGAGGCGTTTATCCTTGACGCGCTCGCCGTTGTGCTATTCTGTGAAACGACAGGGGGCGTAATTGTAATTGTCCTCTTAACCATCAGGAATCAACGTGAGAAGAAGAAAGGTCCACACGTAATGTTTATTTTAGTTAATGTTTATATCACCACCAATGACACTACAAAAATAATCGTGTAAAATCCAGTAAACCCTGAGATTACATTAGTGATATTAGAAGAAAATATGTGGATATAAAAACATGTATGCATTCCATACAACTCAATTAACAATCTCTTAAAAGTTTTCTTATTTCACTAAACATTTAATTAAGTTTCATGGACATTTTATAAAACATGGAACTTTATTTTTATTAAAATGGCTTATGTCTGCTATAGGCTCTAGGGGTGGAACGGTACACAGAAGTCACGGTTCGGTTCATACCTCGGTTCAGACATCACGGTTCGGTACGATTTCGGTACAATGGAGGGAAAAGCAAAACAAAAATGCATAAGGCATTGTATTTTTTAAATAAGTTTTATTAATAAAGGCATAGAACCAGTTTATTTGTAGTGCACTGACAATAGTTTTATATAATTAGTTTATTAATTAAATTAATAAAAAGACCTTGAGATGTGTTTGGTAATTGTACCTGAAATAATTTAAAATTAATTTGCTATATTTCAGATCAATATATTTGTTTTCCTTAATTTTAATTAACATTATTACTTAACAATGTAACATTATTCTCATCTGAATTATAAATAATGGATTTCTGTATAAAATAATACTACCATTAAAAACACATTCGATTTTCTTTTTTAATCAATGTAGAATGTGTAACTTAAAAATAAACAGATTAGTGGTCTGAGGACAAGAAATGAAAACCAATGCAATATGATGAATGTCCAAAAGATGGGACCCACAGACTGTTTTGAAATGGGGTTGGATAAATATGTTTTGCTTTTAAAACAGTGTGTGTGTGTGTGATTTTGGTTGGGTGACAGTTGTAGGTTACAGTTTGACAAGAGTTTACAGTGTGACAAAAGCACAATGTTGTGTTTTATTGCGAGTGTACACAAAGTAAACACTTTGCAGGTTTAATGATCTGTATGAACAAAATGACGGAGTATGTTTTTTATGTTTCCATTGTTCGCTCGCGCCTCTCTCTCTCTCTCTCTCTCTCTCACACACACACACACACACACACACACAGTTCGATCGCGCCCGCGCCTCTCTCTCTCACACACACACACACAGTTCGATCGCGCCCGCGCCTCTCTCTCTCTCGCGCGCGCACACACACACTCCAGCATTGGAATCTTGACATCGCAGCCTGTTCATTATGCGGTCACACCAAACGCGAATAGAGCGTCAAATTCGCGTCTAGTTCGACGCTACTCCAAAGCGAATAGGACGCGCGTATAAAGCCAACGTTTGAAGTGAACGCGCGTTCAGAGCTAAGCCGAGGGTACAGATTATGTGTCCCTAAAGAACCCGCGTATCTAACAGTAGTTCCGCATTACATTAATTAATTTGCACGCGAGTTTTTTTTTTTTATACCGTGTATTCTGCGTGTAAATTCGTGCACCGAACCGTGACCCCCGTACCGTTTCGGTTCAATACGAATACATGTACCGTTCCACCCCTAATAGGCTCATTTTGTAAATGTAAGAAACTAATTTAAGACGCACAAACTGGGTGCCGGTGCAGTGAGACATACATGCTTGCTCGGCCAGATTCGGCTCGAAGTTGTTCATCTTCGGATGCGCCAACGCGCACGACCGCCCACACCGCAATGACACCATTTTTGCCACGCGCACCTTCGCGCTTGTGCGGACGCGTCGAGTATAAACAAGGCTTTAGGGCAATTGAACTTAATAAGGAACATGTTTATTTAACATTTATTATTTCACATTTAAAACAGGAACATTTAGAACAGAAATGGAATGATGTCTAGACAAAACGTGCACATGTGCAGGCACATTTATTTATTTATTTTTGCGGTGATGGCGGTGACGAGCTCAGACCCGCGGTAGGGGTCACGTGACCGCGGTATTGCGGTAATGTGGTAACGGTCCCAGCCCTACGAGCCACAAGAGAAAACACTGTATCCACACCACTGATCGCAGCAGCAATGAGCACTTTTATCACTCTTATTTAACAAACGAACTAAATGAATGCTCTGCGGGTTAACTGGAGATGTTTTATTTATATGTATTGGATCATTCATGCTGCGAGATGTTTTACAGGGGCCGGTAAAAAAAAGTCAGGCACTGAAACCAGGCATCGAAATTTTCGTTCTTATTCAGTCTCGTTACTACCGTTTACGTTTGAACCGGATCCCTATTGACACCGCGTTTCGGTACCCAACCCTATACACACTATCCAATAACTTCCCTCACTACTCTGCACAGTAAAAGCGGCCCACCAAACTCTCATATAAAGGTAGAAAGTGGGCACACGCTTATTCAAAGATATCAACAGATATCAACCTTAATAGTAACATATCAGCCCCACGTTTCCTATTAAAACATCAGAGAAAGTCGAGGCAGGACGCCTGGCCCATCACACAGAGGTTATGTTGATTCTCTTCTGACAGCTCAGCAGGTCTTGTCAGAGTAAACTGCAGGTTTGTTAAATGCCCTACTGAAACCAGAGCCTCTGATGGCTGTGTACTCATACTTTATTCAGGCTCTGCCAGTCCAGCAACAAGTACATCTGAAACCTGTGACTAAAATCACATAAACAATCCTGACTGAAACCAGCAAGCCATTCTTACTCCTGCACCTAATCCTGGCAAAGACCATTCAGCAGAAGGAAAAGGCTAATATTCTTATTGCACATGAGTGGATGTCACAAAAACAGTTAGGAACATAACTTCACAAATATTTCACAAAACAAATTTAAGGAAATAAAGCATTTAATTGTACTATTAGGATGTAAAAAAATGTAAATAAAAAAAAAAAAATTTGGGGAGGTGGGATGCTTAACTGTCATAATGCAAAATAATTATAGGGCCCTATTGATTAATATATAATCATATATCAATAAAAATATATATCTGAATATATACTGTAAATGATTAGACATTCTTTTTGATTATGCAACTTTAATTAAACCATTTAAACAGAAAGCAGAACAATTAAAAACAGGGGGAAAAAATTGAATATGGGGAAAAAATAAAACAGATTTCATAGTGATGTTTGCCGTAAAAAATAATTGTTTGTAAAAGCTTTATTCATTCCACAAGGGCTTAGTGCATGAATCAAACCCAACCAAAGCAGATAACACAGCTCTGGTGCTCTGTGTGAAAGAGCCACTGAAAGAACAGGTAACAGGAGCCCATGTGACTCACAGCATTGCTGGATCAAACCAGAGCAGGGAATTTCATCACATCCCATTCCTGCCCGACCAGTCCGACCACTCGAGGAGGCCAAGAGAGGCCTGTAGCGTTTAACATTCTCCACCTGAGTGACACCTGAAGCGACCAACCCGTTCATCTCTCTCCCTCTCGGCCCACAACTTCAACTGAACTAACTGAAAGAACTCATTGTGCGTCGTCCAAGACAATGGAGACTGTATTGCATGAGAAGCCTCGGAGAGATCGCCGTTCTACGGACTAATGCGTGCAGTGGAGCAAAAGAAGTCCAACTAATGGAAAATTACCCCGTGGCACCGACCGCAGAAGTGCTTTGAAGCAAAGAGCAGCTCCATCAGCGTACGGGCCGGGACCTCCAGTCTCAGTGGCGTCTCGAGGGGCAGAGAGACAACGATAGCTTACCGAGGGCAGGTGATTTCTGCTCAAGCACAGCGAGGGCTTCTGTCGGGTCGAGGGAGGAATGCTACAAGCTTCGGGTCCAGTACACCCTGTGCTAATGGTTTTATCCCAACATGGGTGCCCAATCTGGCCCCATTTATACCAAATAAGGAGGAAGGATAATTTCCTCACTGAAATCGCTCTCATTATGTAAAATAAAGCTGGAAAAATTTTTTTTACCAAAAAAACATTAGTAATTGTACTAACTGAAATACGTTTTTTGAAGTAAAATTAGTAAAACTGAAATAAAAAATAAATTAGAAATATTTCATAAAAAATGATAAATGCACATGGAAAAATGACTAGCCTAAACCTTAAAGTAAAATAAAACCTGAAAATATCAAATAAAAGCTAATTCTAAATATAAATAAATACTACTGTTTTGTTCCGAATATAAGACAGTTTCTTTTCTTTGAAATACATCTGAAAAAATGTGGTCGTTTTATATTCAGGGACATTATAACAATATTTATAGGCTAACAATAGGTAGCGCCAAATATGAGTAAAACAAGTGTTTCGCCATAGACTGATAAACGCAGCGGAGTCATCAAACAACTCTCATTACGCAGCCAAGAAAGTGTGTCAGAGTGTAATGTCAGAAGATGGCGAGCCCAAAAAGACAGTCTTAAAGAAAAGCTCAAACGAGGGGCTGCCCATAACCAGAGCCGTCATCATGGAGAAACCGCTGTCTTTTAGCACTGTGTGATCGGCCTAAAGAAAAACTTAGGTGATGTGGATCCAACACCTGTGTGTTGTGACATGCCAGCATGACACTGTACATAAAAGAGGTGTGAATTCAGTCATAGTGAAGTATACTAAATGAGACCTTCAGGTTATTGTTATGGTATCTAGGCCTATGCCATAAATTGATTATTTCTGAATGTGATTGTTGTCGTTGGTACATTTTACCAGCATTTACTTTAAATATAAAAATTAAAAATGTGAAAAATATGCAACATGAAAATAAAGCATTTTCTTTAAAAGACAAGATTTGGTCTTCAAAAAGCCCTTTTCCAAAAGTTACATCTTGAGGGGGGCGCTAGGGAAATCTAGACGCACCCTAGCGGCAGCAAATCTTATTTTGCAGAAGTGTCATCTAGCAACTCTCCGTAGGCTTGCAAGCTGGAAAAACCCAACTCTAGTCAGACCAATCACATCGTGTATAGAGTCGGCGGGCGGGCTTAACATAATGACGACAGAGTTGCGACGGTTCCGCGTGAATTCCCTGCAACTTGAAAACAAAGAAGATGCTGATGATGCTGGCGAACAGCGGTCTTTCAAATCGGCTTTGGCAGCGACTCTGGAAGACTTGGAGTTAAGCTTTTCTTTGAGAAAAGAACAAAGACAAAAGTCTGGCTTGTCAGGCTACTATAATACTGTATTGTTCCGAATATAAGACGACAAATATAAGTAAGTGATAATGTACATCCAGACGGTTAGCATCGCAAAATAAACTCCAACAAGGTGATCGGGAAGCGGAGGGGTCTTGCATCAGCCTGAAGGTGTTTATTCTGAGATCACAACCGGCTGGATGTACATTATCCTGCTTATTACACAGCTACTTACCACGTAAGTAAATAACTAGACGCGAAATACTGATTTGAGATTAAATATTTTATTAGCTCTTTAAACGCAAATTTTCCGCGGAGAAATGTTGGTAGTGCGGCAAGTTCAAACTTAGGCCTTGTCCACACGGACACGAGTATTTTGCGACGTCAGAGTGTGCGCCGTTATCCGCTGTGTTTGACGTCAGATTGTGCGCCGCTGATGGCTTCTGATTGGCCAAAGTGGCTTTACGGTTAGGGTTATATCGCCACCTGCTGGTGTTGCAATGCTCTTGACAGTGCTTGATAGCGTGTTTTTGCGTTTTCATGTAGACGGAGATTTTTTTTTTAAACGCAGGAGGAAAAACTCTGGTTATAAAAATACCTGTGTCCATGTGGACTAGGCCTAAATGACTAGCTAGTGGTCGAAATTGGTACTGCAGTCCAAATTCAAAATATCAGAGATCGTTGTTTCCCCGCCATCTCCTGCTCAGACTCGACACTCATGTGGGTCGCTAGTTTGAGAACACGCAACAGGAACGAGCACAATTGACAACGAAAGCCGAGGAGACTTGCATACAGTAAGTTAATGAGTTACTTTATCGACGTTTTACTATGCTCTCGTTCATAGAGATTTTTAGTTGGATATCGAGTCTTTTTAGGTTGTGTGTAAATCTGCAATCTCTGACCCAGTTTGTTTGCTCGTTTCCATGGCTGCGATACGCTGTGTTTCCTGGTAACTGGCATCCCGGGTGTCGAAATACTATTGGGTGAACTGGGAGTGGGCGAGATCACACAGACCAAAACAAAAACTGACTCACAACAGGAACGTGTAAAATAACAAGTAAAATAACTGTCTGTAGAAGTGTTTTCCAGAGAAACGAGAATCTGAACTTAGCATGTTTCCTAAATATCTGCAAACATATTATGGTATTTTTATGCTTTTGTAGAGTAAAAAAAGTTGCATACAGCACCTTTAAGAGATACGGTAAACAGTCATACCACTTATTACACAGCATTCCACTATGTAAATAATAATGGGGAAAAGAGATATTGATCTGAGATTAAACCGTTTTAAAATAAAACCTGTTTGTTATCTTATAATCCAACAGTGTACAAAACAATCGTCGCAAAATGGCACCGGCTGCATTTGTATGAAACGAGAGAGCGAGTCCACGATACTGGATGACATAATTAAATAACTGTACACAAAATATTGATTTGACTGAGTTTTAATATTTTATTAGCTCACCAAACGCAAAACAAAAAACATTCCTAGCGTAGCGTAAAGCGCTGATTTCAATAACACGGATGAGCCTGCCTTATCGGTTTTTAGTGGTTGTTATCGAAGAATAACAAAGTATTCCACAGAGCTGTGTAATAATACTATATAATACATGTGAAATGTATGGTATTTTTCTTCATTATGTTTAAAAGATAAAGCTTTTATTCAGCAAGTACAGATTATATTGATAAAAGTGACATTAAAGATATGTGTAATGTTACAAAAGATTGCTATTTAAAATAAATGCTATTCTTTTGAATTTTCTTTTCAAAGAATGCTGATAAAAAAAAATTTAGGCTACCATGGTGGTGCACACACACACACACACACACACACGTACAGTACACACACACACACACACACACGCGTTGGTGCAACAGCATTATGAGGACTCTCCATAGGCGTAATGGTTTTTATACTGTACAAACTGTATATTCTGTCCCCTTACACTGCCCCTATCCCTAAACCTACCCATCACAGGAGACATGCTGCATTTTAAAATGTTTAATAAAACATAGTTTTTTATGTTTAAGCCATTTGATTTACGAGGACTTTTGAAGTGTCCTCATAAACCACCCATAAGTTGTAACACCACTGTAATACACATGTCATTATACAAATTTGTGTCCTCATAAATCACATAAACCAACCCACACGTACACACACACACACACACACACACCCACACACATAGATCTCTGAGCCTGAACGGCTGAGGATCGTCCACTGATTGAAGTCAGAGAAGGAAACGCACTGCTATCCCTCCTCCTCCTCCTCTTTCTCCTCAGGAAAGGAATGCACATTCTTCCCACGTTACTCTCGTCTTATCTGAGGGAGGGAGCTCTTGGAAAGCACAATATGTGCTTGTGCTGCTTATGTGCGCATTCACACTTGAATCATCAGTGTTGAATCAAACGTCTGCATCAGCAATCTTCAGCTCACAACACAGGGCTGCAGTTTTATTATATTGTCTTCAATCGCTTTTATCCAAAGTGACTTATAAAAGAGGAACAAAAGCTAAATTTTCAGAGCCAACAATATTCATAATATACAATGGCAGGTTTATTAGACAACTAAGCAAGCTAGAGAAGAGGAGAAATGCAGAGAAGTTGCAGAGAAATGTTATGACGGCCTACACTCCAAAAAAAAAAAGATTTAAAATTAAACAGTTTATTGGAGCATGTTTTACGAGAAAACACAAATTCAGTTTTTCTACTGACTAGCAAGCAATTTCTACAGTTTCAATATAAATAGGCCTACCACACCAAATTGTTCTTGTCAGTGTAGAAAAGAAAGCACATTTTGCAACAAATTTGACTACAGGCAGAAACTGCATGTCAAAATTAAGCTAAAATGACGTACATGACAAAACCTATTTTATGAGTTCTGTAATAGAAAATCTCTTCCCACAAACAAACCACAGGAAACATCCTGACCTCACCTCAGTCACAAAAGCAACATGCCGCATTAACGTCAACAGCAACAGTAGCGAGCGCAGCATAGCGCGACAGGACTTGTGTTACACAAGCATGCGAGTGAGCCATGATGCAGCAAACAGAACAGATTTGGTGTCAGCGAGGAGCCTTCAGTAAGCTCTCCGGCTCTGCCGCGATCGAGCCCGTTTCTGACAGCGAGCCAACATCTGAGCGCATGCTCGGCCGAAGAGGAGATCCTCTCAACCAGGCGGATCTGCATGCAACTGCACCGTTTCCAGGAAACCAGCATCAAAACCACTGCTATTCTTACGGTAACGCACATGAAGGACGCTATACGTGTGCAGGTTATTGAGAAGATATCAGTGTGCCACAGGTTGCAGATTAGCATGCGGCTGTCCTTGAGCGAGAGGGTGACGATGATAACCCAGCAGAGAACAAAAGCACTGCGCTCAAACTACAGATCCTGCGTTCTTTAACTGCAGAGACTGCGTTAACACTGATGAGAACACTCTTAACCTGATAATTAGCTTTGCTATCAAGAAGCTTAGAGCTCTGAATCATCTCTTTCACGTTTTACATAGGCCTTTTGTATGAGGGGGATAGTTCACCCAAAAATTAACCTTTCTTTCTTTAGTGTTTCTGCACAAACATAAAAGGAGGCGTTTAGTTGAATGTTCACGCTGCTCTTTTCTATAAGAAAGTTTAATTTTATGTTGATTGTCGTCTATTTTGGAACTAAATATTTGACTATTTGTCCTCACTGTCAATGTTTGGACAACTAGAGCATCGACATCGGTCTAACATTTTCTGTCCCACAAGCGAAAGAAGAGTGACATTTGGTAAACTAGATGAGATGCAACATCTCTTCACAGTTCGTCTGTATATCTGATCCCATTAATTACCCAGATCCCACAGTCTAAAGCCCCGGTCACACTAGACTTTGAGCATGCAAAACTATTTCTACTATGCTGCAATCGTTGTAATGTGATGTTACACTCTGCAGCCTCTGTTTTTAAAATATTCAACATATAATATATCGAATGTGTAAAAATATGCAATAATATATCGAATGTGTAAAAATATGCAATCTACTCCACTTTACTGCTACGCTGCCACCTTGCAGATTTAAAGTTTGTGTTCTTTTAATTCTCATACAAGAGACCATTGTGAAGTGTGAAATGTGAAAGTGATGATTCAGAGGTTATACCATGACGTATAAGTCTTTTATTGGTCACACGTCTTCATGTGATACGAATTTTAAAGGCAGAGTTCACCAAACTTGAACTTTGGAAAATGTAAATAAAGTGTGCTGTGCAGCGTGTTTCAGAGTGAAGCGAGCCGGTGTTTATAAAACCTTGGTTCACAGTGGCGCAAACTCATGAGTTTAACACGAATTTTGGGAACACAACCAGTAAAAAATGTGAGACCACACAACGATAAAAAAATCATAGATTTAGGAGTTTTGTTCCTATAGTTTGTGTAGTGCTGCAATGTGACCAAGACTGTACAGACTGTGAACACTGAAAGTCACGTTTAGAAATTTTGCGAGACTTCCTGAGTAAACACACGACATACGACGGGCAAGAAGAAATGTCGATAATAATGTTTGGAATACTTTTACAGAAAGTTTGTGGGGGAAAAAAGAAAAAGGTTTGAAAATGTTGGATGTTTAAGATTTGAGATCAGTGAAGCCCTACGTTCTTCCAAGCAGATTCAATCACTCTTAACACACATCACACCGCAGGAGAATCTGATCAAATAATCTGTAGAACCATCAAGATCATCAGGACTTTACCTGGGATTGTCGGAAGGGGGTGAATAAACTCTTGTAGTGTGTGTGGGGGCTGTATTTTCACACTGGAATTTCCAACATTTCCACCAATTTTGTGGACAGATCTATCATGGTTAGCATTTCACTAGAATAATGGGACACATTCATAAACCTGTTTTAACAGAAACTGCGGTTTTCTTCCAAAATTTAAAATTAGAAGAAATGAAGACATAGGCTAAGTAAAATAATGAATATTTTAAAATAAAACTTCTTATGAAATATACATTTTTCATTTACATTTATTTTACAGTGCTGTTATATTGAAATAGTAATACACTCACCCTAAGGATTATTAGGAACACCCGTTTCACCACAATTTCTCATTAATGCAATTATCTAATCAACCAATCACATGGCAGTTGCTTCAATGCATTTAGGGGTGTGGTCCTGGTCAAGACAATCTCCTGAACTCCAAACTGAATGTCAGAATGGGAAAGAAAGGTGATTTAAGCAATTTTGAGCGTGGCATGGTTGTTGGTGCCAGACGGGCCGGTCTGAGTATTTCACAATCTGCTCAGTTACTGGGATTTTCACACACAACCATTTCTAGGGTTTACAAAGGGAAAAACATCCAGTATGTGGCAGTCCTGTGGGCAAAAATGCCTTGTTGATGCTAGAGGTCAGAGGAGAATGGGCCGACTGATTCAAGCTGATAGAAGAGCAACTTTGACTGAAATAACCACTCGTTACAACCGAGGTATGCAGCAAAGCATTTGTGAAGCCACAACACGCACAACCTTAAGGCTGATGGGCTACAACAGCAGAAGACCCCATCTTAGCATCTTTGGGATGTGGTGGAACGGGAGCTTTGTGCCCTGGACGTGAATCCCACAAATCTCCATCAACTGCAAGATGCTATCCTATCAATATGGGCCAACATTTCTAAAGAATGCTATCAGCACCTTGTTGAATCAATGCCACGTACAATTAAGGCAGTTCTGAAGGCGAAAGGGGGTCAAACACAGTATTAGTGTGGTGTTCCTAATAATCCTTTAGGTGAGTGTATATTACTGTCTTGGGGATAATATATAATAATAATCACAATAATAATAATAATAATAATAATATTATTAAAAAACACTATTATTATTATTACTTTATTCAAATTGTTTGGCATCCTAAAAACAGCAGTGTGGGTGTACTGTGAACAGAGACACTATCACAACTAAAAAGATGTTTGAGTCTGCTTTCAGGTGTCAACCGTGTCTTCAATAATGCTCAATCATCACACAATTATTCACTTAATTATCTCATTAACTTTAACACTCATTTAACACTCTGAGGCCTTGTCCACACGGACACGGGTATTTTTATAACCAGAGTTTTTCCTTCCTGCGTTTTAAAAAAAAACGCCGTCCACATGAAAACGCAAAAACACGCTATCAAGCACTGTCAAGAGCTTGCAACACCAGCAGGCGGCGATATAACCCTAACCGTAACGCCAATCAGAAGCCGTCAGCGGCGCAAAAACTCCGGTTTTACTGTCTACATGACAACACTGCAACCGACGTTTCAGAAAATACTCACCCTGGCAGGGGTTTTCAAAAATGTTCGGTTTCAGTGACCTGATACTGCGTTTCCGTGTGGACGAACGGCCGAACCGCATAAGAAATGTCACGGTTATAAAAATACCCGTGTCCATGTGGACAAGGCCTGAGTGTGGACTCATATAAACTCTGAGCAGTGTTAATTTAACACTAGGGATTTTGCTGTGTAGAAATGACATCAGCAATGACGAGCTTCAGAGGAATTTCGCAATGTTCTCCGAGTGGCTCATTCTTCCTCTTACGACACTTGCTGATAGGTGAAACTGGCTGGCAGGTTTCAACACACTATTAAAGTCAAGAGTTCTCATTAACACCTGCATTGTGTTCCTGTAAAATGAGATCCCGGGTCTGAGAGCAGATGGTCTAAAGATACAAATGCCTCTATTAGCATAAGCATTAACGATGCTTGAGACTTAATTATGGTTAGCATTATTCTGCATGTTGATAAGGTTCTCCACACGCAGTGGTGGGGTTCATTTTAAAGCTACATACTGAATGTAACTTCACTTATGGAACTAGGGAAAAACACAAATCTGAGGACTAAAACAGCTTGATGAATTTTTCAAAGTAATATAGTCAAATCAATGTTTTCACCAAATTTGGGCCATTTCTGCCATGTTGAAGTTTTTGTGGTCATTTTGTGGCTATATGAAAGTATACTACGACACTGGCATTGATGGAGTCAACATAATATTTTACTTGTTCATTAAATGTACAAGCTAATTAAGTTAGCCTACATTTAACATGTGCTACGCTAGACGTTAATTTGAACTGAAATATATCAGATTAATTGTGTCCAGCCCAGCGCCACCACTCAATTATGTTGAAATAAGTTGTAACAACTTCATTTTATTAAGTAATCAACTTAAAAAAAATGTGTTTATGCTACAAATGATTCAGTTCATTACAAGTTGTCATAACTCAAAGATTAATGCAAACTGTTGCAAATGCAAAACATTTGTTTTAGTGTATAAGATATATATTTTAATTTGGCATGAAAGTGTAACTCAACCCCTGGTCAGAGCCTAACTCCACCCACTGGCAGTATTTGAAAAATGCTGGAAAAGTGGGGAGAGCCCAGTGGAGACAGAGGAGACGAACCGAGGGCGGGGCTGAGCGGGGGGCGTGCACCTGAGACCCACAGTGATGGATTGATTGACAGCTGTCAGACTCGCAAAGATGGAGAGTGACTGGACATTTGAAGTAGAGGACTTTTCTCCCCCAGCTTCACCTGAAGTGGAGGAGGGTGAATTGTCTGTGGACAGCCTTATCAATTCGAGGCGCTGGCTCAAACTGCGGTCTTAACTCACGATGATGACGATGCTAGCGAAGCAGCAGCGCAAGATAGAATGGGGCCAGTGTCTGAGTTGTATAACATTAGCATTATGGCTAATTTAGGCTAATGCTCAACCCATGCATTTAGGTTAATTTTGGTATGATTTAGTGTTAATAATTAAGCAAATAACAGAGATTTCAAGTCTCCCTAACTAGGCTACATAAAATAATCTAAATAACTATATAAATGGCTATGCTAACTAGATGCTAATATACGCTATCCTGATAGTTTTCAATACTCGCAATTCCAACTCCTGACTCGCTACAGTTGTTTTGACGGAAGAAGAGGGTTTTTATACCAGGGACTGAGCCTATGCCAAAAGTGTGGTGAGCTCGTGCAAAGGGCGTGGGTAGTGAGCCGTTGGAAACAACTTCAAATTTGAAAATGCAACTGCAGTAGCCACCGTTCAACTCGAAGAGGGCAGCACTCAGACGTTTTTTACACGTTTTTATATTGTAGAATTAAAACACTTTATACCCAAATGTCAAAACATTTACTCGAATCAATGAACAGCACCAATAAAGCCACAGTCTCACAGATCATTAAAGGGATACTCCACCGTTTTTCATATTAAACTATGTTATTCCCTTAACTAAGACGAGTTGATACATACCTCTCCCGTCTCTGTCGCTCTGTCTTGCGGCGAAACTTTGTTAGATCTTAGCTTAGACAAGTTCATTCAATAGAGGCCAAGCAGAGAAGCGACCAAACACCTCCACGTTTTCCCTATTTAAATACAGGTACTCGAGTAGTGTAACTCGACCAAGAACCGTGACACAAAATAAAACGTTGTGCTTTTCTAAGCGTGTAAAATGGATAACTATATTGTATGGCGGAATACCATAGCAAGTGCTTAGAAGCACTTTGACTCGGCGCAGTATTTATCACTCTTGAAAAATACTTGGTTCTATTGACGCAAATGAGAGGGAGGAGGAGAGTGAGCGGGGGGGGGTGATGACATTACTGAGTCGAACTGCTCCCAAGATCGACTGTAAGCTCGCATTCAGATCTTCCTCCATCCAGTCAATGATGTGCATCACAATGGGGATGTTTACACCTGGTCACTTCATGTGTTTTCTCTTTTCTGTCATCAAGAAAACACATGAGTCATCTCTTCATCAAGCCAACGTGCAAACTATCACAAATCAAAGTGAAAGTAAGTCGCAGAACATTAACACACAATCATCTTCATTAAAAGTAAATGAAGCGTCTCCTATTCTCTTATTGCCTTTGATTTTGAAATGAGATCAACTCTGTGTTTCTAGTGAAAAAAGCCCTACATGTGGCCAAACCACTCCAAAAGTTGGAGTGCCACTATGCAGTCCAGGCTGAAGACTCTGCATTTGCAAGAAACATTAAGGAGAAAATCTGGACTGATCTTTCAACACGTTACCAGGTTCCTTGACTATACTCATTAATTTCCAGTCTTCATGTAAATTATTAATTGTTCTTTCTTTTTCTTTTTTTTTTATTAAGAATGAAAATGTCCAGAACTTCCTCCTGGAAGAAGCAACGGGGATGGACCCAAGGTTCAAGGACAGGCTGATGTCTGCAGCAACTGTAGCAGCCACACGAGAGAGACAGAAAAGGTATTTGATTCACAGTTTGTGGCTTATTTCTGTTGTGATGCTCAACTCTGGTTCCATTCGTAGGGCTGACATGTTCTTTTTTCTTCTTTTAAGCAGTCACAGCAGGAAGACAACATACAGAGTCTAGGACAATCTCAGGAGGTGGAAGAGAAGCAACAGGAGGAGGTAGAAAACTATGTACTGTAGTCAACCAAAGAAATCCTTAGTAGACCTGCGCCATGATTAGTCGACTAAAAAAAAAACGTGATGTCTTGAATTTTGATTGAACATTTATTAAAGGGGGGGTGAAACACTCAGTCAATCTCATGTTAATCTTGAGTACCTATAGAGTAGTATTGCATCCTTTATATCTCCAAAAAGTCTTTAGTTTTATTATATTTATAAAAGAAAGATAGGCTGTACCGAGTCTTTCCGGAAAAAAACGAGCGGGTGGAGGCGTGCCGTGTGGGCGGAGCTAAATAATCACGAGGACGCGAAGCTTTTGCTTTGAGAGCGTCTGGAAGCTCAAGCTGTGACATCCCAAAACAAACCATGGCTAACAATCAGATTCAGCCATACATTTTTTATCCCGAGGCTGAAATTGAAGACGAGCAGCAGCAACGACTACAGCACGATGTCTCTATATGTGTGGTGTGTACTGGAACTGTATTACTTATATTTGCGTTGATGCTCTGGAAAAACAAACTCCATCCACTGGTCCCTTAACGCTGGATTCTTTGGGAATCTGTGCAGGGTTGTCTTGCCCTGGCAACCAAAAACACACTTCTTTGGTGACATTCTTTATTGTAGCGCAGCCGATGACTTCCATAAAGCCGAGCACAGCGCTTTCGCTGTCTCGCTCTAGGCTACAGATGCGCGCGCGCCCTTCCGGGAGAAGTGCCCTTAGGACCCGTATAAGGAAATTCCGGCGCATCTGACGTCACACACGCCCATACTCGAAAAAAACTTTCCGAAACTTGTTACAAACCGGAAGGAGTATTTTTGGCACAGAAATACTCCATCAAACGTACAACTTAATTTTTTAAACTTTGTCCATGTTTAGCATGGGAATCCAACTCTTTAACAGTGTAAAAAACTCACTATGTATGAAATAGCATTTCACCCCCCCTTTAAACAATTGTCATAGAGCATTTATAAAACAACAACGAAAAAACATCAATAATACATATTCAAAACTATAATAATAATACAATTCTTTGAAAATTAAGTGATTTTTTTTAACTGCAAAGTGAGGAGCTCTGTCCTAGGTCTAGTGACAGTCACAATCGCGCACCTGACCACACAACACGCTACAAAAAATATAACTGCTAAAACTGCCAAATAATTAAACATCCTAACAAAAGCTCTCGTTTATACAGGACAGGCTGTATATTCTTCTTTACTTTCAAAGCTATGGGTTAACTGTCTGACACGTGTATATCTCGCTTACCGCTTTTAGGTGATAGGCCATATTGGTCGTTGAGCTACGGTAAGTTAGCTTTAGGCTGCATAGCTTGCACTCCACAGTCTTGTCGTCTTTTTTTGTAAAATGGAGCCAGACAAAAGATTTAGATTTCTTGGACATTTTGTTGACTATAGCCAAAACAAGTAGCGTTCTAACTGAATGAATACAGCAAAACTAGCCTACATATTCCTTACTGAGCGCGAAGCAGCAGTGCAGCCACAGGTGCGGTTCCCGAGTGTTCTACGTGCTGCGCTAAACTGTGGCGCTGTTACAAAATAGCCTAAATTAAAGCATTTAAAGTTGGGGATAAAACATAGGCTAATTATATTTAGAATACAGTCATATATAACTGCTTATAAAGGAATAAATATCAAGGAGTAAATCAAATGAAAATTTCTTTCTATTTGTAAAAAAAAAAAAACTTTAAAAAATGCAACTGGTCGACCAATAAGAATGTCAGTCGACCAAGACGACATCGACCGATTAGTCGACTAAACGACTAAAGTTGACAGCCCTAAAATCCTTTTAATCATAGTAAACGTGGCATAGATGAAGATATAAACTAATCAAATCATTGATCTAAACATTTTGGTGGTAAAGTAACAGTTCTACTACCAGTGGCACTAGCTTTAATAATAGTAGTACATAAGTAAATTTGTTTTTGGACATCAGATTTACTTGATATACCTTTCAGACACCACATGTAAAACACTCCAGGAAGACAGCCTTGGAGAAGGAGGAGGAGCATGATTTACAAACAGCCCCACGACAGACTCAGACATTTCTTGAACGACTGGACCGAGAAATACTGATGTAGATATACCTTCCATCTCTGTATCAGTGGATGCTACTCTTTGGTGGTGGCAGATCTTCCCTATTTTTATAGAGAATAGTTAAATCTATATTAGGAGGAAGAGTTTATGACCTGCATGCTTGTTATGTTTACAGAATATTTTTATTTTGTAAGTCTTATTTATTATTCAGTTTGCTTACTCAAGTGTGAACTTACCACGAAAAAGCCACTGACTACTTTTTACCAAAACCGATTAGGATTAGTAAGGAGAGAACCGTTAAAGAATCGTATCGATAAGCAGAATCGTCAGTGGCATTGATATTGATAAAATCTCATCGATTCCCATCCCTACTCATATCTGTTGCTTTCGGTGACGTGAACTCCATAAAATCTGTGTGAATGTAATTGTTTTGGTAAATCAGATAACTCTCTGATCAGTAAATATGCATGAAGTGACCAGGTGTAAACACTATTTACTTCCATTTTATCGCAAGTTTAAATAACTTCCCTCTTGCATCAAACACACTGAATTAAATTAATTATGTTCTCAAAAGTTGAAGTAAGAAATTGCAAAAAGCGTGCTGCCGGTTCTGAAAGAGATTCGCAGATCCCTGGCCAAACACCAGCTCCATTTTGGTGAAAAAGGGGTATGGCTGATTCCCAGATAACATTTAATGAATGTGCTGTCATTGACTGTGATGTCAGCAGTAAGTCAGAGAACTGGACACACACCAGGTCAAAGTCCATGTGCAGAAACGGCAGTACGGCTCACATCTCAGCCATTCATTCTGCGCAGTGACCTCTTTACACGCGCCTATAAAACAGGGAATGTGAAACGGAGCAGACGCAGTCCTGATAAATTACAAGAATGGAGGGAAGACCTAATCATCCACAACAGAAAAGACTACGGCCTACTTCAAAATCTTTAGGCTATAACTTAATAAATAGTTTTTTTGTGTAGTCACATTTTAGGCTTACACATGCAAAACTGCACAACCTTGAGCACAATCATTTGAAAACACTGTCCAAATGAAGCACACTGGCGAGGGCACAGAGTTTTGGATGTGATAATGATTAACCGCTGAGCAACGCAGGGCAGCTGGAACCAAAGGTAGCCGAGTAAACAGATAAGAGCACCCTCTCGATTTGTATCTTGGCAAAGCTCTATAAGGAAACGAGAAATGACTTCATCCCACAAGAAAACCCATCATGAGCGTGTAGTTTGACAGCAACTCCCCTTCCGATGACTCATCAACTGGATGCACTCGTTTCCCAATGTCATCAAACTTCTGAGAAAAAAGCCAAACCCTGAACATGTGGTTACAACAAAACCTATTGGTTTTCAATGGAAATCCAATATCGGTTGGTATTTATGTAGATGTACGGGCAATATGCCACTGACTTAAGCCTTGTGTAATTACCTGATCAGAAAGTGCCTGATATTCTACATGTAGACGAGGGCAGAGACCATCACTGAAACCAGAGACCATCACTGAAGCCGAACTGTAACTGTAAGCTTAGTGTAATCATATTTGGACTCTAGATGATCAAGATCATCAAAACTTTGCTGTAAAACCTGTTGCACACAATCTACCACAATCCTTCTGTCGTCTGATTGATAGTTTAGACTTTTTTATCAAGTAAAAGCCAGTATAATTGTACAAACGTCCTCCTTCAGCTCGTGTCTTTCTGTTGTGAAACCGGCACTGATTTTTAAAAGTGTAAGAATATCTTATATATTGGTAAAATGTCTTGCTTAGCAATAGCAACTTAGGTATTTGATTAATCAAAGATCATTTTTAGAAACAAAATCATACTCAAGTGTGAGTATCAAATATGATCATCAGGCTTTTGAGGAAGGTTTATTTGTTCATCTCAGTCTCAATCATCATAGTATTGCATTGCATTATGGTTTAAAACTACAGAGCTTTGATTATAAACTAAGCATTTAAATATAATCTTACTAAGACATATTATTGGCAGATATAGAGTGATGACTGATAAATATATGTAGGTCTACTTTATGTAGAATATCTGCAATACTGTTATAAATCTCATTCATTTAACGTACATTAAAAGCCTCAGAGTTTCATCTTACTTTTTGACCATATAAATATCAGCATCTGCACCCAATTGCATATTTCTGCTCAGTTTGTGTTTTCCCTTCCATATTCTCATTATATCACACTATATGAGTAAACGCCTGATCTATCAAATAACAAGAACTGTACAAACTGTTCTTGATTTTCTTTATATTTTGCATAAAGGTTCAATAAACTGTTCCACATCAAAACATTCGATTTTCTGATTATTATTTAATATGTCAAGTTGACAGACCCATGATGCCATTCTGAGATGTGACTAATTTGTTGTTATGTGACCTAGGATGATCATTACTGACCAGTCACTCTTCACCAAACCATCATTCTGGAGGAGTGTGACAGCTACACACAATGCTTGTTTTGAGTCACTAGATGTATAAGCGGACTGATGATTAAAACGTGGTAACAAATAAATAAGATGTTAAGTTCCTGACTTATGTCAAAGTCAAACTATGCCAGCATTAACATGACCATGTCCAACCACTAAAGGAATTAGGCTACAGGCATGAATTACTGTTTACTGCATGTCAATAGCCCAATAATACCTCGTAACATCATATATTCCTCTACTCTGATGTTCATAATAACAGAGTACATGATAGGTGATCACAGTAATGATGTATTTAGTGAAGGGTTGTGAATCTTTGGCAGGTGAGCTGCTAACCGGCTAGCTCAGCTAGCAACTCTTCAACAAACAGCCCAAAACCATAACCCAGTTAGCCAAAGCCAAACCCTCGACACGAAACACACAACACACACTGTTTTTACACAGAAACCATCAGTTTGAGTCATTTTATCTCGCTAGTGGCTTGTTAGCAGCTGACTTAGCCGGATGCTACCTTATGAACTCAAAGACAAACAGTCTGTTAGCTGGTTAACGTTAGCTGGCTAACAACAACATCATAAACCATCGTTATTACAAACATCAGCATTTTATTATTATCATTATAATATCATCAACCCGATCATCAGCCTAGTTCAGACGGATAGGTAAAGGTGAATGGACTCACCTGTTCAACGGCGGGTCAGATGAACTGCTCGTATCCACAGATGTAACGTTACGTGAACCCGACCAGACGGATTCAGAGATTTAGACGACCAGTAAAATAAAGTATTATATTCCCCAGATGACGACTGGATCCTGCTGGACGTGTGTGTGTGTGTGTGTGTCTGCGACTGACTGTTCGCCGGGTTCAGCCGTCAGCCGCTGATCTGCTGGTGGGCGGGGCTACAGGCTGACACGAGCACGAGCGCTCATTACTATTCACAACATAAACAATTAGCCTGGGAGGAGCATTCATGACACCACTGTGACCGAATAAATATAAATAGGCTATATATACACAAAACACTAACACCCCCACCAATACTCAATTCACAATAGCCTTTCTGCTGTAATTATGATAAAGTTGCTTGTTGTCAAACTTTTTTATTGATATATTAAATGATAAATTAACATGATTAATTTAATATATTATATTGCAATTTCAGAAGTTATATTATGTTGAACCCTATACTATGCTTTTCAATAAAAATTATAGATAATAGTTTGTGTATTATTTATACTTGACTTTTTCACAGCTATTAATTACTTATAACTTATTTTAAAACACTATCCCTCGTTTCACAGACAAGTCCCAGACTAAACTGCATTATTGAGCTGATTCAACTGAAAGCATCTTGCACTTATATATCTTAAAATTTACCAGTGCCATTGGTTCATCTCAAGATGCACACCAGTCATTTTTATAAGGCATATTTATAAAAGCTACTTAAATGTCCTAGTTGAATTAAGGTCTAGTCCTGTCTGTGAAACCAGGCCATATTGAATTTCCAACCATGTTGTCTGACATTATAAATCTATATATTTTTTCACTCTTCTTTCACAGTAAATCTCCAATCTTATATTCTTAACTCAAGTAAAACATTATAATATACAGGAGTAAAAATGAAATGAGTATAGCTTCCAAAATCAGCCAATTCAGATATAATAAAAACGCAAGAACTGGCTATACACACATATATTGTGCATGGATGTGCAATAGCATTCAAATCAAATCAAGAAGAACAGTAAAAACCACAATGCAATGTTTTGAATCAGCAACACACAAAAGCCATTCCAATATTGCACACAGCTCTTTTAAAAGAAGATGTGGCAATATAACACAACTGTTGTTCAGAAATAACCAGCGTCTTTGGAAGGCCTCGTGGACTGCAGGTTTATCTGCGCGAGGGATGGGGTTCACACGGAGGAATGTGAGGAATGACAGAGCTGTCGATCCTGTTAGTCATCTCTCTCTCTCTCTGCACTCACCTGTGTGTGTTCTCAGGTCATTCACTGCCTTGAATCTTTCACGAAGAGAGAGGTAAGGAACACAATGCTCATTCGCTCGTGATATCAGTCCTGCAAGTGTGCACGTACATAAAGCACATTTAGTGAGGCGCATTGGGATCCATTATCACAGTGTTGACCTTTAAATACCAGAAATCATCAACAAGCCGTGACCGTTTGGAGTAACCGTAGGGAAGGTTGCTGTTTACTGACTGACATGTTTACTGGCCAATAAGTAGCATAAATATATGAATACAAAAAGAGATTTACATTTTTTTTTTTTTTACTGATGTTTTTACTATGTTTTTGGTATTAAAGAAAGTCTGACTCTCAAACATTAGGCCACAACGCCACTCAAATGAGTGTGGCTTCCTAAAGTGTTTGTAATTTATTCTATAAATGTCTGAACATGAAAGTTGAATCTGTTTATGAAGCCTAAGTAAAATCTATGTGTGTATCTGTGATGATGGCCTGACACCTTGTGGTCGCTTCATGAGACTACAGTCAGCAAGTGAACCAATGAAGTAGCCTTGGTCACATACTTATTAACCTATATCTGTACATCATTTTACAAAAATATTTTTTAGTTTTGAGTGTTTCATAAATTTTGGTCCTTTAGGACTTATAGCAAAAGTGATTTTTTTTTTCAATCATTGTTTAATATTTAATACGACAAATATTTTTTATATGAAAAACGATTTAAATTATGCTAATGTGGTCTTTAATCTAAGAGGAAACAGGGAAGCTATTACAGTTTTTTCCAACTGCTAACACAATTTTGCAAAATGGCTGATTTTATCAAAATACTTAAGCCAATTCACAAAACCACACACCCAAACTGCAAAATACCTCATATATCCTGCAAAATGAAGCAGTGCAACCAAAACTACATATAGCATTATCAAAATCAAACCTTCAAACCACTTCATTCATATTACCAGATTTTTATCTAACCAACTACACACTGTTGGGCATAATGAAAAGCACTCTCATCTTTAGCATGCTTTGCCATAATACTAAAATAGTTCAAATTGTAGAAAATTCTTCAGATTGTTCACATGCACAGAAATATTTGCAGATACACATACTGTTGAAATTTTTTTTTTTTTTAACCAAACAAATCAGTGCAACATGCACAGCAGATATTGGACTAAACAAAAATATGCTCACAAAAAACAATAAACTGAAAAAGAAAATTGTTGGAAAAAAAAAAATATATATATATATAAAAAAAGAGACAAAATAATTATTATAATAATAATTCCATTGTTATATAATTATATATAATTAAATAATTGTTATATATGTAATTATTATTATAATAATTCCAAAAAAAAGGTGCTCACCTGTGGTCTTTTCACAGTGCTAACATCCTGATTGAAGTGTTACTGTAACAATGAACCATTGAGATGTGTGGCCAGGTGGCACAGGTATTGGCCAATTAGCTCATGTAGTGTCATTTTGAATGGCAGTGTTTTGAAATGGCAAACATATGACTGACTTTATGTCAGATTGTTGTGTCTTATGCAGAGTACTGTGTTCAGTGCATTTAAAAGTGCCATTTTGAATTGCAAAATGCGTGTAAAGCAGAAAATGTGTTTAGACTTTTGGAGACTTGAGAAGAAGTTTTGGCCTCTGTGTGTGTCAAATAATTGTGCTGTGCATGTCATTTTAGTGTGTTAGCAATAGGAAAAAACTGTAAACTCAGCAGGTTCAGATTAAGATCCAGCTTCATACAACTATGTGGCAAATTCATGGTGTTTATTTATGGAGGTCAAAGATCTCCATCCCCCATAATTTTCAACCGAAATATTTTGGGCACTACATGCAAATCCTGTGTAAAGCTACTGTACACTGTACGCATGAAACCGCATGACAGAACCGCCAGCTACTAATTTTGTGACATTTCAATTACATATTGTATTATATTTTACAAAATTCAATGTTTTAAATGTCAATCTCTGCATTCTATTTTCAAAATGCAATAACAGTGAAATGTTTGTGTGTGTGTGTGTGTGTGTGTGTGTGTGTTTCTACTGTAACATACAAAGACAGACGACAGACTCAAGATGTTTTGGATTGTTGTCTGTTTTTTTGGTGGTAGTCTTTATTTTTCAAACCACATAACTGCTTCCTAGCACATGTTCAAAATGGAAAAATGCTTCAAGTAAATACAAAGTTTCAAAAGGCAAACAAATAAGACAGAGGAAAAACAGTCTTTGGGCTTTAGATGTTTGCAAATGCCTTGTCATTGTGCTGATGTACAGTACCATGCAGAATAATAGCTCATTAAAAGCACGTTACACTTCATTTGAGTTGACATCTCAATGCTTGTTTGATATAACATTTGGTTATTTCATTGGGTTTAGTGGGCCATTCAAGAGCCATTTCTGTCCTTCTTTTCCAACATCTTCAACTCGTAAGCCAGCGGTACCGCTAATCTTTGACTGTTGTTTAGGATAAACCTCTCAAAGTCGTAAAGTCTTTCTGCCGCTGAACGACGGTTTCCATGGCATATGCAGATTCATCTCAAAGCATTGCACTTCATCCCAACCTAATACTGAACAAATCAAGCAGAAAAACTCCCACAGCGATGGGGAAAACAGTTCAGACCTTCATGAGAACAGCTAATGAAGCCTATGCTGCAAAAAACACAGTCTTTGTGGGAATGAGGGAATATACAGGTCATGGGTCTGAAATGTAGTAAAAGGCATTTATATACACATCTATTCTCTGGTGTTTGAGACCTGAACACAACATTCAAAAGATGTCATAAAGCACTCCTGTCACCTGACAAAACCATGCCGTGTGAGAAAACCAGAACACTGGACAGTGAAAGCTCTGAGCGCAGGCATTCAGGCTTCGGTTTGGCGGGCAAAATGTGGCTTTTCCCTCTTCAGACGCTCCATGATGAAGATGTGAGGTCAGATGTTTTGGACATGGTCATGTTGGATTCGTTTGAGATCAGCACCTTCAACTAAAACCGTGTGCAAACGTTTTCCTCTGGCTCCTACGGCACCTCGAGCTCAGCAACCTTACGAAACTCCTCCCCTTTCCCCGCCCTCCCTGTGAGCTCTGCAAGTCAGGTGACCAGCTGCGGCTCCCAGGATTGGCTGGCCACCAGGGGGCGGCACTGTGTGATGAGCGGTGGGCCTGAAGGAGGCTGGCTGTCCAGACACAAGCCACTCATCATATGCTGCAACGCCGGCCCTCGGGGCTTCCATTTCTACAGGAAAAAGTGGAGACAGGTTAATTACATTTATACTGAACCAGTAAAAAAAAACACACATGTTGGTGCAACTACATTATGTGGACTCTCCATAGGAGTAATGGTTTTTATACTGTACAAACTGTATATTCTATCCCCTTACACTGCCCCTATCCCTAAACCTACCCATCACAGGAGACATGCTGCATTTTTACATTTTTAATAAAACATTGTTTTTTATGTTTTTTAAGCTATTTGAATTATGAGGACTGAAATGTCCTCATAAACCACGTTTAAGTTGTAATACCAGTGTAATACACATGTCATTATACAAATGTATGTCCTCATAAATCACATAAACAAGCACAAACAAACACAAACACACACACACACACACACACACACACATACACACACACACACACACACACACACACACACACACGCACACGCACTGTCACGGTGCGTGGTGTGGAATAAATCCGTGGATTCAAGTGCAGAGTAAGAAGTATTTAATAAGGACCAAAACATAAAATAAACAAAAGAAAACTACAACGTACAAACTTAATCCAGAACAAACAAGGCAGGGCAGGAACAGAACTCACACGACGAATACACGTAACAAATACAACGAACGAGCACAGGACAGCAAACACAGGAAGACTAAATAGAGAGGCAACAAAGGAGGGTAACGAGACAGGTGGAGCAAATAAACCAATAATCAGATAACAAGGGGGAGGGATCAAACTAAGACAAGAGCACATGGTTCAACATAACAAACACCCATGTGCATCACAAGACAGGACAGACATGTGACACGCACGCACACACACACACACACACACACACACACACACACACACAAACACAAGTGAAGTACAGAATACACTCTTAAAAATAAAAGTTCTTTATTGGCATCAATGGTTCAATGAAGAACCTTTAACATCCTTGGAACCTTTCCATTCCACAAAAGGTTCTTTATAATGGAAAAAGGTTCTTTAGATTATAAAAATGTCATTCACACTATAGGAAAAAAATGGTTCTTTTAAGAACTACTAAGCATGAGGAAATTCAATTGACCAAAACATTGCTCATTAAAATATTTTTGTGATGATGTAAACTAGTGTGCATGATTGATGGGTGATGGGTAGTGTGCATGATTTATAGGTTTCAAGAACTGAAAGATTCTTTGGGGAATCAAAAACGGTTATTGCACATGTAACGTGTTTGCCTTGTTTTGCTTTAGTTTCCATTGTTTTGGTTATGTTTTCCCTGAGGCTGTTTGATGTTTACACGACAACGATATGCTTAAAACAGAGAAGTTTTTCCTTTTTCCGTGTACAGTTGTTAAAATTATCCCCCTTCACACTGATCCATGAAAACAACTAAAAACGCTGTATTCTGCTGCCAGGCCATTATGGCGATGAAACACTATAGAGACTCTATGAAACCCGTTTTCAAAAGTTTGCATTTTCAGACACCTAAAACTCAGTTGTCTGCAAATGAACGGCCAAAACATTTAAATAGTTTTACGTTTTAAGTTGAAAACAGTCACCTCAGAAGGTTAAACTAAATGTTTTTTTTTTGTTGAGTGTTGTTTGCAAATTTTTGCAACTCTGTAACCCTGTAAATTTGGGACGTGTCTGAATAGACACAAAAACTCCATGTTGTGTGAATTTGTTATTTTCAAGCAAGAAATATTCGACAAACATCAAAGCGAGCTAGTTTGGGACCAAACGTTTGTTTACGGTATTGATAAATGTATGTTTTACATAAATTACATTTCTTAATAAATTAATAAATTAATTTAATTTATAAATTCATAAATTTTGTATTTTTAAGATATCCAATAACTGGACAGTATTTGCAGCATTACTAATGACATTCACTTGAGTTTTATTTTCTGCTGATCCTGCTCTGCTGATCGATTGCTCCTGTCTGCCTGCTGTAAGCTGTTTGCATCGAGGCTGTAGCTCGTATTAGCTTCGTATTTCTTTCTGTTTTGAACCATCATCTACTATAATTTCTCGTTGTTTATATTACTGAATACAGCTTACCCAATATCTCAGATTAACCTTACATCGCTATCTTCCGTTATTGTTAGCACAGCACTTGAGTAATCCGCTAGCCTGCTAACACGCCACCCGTGCGCTCATTTATTTATTTATTTTCTCTCGCGCCCGCGCCTTTGAGTTCATAAAAGCTCAGGGAAGTAAGTATCAGTTAACAACCACGGTGAGTAATGTCTTGTCCTGTTATTGTCACGTGTCATATGTTTAGTATAGCCTTCTCCAATATAGGATTTATACACTCACCGGCCACTTTATTAGGTACACCTGTCCAACTGCTCGTTAACACTTAATTTCTAAGCAGCCAATCACATGGCGGCAACTCAGTGCATTTAGGCATGTAGACATGGTCAAGACAATCTCCTGCAGTTCAAACCGAGCATCAGTATGGGGAAGAAAGGTGATTTGAGTGACTTTGAACGTGGCATGATTGTTGGTGCCAGAAGGGCTGGTCTGAGTATTTCAGAAACTGCTAATCTACTGGGATTTTCACGCACAACCATCTCTAGGGTTTACAGAGAATGGTCCGAAAAAGAAAAAACATCCAGTGAGCGGCAGTTCTGTGGGCGGAAATGCCTTGTTGATGCCAGAGGTCAGAGGAGAATGGCCAGACTGGTTCGAGCTGATAGAAGGGCAACAGTGACTCAAATAACCACCCGTTACAACCAAGGTGGGCAGAAGAGCATCTCTGAACGCACAGTACGTCGAACTTTGAGGCAGATGGGCTACAGCAGCAGAAGACCACACCGGGTGCCACTCCTTTCAGCTAAGAACAGGAAACTGAGGCTACAATTTGCACAAGCTCATCGAAATTGGACAATAGAAGATTGGAAAAACGTTGCCTGGTCTGATGAGTCTCGATTTCTGCTGCGACATTCGGATGGTAGGGTCAGAATTTGGCGTCTACAACATGAAAGCATGGATCCATCCTGCCTTGTATCAACGGTTCAGGCTGGTGGTGGTGGTGTCATGGTGTGGGGAATATTTTCTTGGCACTCTTTGGGCCCCTTGGTACCAATTGAACATCGTTGCAACGCCACAGCCTACCTGAGTATTGTTGCTGACCATGTCCATCCCTTTATGACCACAATGTACCCAACTTCTGATGGCTACTTTCAGCAGGATAATGCGCCATGTCATAAAGCTGGAATCATCTCAGACTGGTTTCTTGAACATAACAATGAGTTCGCTGTACTCAAATGGCCTCCACAGTCACCAGATCTCAATCCAATAGAGCATCTTTGGGATGTGGTGGCACGGGAGATTCGCATCATGGATGTGCAGCCGACAAATCTGCGGCAACTGTGTGATGCCATCATGTCAATATGGACCAAACTCCCTGAGGAATGCTTCCAGCACCTTGTTGAATCTATGCCACGAAGAATTGAGGCAGTTCTGAAGGCAAAAGGGGGTCCAACCCGTTACTAGCATGGGGTACCTAATAAAGTGGCCGGTGAGTGTATGTGATAAATGATTTCAGAGCTAGAGACACGCATCCAAACTTTAATTGGGGATAGTAAGGATAGTACTAGAGATTTAGATACTATTTTGGATGCGCCTAGCGTAGTGAACTCTTTACATGATTCGGTTCCGGCAGAAGTAGAGCCCGTGCAGCAGGGCAGATGGGTGACAGAGAGGGATTGCTCTAGTCGTGGATCAAAAAACCACTGTTCAGTTCCGATTACTATAACAAATCGATTTGCCCCACTCAGTGAAACACCCACTGAGAATTCTGTTGCTTGTGCCCTGGTAATTGGTGATTCGATCACACGGAACGTGAAAATAGAGACACCAGCCAACATAGTCACATGTTTGCCGGGAGCCAGAGCGCCTGACATCAAAGCAAATTTAAAAGTGCTGGCTAATGCTAATCGTAAATTCTCAAAGATCATTATTCATGTCGGCACTAATGATGTTCGACTCCGCCAGTCGGAGATCACCAAAACTAATATTAAAGAGGTGTGTGAACTCGCAAGTACGATGTCAGGCACTGTAATTTGCTCTGGCCCCCTTCCTGTTCGCCGGAGTGATGAGATAGTTAGTAGATTGTGTTCACACAATGTCTGGCTGTCGAAGTGGTGTCCGCACAATAATGTAGAATTCATAGACAATTGGAAAAGTTTTTGGGGCAAGCCTGACCTGTTGAAAAGAGATGGTATTTATCCCTCCTGGGATGGTGCTGCTCTTCTCTCTAGTAATTTGGCTCATAGTCTTAAAGATAAAACATGACAATCTGGGGCTCAGGTCAGAAAGCAGACAGTCTGGCTAAACCGACCGTCTGCTAGCGGCCTCACGTCACCAAGGTCAGATAAATCCCATCACATAGAGCCTCTTTCACCTAGAAATCATCATATAGAGACTGTGTCTGTTCCCCGAATTTGGAAATGCAAAAAACGCCAGGTTAAAATTTTTATTGATGTTCAACAAATAAAAAACAGATATAATACAGAGGAGCAAATGATAAAGCTTGGGTTGCTGAATATTCAATCCCTTACTTCAAAATCGCTCACAGTTAATGATATGATTTCAGATTATAATCTAGATGTGCTGTGTTTGACAGAAACCTGGCTAAAACCAAATGATTACATTACTTTAAATGAGTCAACCCCGCAAGATTACAGTTATAAACATGAACCTCATCTGAAAGGGAAAGGGGGAGGTGTTGCTGTAATTTATAGTAATAATTTCAAAACCACTAAGAAATCTAGTTTTAAATATACTTCTTTTGAAGTGTTGGTGCTTAATGTAAAAATATATAATGAAAAGAATAAATCACATTTGAGAATTCTGCTGGCTACTGTATACAGGCCACCAGGGCACCATAAAGATTTTATCAAAGAATTTGCAGACTTTCTATCAGAATTAGTATTGGCTGCAGAAAAAGTACTAATAGTTGGTGATAATGAAAATGATGCATTGGGATTGGCATTTAAAGACATTGTGAACTCAATTGGAGTGAGACAACACGTGTCAGAACCTACTCATTGTCGTAACCATACTCTAGATCTGATACTATCACATGGAATAGATGTTGATGCCGTTGAAATTCTGCAGCAGAGCGATGACATCTCAGATCATTATCTAGTCTCATGTAAATTACATTTAGCCAAGGCTGCAAAGCCGACTCCGTGTTATAAATATGTTAGACCTATCACTTCTGCCACTAAAGATTGCTTTATCAATAATCTTCCTAGTCAGTTTCATCATCTCAGCATCCTAGATAGCTTAGAAGAACTTGATATTGCAACAGAAACTTTTAACTCTCTCTCTTTTCCAGCACTTTAGACGCAGTTGCTCTGTTGCGCTTAAAGAAGATTAAAGAAAATAGTCCAACGCCGTGGTACAACGAGCACACTCCAAGAAAAATGGAGTGCAAATGGAAGAAAACAAAACTAGAGGTATTTCGAGTTTCATGGAAAGAGAGCTTGATTGCTTACAGAGAGGCCTTAAAAGCTGCTAGATCTGCTTATTTTTCAACCCTATTAGAAGAAAATAAACATAATCCTAGGTATTTATTTGAAACAGTGGCTAAACTAACGAAAAAGAAAGCTTCAAGCCCAGAAGTGTCCAAGCAACACAGCAGTAATGACTTTATGAACTTCTTCACTTATAAGATTGATAATATCAGGGACAAAATTTTAACTATGCAACCGTCTACTACAGTATCGGATCAGGGAATGCATTGTAGGCTCCATGAGGAAACATTTTATTCATCTGTTGCAATAGGAGAGGAAGAATTTTGCAAACTCGTTAATTCATCTAAATCGACAACTTGTATGTTAGACCCTATACCGACTGCTGTTATAAGCTACTGATGGAGATGCTTCCAGATGTCCTAGATCCTCTTCTTAATATCATTAATTCGTCATTGTCTCTAGGATACGTACCAAAAACCTTTAAGCTGGCTATGATAAAACCGCTTGTTAAAAAAACGCAACTTGATCATACAAAATTAGTCAATTACAGGCCGATCTCGAATCGACCTTTTCTGTCAAAGATATTAGAAAAAACAGTATCATCACAACTGTGTTCCTTTCTCGAAAGACATGATATCTGCAAGGATTTTCAGTCCGGATTTAAACCGTACCATAGTACCGAGACAGCTCTCGTTAGAGTCACAAAGGATTTGCTTTTATCATCTGATCGTGGTTGTATATCTCTATTAGTGTTACTTGATCTTAGTGCTGCATTTGACACAATTGACCACAACATTCTTTTAAATAGACTAGAAAACTATGTTGGCATTAGTGGAATTGCACTGGCATGGTTTAAATCATACTTATCTGACCGTTACCAGTTTGTAGCAGTAAATTAAGAGATGTCTTATCGATCACAAGTTCAGTATGGCGTACCGCAAGGCTCAGTACTAGGACCGTTGCTGTTCACTCTGTACATGCTGCCATTAGGAGATATCATTAGGAAACATGGAATTAGCTTTCACTGTAATGCCGAAGATACTCAACTCTATATTTCTTCAAAACCTAACGAAACTTACCAATTCACAAAATTAACAGAATGCATAGCTGATATAAAAAATTGGATGACTAGTAATATCCTACTACTAAATTCTGAAAAAACAGAGATTCTGATTATTGGACAAAAAACGTCCACACGTAATAACCTAGAATACTGTCTAACACTTGATGGCTGCTCTGTTAAGTCTTTGTCGTCGGTTAGGAACCTGGGTGTGCTCTTTGATGCCAATCTTTCATTTGAAAGTCACGTATCTAGTACCTGTAAAACCACATTTTTCCATCTTAAAAATCTAAATCTAAATTACGTCATATGCTCTCATTGACAAATGTGGAACAATTAGTTCATGCGTTCATGACATCAAGACTAGATTATTGTAATGCTCTACTGGGTGGTTGCCCTGCACGCTTAATAAACAAAGTACAGCTAGTACAAAACGCAGCAGCTCGAGTTCTTACCAGAACCAGGAAGTATGACCATATTAGCCCGGTTCTGTCAACACTGCATTGGCTGCCTATTAAACATCGTATAAATTTTAAAATATTGTTGATTACTTACAAAGCACTAAATGGTTTAGCTCCCCAGTACTTGAGCGAGCTCTTAATGCATTATAGTCCTTCACGTCTATTGCAATCTCAAAATTCCGGCCAGTTAATAATACCTAGAATATCAAAATCGACTGCTGGCGGTAGATCCTTTTCCTATTTAGCACCAAAACTTTGGAATAGTCTTCCGACCATTGTCTGGGAAGCAGACATACTCTGTCAGTTCAAAGCTCGATTAAAGACACATCTCTTTGCCCTAGCATACACATAATACATTATAGACTTCTATAATTCAATGTTAGGCTGCATAGATTAGGTCAGCCGGAACTGGGAACACTTCCCTTAAATCCTGATGTACTCGTTATATCATAAGAAGAATGGCATCTACGCTAATTTGAGTGTCTTTGTTTATCCCGAGGTTTTCCCGCAGCCTGCCGGATCCAGGCCGTATCCAGATCTGACGAGGAGCTTCGCCTGGACCCGATGACAATGCAGTGCTGAAGTGCCAACTAGCCTCTCCCTATGGAGGATCCCTTTCCCACTCTGCAGATAAAGCGTTGTGAATTTCGTTTCGTGTACCTAACCGAAGTGATAAAATAAAACAAAATTCTGTATCAAATTTATAGACAAGACAAGTAGTTTGTTCAGGCATGGTTTTGTAGGGAATTACAAACCTGCACACATATATTCAAACGCACATAACTATAGAATCAATTCTTAATGCGCATGTGAACGCCATCAGCGTTTATCACAGGTTCGCGTTTAAAGTCTGTTTAGAGACATTCATATACATTTTTATCTTACAGTTACTGTAAATCCGGCCTCTAGTTCATAAACGCCAGAGAAGAACTGGCCCCCGACTGAGCCTGGGTTCTCCCAAGGTTTTTTTTTCTCCATTGGGTCACCTGATGGAGTTTTTGGACACCATTAGGTCACTTGATGGAGTTTTTCGGTTCCTTGCCACTGTTGCCTTTGGCTTGCTCAGTTGGGGATATTCAATATTCAGATGAATTAACCAATCATTAATACCATTGATCAGCCCTACCAAACGTGGAGGTTGAACATGGTTTTGTTGTTTTGATTGATACTGTAAAGCTGCTTTGGTGCAATCTATGTTGTGAAAAGCGCTATATAAATATACTTGACTTGAATTAAGCATCAAACGTAGTGAGGTTATATGACATAAATGTAGCATAGATTACAGTTTGAAATGATTCCCTTCCCTGTATAATGTTTCACATACTATTTACACATAATAATAGGCAGTAGACACAGTTGAATTCTGAACAAATGATACAGGAATTAGCATGACTGTAGAATATCATATTTAAATAAACAGACAGAAGAAGATAATATGAAACACATCTTTCTAAAAATGCTGCAAAGCAAGCTTGCAATGAAATGAAAGCAGCAAAATGTTTTAGCCATGGGCATGTCACATTGCGTGTGATGTGACTGGTTTAGGGAGAGGTCAGTGAGTTTGAATGCAGAAGGCTTGATATACTGTAATATCCTGTGTGTGTGTGTGTGTGTGTGTGTGTGTGTGTGTGTGTTTGCTGGCAGGTTTCATTCAGGAGAGCAATGATCTCAGTGCTGAGTAGCTCTGTTCCAAACCCTAGTGATCCAGCTTTCTGATGATTGCCTATAGGCAACATCCTCAATGAAATTAAACTTATTGGGCCCTATTTTAATGATCTAAGCACTTGGTCTAAAGCGCAGGGTGCAAAGGGCACTTAGTGTGTGTCCAAATCTACTTTGTGTAATAAGTAGAGTGTATGCGCGTTGTGGACCCGCCTATAGGCTCATATTACTAATGTGCCCTTTAAATAACAAAAAAAAAATATTGCACCAGTGACTTTAGACCAGGTTTCAGTTTATTTCAGTTTCTTCAAAATAGCAACGCGTCAACAATGCGCCTGGACACACCTCGTTTTCAGACCAGCAGCCCATGGGCGCAAATGCATTTGCTATTTAAACAACGTGGCGCAGGATGTGAAAATGATAACTGCGTCGGGCTGAAACTAGCTAAAAACACTTAATACATTTTATTTATAGGCGCCTTTCAGAACACTCAAGGTCACCGTACAAAACAAAATGAAACAGTACAGCATTAAATCGATAAAATTAACAACTATAATTACATCACATAAAATCATGGAACATAACAAGTGGAAATAAAAAATTGAAAAAGAATGATCACGTGGGATATGCCAGTTTAAAGAGATGAGTTTTCAAGCGGGATTTAAAAATGGAAAGCGAGTCACTGTTGCGGATGTCTGGTGGAAGCGAGTTCCAGAGACGAGGTGCTGAGCGGCTGAAAGCTCTGAACCCCATGGTGGCCAAACGAGCAGGAGGTACAGTGAGGTGAATAGATGAAGAAGACCTAAGAGTACGGGTGGGTATGTTAATATAAAGGAGGTCAGCGAGGTACTGAGGAGCAAGATTATGAATGGCCTTAAAGGTAAGGAACAGAACCTTGAAGTCTATGCGGTATTGAACTGGGAGCCAATGAAGATCCCGAAGCACAGGAGTAATATGATTAATAGAAGGGGTTCTGGTGATAATACGGGCAGCAGAGTTTTGAACCATTTGAAGTTTATGTACAGATTTAAGAGGAAGACCAACAAGAAGAGAATTACAATAATCAATGCGGGATGTTACCAGTGTGTGAACGAGAATGGCTGTACTAGTGGGTGAGAGAGATGGCCGGAGGCGATTGATGTTACGTAAATGGAAGTATGCAGACCGAGTGACGTTATTAATGTGAGCTTGAAATGAAAGTGTGCTATCGAGGATCACACCCAAACTCTTAACCTGAGGGGAGAGGGAAACTGTGGAGTTGTCGATGGTAAGAGAAAAACTATCAGATTTAGTCAAAGTGGATTTGGTACCAATGAGAAGAACCTCGGTTTTGTCACTGTTAAGTTTGAGAAAGTTGCAAGAAAACCACGATTTGATTTCCATTAGACAATCAGAGAGGGAAGTGGGTGGGAGAGATCCAGTAGGTTTGGTGGACAGGTAGAGCTGGGTGTCATCCGCATAGCAGTGGAAATGGATGTTAAATTTACGGAAGATATGACCAAGAGGAAGCAGATAGATGATAAACAGAATGGGCCCCAGGACAGAGCCCTGGGGTACACCTGTAGTGACAGGGGTTAGCTCGGATTTAAAATGTTTGAGCTGGATGAACTGAGTGCGGCCAGCGAGATATGATTTAAACCAGTCCAAGGATGAGCCAGTGAAACCAATAGAGACTAATCTGTCAATGAGGATGTTATGAGAAATGGTGTCAAAGGCTGCGCTTAGATCAAGGAGAATAAGAATAGTTAGCAGTCCCGAATCAGCTGCCACGAGAAGATCATTGGTTATTTTTACCAGAGCTGTTTCTGTACTATGGCAGGGACGGAAACCAGATTGAAATTGTTCATAGAGGTTATTGTCAGAGATGTGTGCATGGACCTGAGATGCAACTATCTTTTCAAGGATTTTAGAAAGAAAAGGTAAGTTAGAGATAGGGCGGAGGTTATTCAAATTGTTGGGGTCTGCACCAGGCTTCTTAAGTATAGGAGTTATTGCAGCTGATTTTAGAGATGAGGGAACAATACCAGAGGTGAGAGAGGAATGGACAATGGCAGTTATTTGTGAAGAGAGAGAGAGTGAGCAGGCTTTTACTAAAATGGTAGGAAGAGGGTCTAGCTGACAAGTAGTTGGTTTCAAGTTTCTGATAATGTCCAATATTTCAGCAACAGAGGGAAGTGAGAAACTTGAAAATGAACGAGAAAAAGGTGTCAGAAGAACTGAGAGAGACAAACTGTGACAGGTATTAGTAGTCAGTTGCTGGTGAATCTTGTGTACTTTGGAATTAAAAAATGACATTAAGGAGTTACAATAAGCAGATGAATACAGATGAGGCGCAAGAGAGTCCGGTGGACGTGATATGTTGTTGACCAAGGAGAACAGGGTTCTGGTGTTACCTTCACCTGCACTAATTATATCTGCATAATACGTGGATTTGGCTATAGAAAGAGTGTCCTTGTAGTGAAGTATGTGATTATTGAACATTTCTTGGTGCACAATGAGTCCAGTTTTTTTGTAAAGTCGTTCCAGGCGACGACCTTTTATTTTGAGCTGCCGCAGTTCTGATGTAAACCATGGGGCAGAATGGGTGAAAGAAACAGTCCGAGTTTTTAAAGGAGCCAGAGAATTTAAAATGTTTTGTAGGCCATTGTTGTAGTTAAAAACCAGTTCATCAGGGTTTGAGAAACAGTTTATACTGGGGAGGCAGTCAATTTCAGTAGAGAGAGAGTTTAGATTAATGTCCTTAATATTTCTGAATGAAATGATACATGACGGTTTTATTTTGGACAATGTTAACTTGACATAAAAAGAGATTAACATGTGATCAGAAATGGGAAGTTCAGTCGCAGTACAACCATGAGGAGTGACGCCAGAGCAGCAAACCAAGTCCAAAACATGACCTTTTGAGTGAGTGGGAAAGTGAATATATTGTGCCAATCCAAAACTGTCCAGGCAAGATGTAAATTCCCTTGTGTATGCAATAGTGGTATTGTCCATATGTATATTAAAATCCCCTAGTAGTATTACATTAGGGGATTGTGAGCTAATAAATATAAGAAAAGCAGCAAATTCATTTATAAAGTCAGAATTAAATTTGGGTGGACGATAGACAGTTGCCACTATAGTTGGATTAGGGCCGTTCAGTTGTAAGGCAATGGATTCAAATGAACCATAAGAAGGTACAGCGACAGGCGCGATTTTCAACTTCTCGCGGTATATTATGGCGAGACCCCCCCCCTCTGCCTGAGTCACGGGGTTGACAGATGTAAACAAACCCAGGGGGGGTAGATTCATTAAGCTGCGAAAAGTCGTTATGCTGTTGCCATGTTTCAGTCAAACACAGAAAATCAAACTTACGATCAATTAAAAGATCCTGGAGGAAAGGACCCTTGTCCGTTAGAGAGCGGGTGTTGAACAGTCCAAAGCTGACGTTGCTGCAGTCCTGCTGGATGTTGACGTTAGCCGACCTGGCTAGCCTGGTAATGACACTGTGGTCAACTTTTCGTGTGGAGATCTTGGGGGGATGACGAGTAGAAGACCAGATGGATTGTATTGGTGTGGAGTCGTCGATGTAGAAACTCCGTCGGGATCCACGGTGGATATACTTCCGACGGGCATGACGAGCAGGATCCAGACAGCGATGCAGCACCGAGGGTGGATCAGACAGGTGGTAACATAGCTGTAAGAGCTCATCTGCGGTGTACTGGAGTATCGCTGTCGTTGGAGCCAGGATGAAAGACAGGGCAGTCCAGAAGAGCACAGACCACATAAACATCCTGTTGATCCGCATAGTTGTCAGTGCTGGTGTTAAGCCAAAACAGGTAAGCTAGTCCACAGAACTATACCAGATAGTCCAAGCTTTAACTTGATAGTAAGCTTTTCAACAGTCAGTTAAAGCAGCATGAGATCAGGCCAAAATACATCGGTTACAATTCAAGAACATCAGTAAAAAAGTAACTAAAAACATTAAAAAGGGGGGCCGGAGAGTAGCGGCAGCTAACCGCGCCAGCGTTCACTCAACCGGAACAGCAGTCTTGCCTCACTTGCGTCGTGCCTGGCGCTGCATTGCTTCGTGTGTATGATAGGGCCCATTGTCACAATCCTCAGTCACCAGACCAGTCACCACAGCACACTACATTTCACACTACATTCTTGTATTAACAAGGTTCGGGAGGAACACGTTCTAATGATCAAACAATCAAGTCATTCCAACCAGCTATCAGTAATCAACAGGTCCACTCAATCAGCATGAGGAAAGCCTATAAACATACGCAGTCGACTCACCCATATTCCACAACAGTTTTCAGCATTTGGTTTATCGTTTTGCTACGATGTCTCAAATGCAACTCTCACCGTCCGATGACGAGCTCAACCATGCTCCGGTTCCTCCGCCACCATCAGCTGGCCCCAGGACCACTTCTTCTCCGCCTGATGCTGCCTCCGAGCCCCACGCTTCATATCGCGGGCGACGGTCTGCGCAAGCAACCCCTCGCATGCCAAGACGCCGAGGTTTATCCTCACCTACACCGGCGAAGACTCCAGCTTTCTCCCCGGCGTCCTCCTATCGTTCGGCCGTACAGACAATTCCGCCTATTGGAAAGTGGACAGTCTTGAGTCTGAGACAAGCCCTGATAAATTCCGATATTCAGCCCTCGCGCAGGATGAACAAATCGCAATTATACAACTTGTACGTTACCTTGCAATCATCCAATCTCTCTCCTAAGTCCACCCCAGCTTCTAAGCAGACCTCCAGCAGGCCAGGCAAAACTCGGGAGGGCCCGAATTCGCCTCGCCTGACTCCCCCACCTTTTCGTACAAGATTCGGTTTTCCGCGCGCATCAGCCTGCTGCGCCAGGCCTTTTGCAAGTCTGGGCCGTGCCCCAGATTCCACTGCTGCGAGACCACTTCAACCATAGCAAACTATACTGGCATACCTCCAACTGAGAAACTCTCATGCTAAATCCCATCTCGAACCCCTATTCATAGATGACTCCAACAAACCGTGACACGCTTTTGGTTCCAAAAGCACCTCAAATCTGTTCTCCAACAATCAGGCATCCCAGCAGAGAATTTCTCCAGCGATTCCTTCCTTATCGGGGCAGCAACTTCAGCAGCCCAAAAAGGCCTCTCCCAGCAGCAGATCCAAGTGCTTGGAAGATGGTCCTCAAACGCTTTCCAAAGCTACATCAGAACCAACCGATTTCACATAAAAAAAGCTCACGAAGCAAACCAATCGGTTAATAATAAGAAATTAATTTTAAAAAACACACAGCGAGAGCCTTTCCGTCGAGCATCTATGTCTTCTCTTTCTCTGTCCAGCGAGTATTGATCTCCCAGCGGACTCAGCGAGAGCCTTCACGGTCGAGCATCTATGTTTTCTCTTTCCCTGTCCAGCGAGTATTGATCTCCCAGCGGACACAAAGAGAGTTCCCCAGGTCAAGCATCTTCGTCTCCTCGTTCTCCGTCCAGTGAGTATTGATCTCCCAGCGGACACACCGAGAGCCTTCCAGGTCGAGCATCTATGTCTTCTCTTTCTCAGTCCAGCGAGTATTGATCTCCCAGCAGACACACCGAGAGCCTTCCCAGTCGAGCATCTTCGTCTCCTCCTTCTCCGTCCAGTGAGTATTGATCTCCCAGCGGACACAAAGAGAGTTCCCCAGGTCAAGCATCTTCGTCTCCTCGTTCTCCGTCCAGCGAGTATTGATCTCCCAGCGGACACACCGAGAGCCTTGCCGGTTGAGCATCTTCGTCTCCTCCTTCTCCGTCCAGTGAGTATTGATCTCCCAGCAGACACACCGAGAGCCTTCCCAGTCGAGCATCTTCGTCTCCTCCTTCTCCGTCCAGCGAGTATTGATCTCCCAGCGGACACACCGAGAGCCTTCTCGGTCGAGCATCTTCGTCACCTCCTCCTCCGTCCAGTGAGTATTGATCTTCCAGAGGACACACCGAGAGCCTTCTCGGTCGAGCATCTTCGTCTCCTCCTCCTCCGTCCAGTGAGTATTGATCTCCCAGCGGACACACCGAGAGCCGTCGCGGTCGAGCATCTTCGTCACCTCCTCCTCCGTCCAGCGAGTATTGATCTCCCAGCGGACACACCGAGAGCCTTGCCGGTCGAGCATCTTCGTCTCCTCCTTCTCCGTCCAGTGAGTATTGATCTCCCAGCAGACACACCGAGAGCCTTCCCAGTCGAGCATCTTCGTCTCCTCCTTCTCCGTCTAGTGAGTATTGATCTCCCAGCGGACACACCGAGAGCCTTCTCGGTCGAGCATCTTCGTCACCTCCTCCTCCGTCCAGTGAGTATTGATCTCCCAGCGGACACACCGAGAGCCTTCCCGGTCGAGCATCTTCGTCTCCTCCTTCTCCGTCCAGTGAGTATTGATCTCCCAGCAGACACACCGAGAGCCTTCCCAGTCGAGCATCTTCGTCTCCTCCTTCTCCGTCCAGCGAGTATTGATCTCCCAGCGGACACACCGAGAGCCTTCTCGGTCGAGCATCTTCGTCACCTCCTCCTCCGTCCAGTGAGTATTGATCTTCCAGAGGACACACCGAGAGCCTTCTCGGTCGAGCATCTTCGTCTCCTCCTCCTCCGTCCAGTGAGTATTGATCTCCCAGCGGACACACCGAGAGCCGTCGCGGTCGAGCATCTTTGTCTCCTCCTCCTCCGTCCAGTGAGTATTGATCTCCCAGCGGACACACCGAGAGCCTTCCCAGTCGAGCATCTTCGTCACCTCCTCCTCCGTCCAGCGAGTATTGATCTCCCAGCGGACACAAAGAGAGTTCCCCCAGTCAAGCATCTTCGTCTCCTCCACCTCCGTCCAGCGAGTATTGATCTCCCAGCAAACCCTCCCAGTCAAGCATTTATGTTTTTCTTTTTCCTGACTGGCGAGGCTTACCCGTTCCACTGACGGGACTACTGCCGCAAGAACCCTCCTGTTCGAATATCCATACTTACCTTCCCGGATGCAAGCAGGACTTACCCGTCCGACACTAAGTATTGAACTCCCGTTGGACGCTGTAAGAGTTTTCCCGGCCAAACAACTAGGCTCTCCTTGAAATGCCAGCCCGCAAATATCTGCGCTCTTTTCGGGGGGTCTTTATCCTGGCGACTGTCCTTTGCTCACTTAGCTTTTTGGGGGAGTACTCTGGGTTCGGGCCCAATTTCCAAGCTCGGAGCCCTCCCCCGGACAGCACGCCAAATACGCATAACCTTTTACTCTCTGATCATTCGTAAGTGTGAACTCGTGAATCCCTCCTGGATCACACCTGCACATACTCATCTAATCATCACACCTTTTCGTATTTATTTTATCATCTCTGTGTATTTAGTTCCTCTGTTTTAGTCTTTGGATGTCAGCTGTTGTTTGTGTATGCTATGCACACTGTTATGCCTGTCTACCTTTTTGTTTTTTATTAAATCACGTTTATATTTGTATCCAGTCTTCATTCGTCTTCTTCATCCTCATCCTCTGACACTTATAACTGATTGTTGACACTCTACATATTCAGCCACATCAAATGCGTGTGTATTTCAGCAGTGGCGTGTAACAGTCACTCCTACTAGACACTTTGGTGGGTTGGACATTATATATAATATATACATTTTTCAATTTGTCTTTTAAAAGGCATCTGAAATAACAAACCAAGCACAATGTAGTGTTGTCAAAAATATTGCTTTTTCGCTACATATCAATCCTGAAATATCTGAAACACTTCCAACACTAATTTTCTGTACAATAGATACACGATACCAGCTGCGCTTTCTCTCTCTCTCTCTCATCTTTCTGACTGTGAGTGACACAAACCCGTCTCTCCTCACTCACTCATTTCATCTGATCCTGATGAATATTGTTGGTGTGACAAGGCTTGATCATTTTACTCAGTCCTGCAGATTTTGCTCTCACACTCAAAGTGCATCACATAAACCTCTCAAAAATAAAACCGCCTCTCAGTACTAAATTGAGTTGTTTTTTTTGCTGCTTATTGCACTTAAACAGTCAAATACACACAAAATAATGTCTAAATGCCGGTCTTGGCGAGTATTTACATAAACACAGTCAGTTATGTGTTAAGTTTAAGTGATATTTTACCATAAACAGTTGAGAAAGAAAACACATGTGTAACAGTATGTTTGATCCATGCATCAGGTCTTAAAGTGACAGAAGCCTAATATATCTGCTGCCAAATTATAATATTAGAGATAATATTAAAAATATCTATATGGCAGTTTTTCCCAATGGTATCAATGTCAAAATTGTGCCCAGTGAAAATGCTGAGTGCAGACTTTTTCATGCTCAAACAACAATATTACACACTAAAAACAAAAAAATAATAAACCTTTTTTTAAATCATCAATTATTTTTTTCACTGAGCTTGATGTAGTGGCCAAAACAAGGTATCTACATTTTGGGACAAAGTAAGCAGATCAGTAAGGTTTTGAATAGCTAATTGACTAAACAGCATTAATGTGATACATGTAATGCACAACAATTACTAACAGAATATATATATTTTTATAATTGTCTCATCGTATGGAGAGATGCAAAGAGTAAAGCAAATCTTCTCTATATGGAATTTGATCTGTTTGTGAGGCATGTTCAGACTTCAGAAGATATCCCAAATGAGCCGAACATGAATGAGTGGACAGAGGTAGAGGTCAGTCTGATCAAAGATGGAGAAGAAAAAATATAAAAGATTAAAGCCAAACCAGCTAAGCCAACTTAGCTTGAGAGTGGAACCATATGCAGTGGGCTTATGGGAAGATAAGTCTATTTTGTTTCAGATTGATGGCAGAAGATTTATATACAAAGAGAAAAAGAAAAAATGCAGCTATTATGACTGAAAGCCTGAGAGAGGATATTAGGACAAAGAGGAATAACGCTGAACATTCACCCAGAAATGGCAACAGAAAATCACTTTAACACTTAAATTTACATAACTTCCACAGAGAACACAGTGCTGTCCGAGAGCTAATATTCTTCTGAAACACGTAGACAACGTTCATCAAAGTTTCAATTCATTCTCAGAGGGTCATCATAACTCGAACTGCCCATCTGTCCGATACACGCACACCCACCTGTCTGGACTCTTTAGTGTTGCAGGGCTCCAGTCTGACCTTTGACCCCGCAGTGAAGGCTGTGATGGTCAAACACTGGTCATGCTGACGGATCTGTGGTTCAATCAGGGTCCACTTCTAAAAACAAAAAAAGATACAGACAAATTATTGGGTGAGTAATGCAGGTGTGGAGTTGTAGATAAGTTATATACTCATCGCCGGCCACTTTATCAGGTAAACCTGTTTAACAACTTGTTAACGCAAATATGAAATCAGCCAATCACATGGCAGCAACTCAATGCATGTGGACAATGTTAATGTGTGCAAAGGTATGCAAAGTTTGGGCTTACCAAGTTCGACTCAGGAAATCTCAGTTATCTCTGTGTGTATATTTTAGGCTTATTTCGATCAAAATAAGGATTTATTGAGTCCTCATGTCATGCAAACTAGAAACTATACTTCTAACCACAGATCTAGAGCTGATGGTTTCGGGAAACACCGACTCGTTGAACTGCTGATAACGACGAAACAGAAGGACGGGAAACGCACCTGATTGGTTACAGGGTAGTTTGTGACGTCAGAAAGACCAGCGATTTCAAACCGTGTTTTTGAGACTGTCTTTGGTTCACTGCAGTTTTAAGGAGAAAACACTCAGCAATGGTGTTTTTGAATTTGAACATGGTTTGTCTTAAATCATATTATAAACACCACATATACATATAAACAACATTAAAAGCTTGATTTTCACCACAGGGGAACTTTAAAAAAAATCATAAACATATTAATAGCCACACAAATGTGGTCCAGGCAACGTGTACATTGATTATCCTATTGCATGTATATTTATAACAAATCGAAATATAAAACACAACCCTGGCTCTTTTTGTTTACATTTGAAAAATATTAAACATATTATTATGTGGTTCAGGCAATATGTGCATAGACCTACACTGATTATCTTCACTGTAATAAAAATAAAATATGACATATAACACAACCCTATCTTTTTGTTAAATGTCATTTTTAATGATCAATAATAGCCATTATAAAAGTATAAGTAAAAGGTATGTGAAGCTATACAGGTGGAGCTGGGGAAGGGGAAGGGTTTCTGAAAGCAGACTGATAACAGCAACAATACCGGTATTTGTTTAAATGTTAAGTTGCAGCTCATTGGCCGCTGATGAAACAACCAATCAGCTGTGCTATGATAATGACATGATCGCTATCAAATGAGTTGGACCAATCAGACTGCACCATCTCCAGTTTTATGCCAGGACTAGGTATTTATGAAACTTCACTTTGCCTGCAGCAAAAATGATTTGCCAGGGAACAAATTATAGATTCATGAGACCAAAGATCGTTAGATATAGCCTACACAAGACACATTATATCTCATGTTTAACCAGAGACATCGGAGCCAGCGGCAAACGTCAGAAGGACTAGCCAAGGTAAGGCTGTTCCAGGCCGGGTTAATGAGCGCAAGTCCACAAGAATACAAGTGCAGACAAGAACGCATATTGAGGAACGGTCATGGTCAAGACGATTTGCTGAAGTTCAAACTGAACATCAGAATGGGGACGAAAGCTGATTTAAGTGACTTTGAACGTGGCATGGTTGTTGGTGCCAGACGGGCTGGTCTGAGTGTAGTTTAGAAACTTCTGATCTACTGGGATTTTGCACAACCATCTCTAGGGTTTACAGAGAATGGTCCTAAAAGAGAAAATATCCAGTGAGCGTCAGTTCTGTGGGTGAAAATGCCTTGTTGATGCCAGAGGAGAACGGCCAGACTGGTCAGAGCTGATAGAAAGCCAACAGTAACTCAAACAAGCACTCGTTTAAACCGAGGTCTGCAGAAGAGCATCTCTGAACACACACACGTCAAGCCTTGAAGCAGAAGAGCTCCAGCAGAAGAAGACACACCAGTGACACTCCTGTCAGCTGAAAACTGAGGCTACAGTTCACACAGGCTCACCAAAACTGGACAATAGAAGATTGGAAAAGCGTTGGCTGGTTTTATGAGTCTCGACATTCAGATGGTCGGGTCAGACTCTGAAGTAAACGGCATGAAAGCATAGATCTGCTGGTGTAAATGGTGTGTTGGATATTTTCTTGGCACTAGAGATGCTCTGATCAGCATTTTTGGGGCCGATCACCGATTACCGATCACCAAAATCATGATCTGCCGATTGCCGATTACTGCCGATCACAGAATGGCAGGGGAATGGGAATATTTTATCTATAATCTAGCAGAGTTTGCACCATTTGTAGAAATGAAACTAACTATGAATTAACTGTATTGAAGAAAAAAAAAACAGTAGAAATAAATTTGCTATAGTCAAGATCTTGAAGAACCACCAAGTGTTTATTTAATTGTATTTAGAAAATGAGATAACTTAAGGCTACGGTAGGCCATCTTCCCCAAATAAAGCAGAGTAACATAAAATTATTCCAAACAAAGAGGGGTCAGGCAGACCAACACACACTAGATCAACTTAATGGGATGGGATCAAGTTACACTTAGGCATACTTGGAAATTGTAGCCTCTTAATATACTGCAGTGTTAATTTTGACAGCAAATTTTGATTTAGTTTTAGTCATAGTCTTTTGACTATGATTGCATTAATTTAGACATTAATAACATTAATTGCATTAATTTAGAATTTCTCTAAAATTTCCAAACCCATTATATATTCCTGTAGAAAACATCTATTAACCTGTTAATATGAATAATTTTTAAAGATTGAACATGCAATACAGACACAGATTTAGCACTGTGTCTTTTTTTCTTCAATGAATGATGCACTCTTTAATTAACATACATTATTCTTTATTCTTTCAAGCAGACATATTTATTTGTAGCCTATAAATTAAATATAATTAATCCTTATTAAAGCTATTAAAAGAGCAGTGAATGCTTTTCTATTATTATTTTGTTGTTTGATTAATATTAAGTGTACAGACGGCATTAGGTTTATTACGCACTGTCACTTTAAGACCGAGTGCGCAGATCCAGTTGCACTGATGCACGTCCGATATTCTAACAACTGTACGCTCTGTAAAGACATAACCTACTGTGTTTACTCATTACTCTCCAAAACTGACATTTAGACATAATTGTGTGTGTATTTGTCCATTCAGACGCGAAAGAGAGCTCAGTTCAGTCCTCGCGCGCTGTAGCGGTCTATGTGCAGGGCTGTACGCTTCGCGTCGGTTGTGTGTGTGTGTGTGCGCACAGAAAAACGTACAAAATAAAGCTCTTTCGCATCGTCACTGTTATTCAGATAGATAGATCTATATGTCTTCTCTTCTCTTTCTCCCAGACGTTTAAATTTTTTACGATTTTTGAGACGTGCATCAAGCGCATGCAACTCGTGTCCCGCGAACATCGGACATCTAATTAATCTCCAGTTAACTAGCAGAGCGTTCATTAAGCGCATGCAACTCGTGAATAGAATTAGAATACACGCTACAAATAGTTAAATCTATGTATTTACTCTCGCCGTTAGCAACTTCTCTGTCAGACACTTTGAAAAACTTCCAGAAGGGAGAACTCATGTTGACACTGGCAAGCTCCGCTCTGATGTTGTGTGCCCGTGCGCATCAAGGGGGTAATCCATCGACCGGAAGTTGAAGCCGGCCGCGTGCCGCCATCTTGTAGCAGAACTTCACTTGCGTTAGCATTCCCATTGACTCCCATTCATTTTGGCGTCACTTTGACAGCGAATAACTTTACATATGAGGCGTTTAAAGACTCCATTTGTCCATTATTTATTTCTAAAGACACACGACAATGTATAAAGGGCTCCATTACCTTCTATGTTACATTATGGCCCCGTAGAAAAAGTTTTTGTAAAAATAAGCTAACGATTGCGTCATAACCACTCAACGCTCTTGTCGCACAGTAGAGAAATTACCGTACAGACAGTAGGAGAAGCTCACAGGAAATCAATGCATTAACTTAATATGGCGTACTGGCGTTACATTTTAAAATAAATACTATACAAATTACTTACTCCTGCTCACTCACGCCAAATAACTCTTTGCTCAAGCTCGCCGTCTCTGCAAGATCAACGTTGGCAGTTTTCACGCACAGCTACTAGAATATTTACATCTGTCAGACAGGTTGCTCACGTCATCAAGCTTAGTTTGAGTCGGTTTGAGTCTGCGCGTCAGGAACGGAAGTGCTAAAAAAATCGCTAAAAATGGGCTTCAACTGTCTCAACTGAGTTCCAATGAGATGGCTCTGTCCACTTCTTATACTGTCTATGGTGCGCATGCATGCAGGTGGAAAAAAGTCGCGCGAGTAATTTACGTCACGTGATCGGCTTTTTTGATCGGTGCTTTTGTGGTTCGCCGATCAAGCTATTTTTAGCCAATATCGGCCGATCATGATCGGCGGCCGATCAATCGGAGCATCACTACTTGCCGCGTTTTGGGCCCCTTAGTACAAATTAAGCATTGTTTAAATGTCACAGACTACCTGAGTATTGTTGCTGATCATGTCCATCCTCTTAGGACCAGAATGTACTTCTAATGGCTATTTCCAGTAGGATAATGTGCTGTCGCACAGCTCAAATCATCTCAAACTGGTTTCTTGAACATGACAATGAGTTCACTAAACTCAAACGGCCTTCAGTCACCAGATCTCAGTCCAATAGAGCAGCTTTGGGATGTGGTGCAACTGTGTGATATTATCATGTCAATATGGACCAAGAATGTCTCCCAGGAATGTTTCCAGCACCTTGTTGAATCTATGCCACAAAGAATTAAGGCAGTTTTGAAGCGAGGTGTACCTAATAAAGTGGCCAGTGAGTGTATATAGCAGTTCAGAATTTGTATGTGAATCACACTCATAATTTGAAAAATGTACTTTTTTAATTTGCATTTTTATTTGTTTATTTGCCATGGAGTTGATTTTGAGTTTTTTTATTTTTTATTTTCTTTAACATTGCTTCTCATTCCATATCTCTGAATTCAATTTAATTCCACATAAAATTCTCTGCTCTTCTCCATGTCACTGAATTGTGTTAGCTTTGTACAGGTATATTAATGTCCAAAATGGCCAAAAATATTTTTGAAGAATGCAAATGTGAAAATAATGTGCACATGGTGAGTGTTGCAATTACAATGCACATAATGCACAAGGCAGTTAGGTAATAACTTAAAAGGTCTGTTGACATTGTAAATGAAAACAAAACAAAACAGATCTAAATAAATTTAAGATGGTAGAATCAAAATCGAATCAGGAAATCAGAGCCAATGCCTATACTCTTACTCGCTCGAAAAATTGCTAAAAATGTTACAGGAAAAGCTTAACTATTTTGAAAACAAAAATGCAATATAAAATATTGAAAAGTATGCAAACAACAACAACAACAAAAAAAAAGCAAACATGAAAATAATGTGAACATGGAGTGTGTTGCAATTACAATGACCAAACAAAATCAGTGGCAAGTCTTAGTTTTGTAACTTTATAATTTTACAATTTTTACAGGAAAAACCGAACTATTTTGAAAACAAAAATGCCATGCTCCTGATGTATTTCTGAAAATAATGTTAAGTTAGTAACTGCTACTTTCAGTCAGTAAGCGTCACCTGTGAGGCAGGAATGCTCGGTGTGGTCTTACACTCAGCCAAACCCAGACTGTCTGTGCCGTGGCTCTCCAGACACAACCCATCCTGTTTCAGGAGACTGTACACCTCCTCCTGCTCTGGGATTCTGACAAACACAAGCAATAGCGACAAAACACGTTCAGAACAGGGACCTGAGAGGGTCAAATGGCATTTCACTCCAAATACAAAAAGTCCAGGCGGCCCATCAGAGCCCAGACACAGTCCAGTGAACACGACTCACTTGAGTTCAGGGTACACATTCTCAAGATACCAGCGGAAAGAGTTACAGTTCAACTTCCGTCTCAGTGCAAGCCGATCTGCAATACTGTGTAGAGAGACAGAAGCGGTTTAAAGGAATAGTTCACCCAGAAATGAAAGATCATCAACTAACTCACCCACAAGTTACCTCATAAATTTCAATGTTCATTAATGTTCACTGTCTCGGTCACGCAATATTGCGTGAGAAACATATCCACAGAAAATCCTATGAGTTTAAAATAGAATATAGTTTTGTTGGTATAAACCTTTGTGAAAAAGAAGTGCACTTTAGCATACTTTTAAAAATATACTCAAGTTTTAACTGAATGTAATGCTTTCAGACACATAATTGTGTGTTATTTAAAACTAAATGAAAATGTATTATATATTTCATTTATATTAAATGTAATTATTTGAACTTAAGAGTGTGTTTTTTTTACACATTTAAGTAGATATTAAGTACATCTTTATGTAATTTCATTATTACTTCAATTGTATTTGAAACATGCTAAGTGTACTGGCAATCATTTATGGCAATCTAAAATATGAAACTTATTCAAATGTCATGTATGTAAAAATATATATATGCAATTAAACATTTGTAATGATAAAGGTAAAATATATTACCTTTAAATGTAATATTAAATAATAACACACAACAGTTAAAAAACAATTTACATGTGCTTCAAGAGTCATGAAAGTGTGCTCTCTTTAAGTGCACTTAAGTGGCCTTTTATTTCATTGATATTATATTATCTGCAAGTACCGATTTTTGAAATATACTTAAGATTTGAAGCACACTACAAGTGCACATTCAATACAATTAAGCGGACTTCTTTTTCACAAGGGAATTTATGTATTTAGGTTGATTGAGTGATGTTATATAATATTTTTCACTTGAATAAAACCAGTTAATATAGATGTTAGCCATTACAAGTTACCATTTTATTCAGTGTTGTTTGGTGTTTGATTTTTAAACCTGGCATGACACATCTTGGCAAGCCAAGTACTTAAAAGTACTTTCATGGAGCTTGATAGTCAGTTGTTTTGTATGTAGCAGCGTGAACATCCTGCTGAACATCTCTTTTGTGTTACACAGTCTGGACTGACATGAGGGCGAGTAAACAACAACTGAGATTTCATTTTGGATCTAACTATTCCTTTAGAATCAGAGGTAAATATAATCATGACAATCTTATAAAACAGCCTTTCACCAGCTCACCACAACTAGATCTACATAAAACACAGTGTATAAAAGTTATCAGAGATGTCTGACCTCCCAAAGGCCTTTCCCTGAGCTGACGGTCTTGCAGCGTAGTAATACTGTTTATACTCATCCATCCAGACCTCAGCCGCTCTCCGCGTGTTCCTACAACACACAGACGATGTAACAGCGCTTCATTCATACACTTCATCGTAAAGCATATGATTACAGCGTACATAAAGGCCAATTTACTTAATGTAGGTGAGTGCATTGCCCTCTGGGAAGTCATAGGGATGGCGTTTCCTAAAGACGTGTCCCACGCGACTGCAGGGCAGGATCTCAAGACTGCCGCCACACATCCACACTCTGAACGACAGCTCTACAACATCAGAAAAAGAAAACAAAAGATTATGGAAATAATTTTGTTTATGCAAGAAGGAAACTTGCAAATGTTTTGAAATAGGAAAAATAATGCCATAGAGCGATAAAAAAGCAACTTCCACCTTCAAAATCCAACTTTTTGTTCTAGGCAGCCGCACTGTAATGCTGCACAATATCACGTACATGAATTACCCACAGCGGATCTATACAGGTGGAGCTGGGGAGGGAGGAGGGTTTCTGAAACCGCACTGCAACTGCTACAGCAAATGCTGACCAAGTATTTGAAGGCTGAGCAGCGAGCTCATTGGCTACTGATACAGCAGGAACCAATCAGCTGTGCCCTATAGATAATGATGTGATTGCAAGCAGAGTGAGTTAAGGACCGATCATCGCCATCTAGAGTTTCTAGAGTTTCATGACTTTTTATTTGTCCAAATTCATCTCCTTATAGCTGTACATTAAACACAAAACATGTTCTGATGGACGTGTTTCCACAGGTAATAACATTGTAAATCTAGCAATTTTTTTATATTTTCTTTTTTTTTTTTAAATAGTGCACATAGTAGAAGTAGTAGAAGTCTATCTCTGCAGTTTGTCTTGCTAAACTGTTCACAGGATGTTTGACACTTCAGCACATTCACAGCAGAGGAGTGAAAGAATCTTTCAGGATAATAATGTCATACATTTGATTATTACTTACCAAAGTTCTCACCACCCCAGATATCCATGTGAGTGTCATACTGGCCCAGACGATTAAACCAGCCTTTTTCCATTACGAAGATTCCTCCAGCAATTACAGGGGTCCTGCATGAACCGCAGTTAGTATTATAAAAAGAATTATACATATACACACACACACACACACATATATATATATATATATATATATATATATACACTGTAGTCAATATTTGAAGTGGATCAAAAAAGTTCATCAAAGTTGTCCTAATACAAGAACAGGTATTGTTCAAAATTCATGTATAACCTTGATGAAAGGATCCACTTCAAATGTTGACTAAAGTATATACAGTATATATATATATATATATATATATAACCACCGTTGTGTTTTATTTTAATGCATCTGAAATGAGTCATACCATCATTACCATTACAAAGGGGACAAAGTAGGTACGTAAGAAAACTGCATCACTTCAAGGAACATTTAATAAGTGGACAGAGTAAGGTACATGTTTGAATCATAGCCTACGTGCATATTATAATTCAGATAAATTATAAAGTTTACCCTCTTTAACTTTAACTTAATGTTGTTAAACTGAATGTATGAAGCAAAATGTTAGCTCAAATATCCTCAAAACTAAAAATAACAGTGAAATAAGAGTGAATGAAAAGTTTATCTGTCAGATGCGCATGAAAGTTGTGTACGTTTCTTCAACAACAGTAGAATCCCAAGTCTAAAAACCTTAATGTCAATACCTGAATAAAGATTTTTGCTGCTTTTATGTCCCCAGCAATGTCAAAATCAAACCTATATGCCCTTGGCTGTTATATTTACACACAAGGTTGGGTTGAAAGGTCCACTACAGTAAAAATGCTTCTAGTTTTGCTTGAATTTGTAGATCTTCTGTTACAAATCTGCTTCCATTTAATTACTGACCTAGAATTTTACATATGTCTTACTTATATGTCAAAACTTTGTGTTAAAATTTCTAAAACGTTGTTTATTTCTCGGTTGAAATAAAAGTATCCTAAATTGTTCATGTTCATATACTGTACTGTATTTATATGAGAGAGAGAGAGAGAGAGAGAGAGAGAGAGAGAGAGAGACCTGATTGGTTGTGTTGGGTCATTTCTTGCCATTTTCTGTTCTATAGGAATCTGCTCCCATTTGAAGTGTAAACTCCAGTCGAAACCTGATGTCAGAGGGAAAAGAGAGGCAGTTATTCCTGGATCACTCTAATAAACACATGCAGTTATTTTCAGACGTCTGGTGGACGATCAAGGGTGGCACTTCTACTTCAAAAGTGGCGAGGCCAAATGTTATGCTTTTGGGGTGAAAAATTGGGATTATGATTTAGTGATTCCGAACGCTTTATAACAAGGTTGCAAACATTGCCTTTGCACAGTTAACATGTGCTACATTCTAAATGAGGCATCATGAATTAACAGATTTCTTTTTAACGTGTCTTGGTTAATGTTCATTTATAGATATTGTCTATAAATCTACTTTTGTTAGATCACCTTAGTTCTTTCTTAATGATGTTACATCACTTTATTTTACTATTAAAAATAATTGGTATAAGTAGAAAGTTACATAACCCAAGATTATTAATTCATGTTAACTATTATTATGTAATGGTAATGTTTACACAACCCTTTTGCAGTGTTACTGATATATTAAATAAACAGCAATCATAGTATTTAATACTGTAATTCTAATATAGTATTTTTCACAAATAAAGAAATTGTTAAAAACATGAATAATACTGTGACCAACAGAGGACTCTGCTAAGTTTGTGCATACTGGGAATTATATTTTCTCAAATAAAGATCAGGTAACAGTAATTGCTCTTTCTCAAATGTTTGTCTCCTAATATTCCTAAAAATAAAAACAGACATAAATCCTTAAAAGTCAATCAGATAAAGTCAAACTCTGACAAACGAGTATATAGAGCTATAAAACTGATGTGGATAGAGGCTCGGATCATTTGATTTTAGGAGAATTTGATGAAATGTTTGGGTGTTGTTATTGTTAACTAAAATCAAAAACTATTAAAAATCACAGTTTTAAAATCAAATCAAGCTGAAATGACATAAAATAAAATATAAAAATGATTTGAAAACAAAATGCTAAATATGAATTAATGCTATAAGTATATACAGTAAATAAATGGTAACACTTTACTTGAAGGGGTGTGTTGTGCATAAGACTGACATGACACCTTCATAATCATGACATGGCAGATGTCATAAATATGAAGGAGGTCTTATGCATGTTTATGACAACTGTCATTAAGTGTCATTCACTCAATTATGACATTTTTTATGCAAACATGACATTGTTTGAGATGTCTTTGTTATGACAACTTGACATAAACCAATACATTATAACCTGTCGGTGTCTTTGTCATGACAACTTGACAATACCAAGACAACATGAATTGTCATAAACATGACATAGCAGATTAATTATCAAACTTAAGAAACCACTTAGCTTTATGGGTTAACATATCATTAAACTGTCAGGTTGTTGGTTTTGACATTGGCTGTCATGAGGCCATTATAACTGTGTCATGAATGTTTTTCGTGACCTCAACTACAGTGGTACAAATGTAATTTGTCATTAAAATGTCATAATGGCTTCATAACAGCCAATGTCATAACCAACCACATGACAGTTTAATGACATGTTAACCCATAAAGCAAAGTGGTTTCTTAAGTTTGATAATTAATCTGCTATGTCATGTTTATGACATATTTATGACAGGTTGTGTTGTCTGGGTAATGTAAAAGTTGTCATAACAAAGACATCTCACACAATGTCATATTTGCATAAAAAATTTCATAATTGAGCGAATGACACTTAATGACAGTTGTCATAAACATGCATAAGGCCTCCTTCATATTCATGACATGTGTCATGTCATGATTATGACGGTGTCATGTCAGTCTTATGCACATCCCTTCAAGTAAAGTGTTACCAAATAAATACTAAGATAGCACTGGTTTATACTGAGACTTTGGTATATTGAACAGTCTCTTGAGACACATGTGAGATTCCTGGGGATTATTCTCAGGAGAAACAGTTCTCCGTTTCCTCTCATTGCTTTCTGAACGAGATGAACAGACACACTGAAGAGACGCTGTGGTAAAGCTCTCTGAGTCCTCTCACCTCCTCTCAGGTCTGCAGACGCGGCCAGATACGCGAAGTTATCCAGACTGATGACGTCAATGATGGGACTGACCACACGAGTGTGATCCTACAGGAGAACACAAACCACACATGATTATTCCAAATGACTTATTTCATTATGTGTCTGCATATTTACAAGCATTTATGTTAATTAATTTATTTAGTCATTATTGCATTTCAGGCCAGCTAAATACAGAGGACACAGACATTTAAGTGATATGATCAATAAGTCATGGCAAATTACATTTTCCCATTACTTTAACTCAATTTAACCAATATCATCTTTATTTTTTAAGCTAGGATATGAAATTCTGCTAGCCAAGATTTAAAAATAAGTTGATTTGAGTATTCTTAAAAAATAAGACGGCAACTGTGCTTAAGTTTTTAAGCTGAATCAGGTGAACATTTTCTAAAGTGCATGAAACGAAAATCCGTCTATGTTCTAAATGCATGTTATGCTATATTATTATGAACGATTAATTCATGTAGGCATATTAGTAACGTGTATATTCTGTTCTGTTTTGGTTTTGACTCAGTTTGCTCTGTTCCTGTTTGCCTGAGTTCTTAGATAGTTTATCTGGCTGTTAATTATAGTTTCCACACTAAGGGCCCTATCTTGCACCCGGCGCAAATGACTTTGTACACTGACGCATGTATCATTCGTATTTTGCACCCGCGCAAAGCGGACTTTTCCCTCCACAGACGCACGTCGGTAAACTAGAGAATGAACTTGCGCTCCCTGGGCGGGTCGGCGCAAAATAGGAGGCGTGTTCCGGCACAAACAATCCCTGGTGCTATTTTGCAGTTCCAGAAAACAATTCTGACCAGAAAAAAACCAGTCTAAAGTCAGTGGCGCATTGAGCGTACATTCAGATGCTATTTTAAGCGCGCGTGCTTGGTCATAATACAGAGTGTGAACAACGCGCATACACTGTAGATGATTCTCTCATCTACACAGATGCATTTTCCTTTTTGCAAATGATACATTATTATAAGGAAAAACATTAAAACACGAGGGAAATCATTGTTGTGTCCATGACGATGGGAAAAATAGGCATAAAGCTTACATATTTACTAATTTGTGCGGGTTTGTCCCATCCCCAATGTCACTTCTCTTTCTTCTACGGCCCTGACGAGAACATCGATCTCCTCGGCTGTGAACCGATTCTGAAGCGCTCCTGGTAAATGCGCCGTTATAATAGTATTGCGCCATGGAACAAGCGCACCTCGTTCTTCATGCTCTTAAAGGGAATGTGATATGACGCTCTGATTGGTTTATTTCACGTTACGCCCAAACCACACCTATGAATAATGAAGCTACTTCAGACCAACCCCTTTTAGATTTGCGTTGGGCGCAAGAGTCATTTATCCCTCCGGGAAAATAGCAACAGCGCCGAGACCCGCCCACAAAGTTACTTGCGCTTCGCACTTGATACTTGCGTTTCAGATCGTTAAAATAGGGCCCTATATCTGTTTGTGTCTGGGTCCATGTACTTTTATTTTGATACTCTTTTGCCTTACTTTGTCTGTGTTTAGTTCCAGTGTGTTTAGTTCCTGTTCCCTAGTTTGCCATAGTCATTCACTGTTTTATTGGTTAATTGCACCTAAAACAATGTGGGTTATCTTTTCTACCCAAATCCTGGGTTGAGCCTTTTGGGTAAATTTTTTTGTGTTACCCAGCTCTTGGGTCAGATGTAACAACCGAATGTTTGATCCATCACCATTACGGTGGAAACGGGACAACAGAGACTGGTCGATTACACGTGAGTAACTTCTAAATGTTTCATTTTTACTAATATTTGTTAAACAAGCTTAATTGTATGCAATATGTATTCAAAACTATATAAAATATGCTATAGCCTATTGTAAAATATGATAAAAAATAAAGGAATTATCATGCAAACCAGTGGTTATAAACCAGTAAAGTTTAGAGGATTTGAGGTTAATTTGTAGACATCAATAAGAAAAAAAGCTATAGTTTTATTTTAAAAATCAATCAACCCAGTATGATGGATTAAATAAACAACCCAATTTGCTGGGTAAAATTATCCCAACATGTGTTCTGTCCCATATTTACCCCACCCTTGAGTTGAAAATAACCCAAATTGTGTTGTTTTTAACCCAGTGTTTTTTAGAGTGTGATTAGTCTCACCTGTACCCATTGCCAGAGTGTATTTATTTCCTCAGTTAGCTTCTGGTCTTTGTTAACGTTACTAACTGGATTGTATCTGTTTGTTTCTTGGTTTCTATTAACTTCTACTTAGCTGCTCTTCAAGCCTAATCTCTCTGGATCCACTCTCCAGCATACGTGACACTGTCTCTGTTCTCTGATTAAGTTCCCTGTGAGCTCTTTCTGTTAAGTGTCCGGTGTTGTCTGTGTTAAAACTGGTTGTGTTATGTTCCAATCTGCTGACTGTTTCTTGTTTATTTTAGTTTTTGTTTTCTATCTCTTTTGTTGTGCGCTTCATACAGCCACAGATCGTATAAATATATATTTTATGTTTGACTTGTAATTTTTAATCAAAATGTCGACGCATGCCAATCATTTAGAGCACCTAAACTGCGCCTCTTTTGCATGTCACGCCCACATCTCAACATCCAATCAACACCCAATGCATAGAAAGAAGTCTCCGCCCCACATTTTTTCTTTTCTAATAATCCTTTACACTTGTATATATACGTCACAATATGGAAGAAAAGATCTGTCGCTCCTCGTAGTTTGCTGGTCTAAAACCTTATTAAAACCCCATTAAAACCATCAAAACACACCAGCCTAACCAGTATGGCCAGACCAGGACACCAGCTGACCACTTTAAGTCTGGTTTCAGCTGCACTGAAAATAATGCACACTTTTCAGAGTAAACTATAGCATAGCAGCGTAAACTTGTAGAGCAGACCATAAAAAATATTATTTCTCCATTTTCTGTAACAGCAACTTTCTATTGTGTTTGTTTTTCACAACTTTCCAAAAGAGGAAACAATGATAGAGAGATGGATCGTGGCAGTCAGAGGAGAGAAAGATGTCACATTTATAGTCACTCGCTCCTCCCTCAGCAGCTGAACTAGAAACACCCTTAGTTTGTTTGTTTTAATGCCAAGGTAATATAACAGATACATAAATAACACATATTACATAAGTAAAATATTATTAATGCACATGAATGTTTTTTAAATTAAGATATAAAAATGTTTCTATATTTACAATGCCAGTTGTTGCATTATTGTGTGTGATTTGCAAGGCTTGCTACTAATTTGAAATATTGCTGCTGTGTGAGAACACTAAAACTATTTATGAGCATGTACTGTAAGTGTGTGTCACATTAAAAAAAGCGTGTGCGGGGGAAGTTCATATTACAACTGCATAAGAAAATCAAATGTTTTCAATTAGAGTTGGCAATCTACGCAAAAACACTGAACTCAGTGCTCAGAGCTGCAGAGTGTGTGTGTGTGTGTGTGTGTGTGTAATCCATCTGCAACATATCCCAGATAGATTCATACAGCATTTTACAATCATAAACAACTTTAGGACACTTCACGTCGTCCATGGCTTGTCAAATTTTCTAGGCATATTTTAAACATTTGTATTTTTCCATCAATCAGATTCTAAAATATTTTTTATTATTTAGAATCCTGATTTTCTTCTTTAGCTACAAATTTAGTAATTTCTATTATTTCATAATCTGAATATTTTCAAACGAATTTCACCAAATCTGCTGTTTATAAATGCAGATCCATAAAAATATGCCACAAAACATTCTAAAATTCAAATTGCTTTGTCATTTTTCTAGCTCCATATTTAAAGCTGTTAATGTGTTGAAGGTTGAAGAGTCGCTCCACACTTTCACAGAAGGTGTGTGTTTCTCAGTGTGTGTCGTTAGTTCTCTGATTATTCAGACGTGCGTCAGCTCATAGTGTTTGACTGAGAAAACCACAGCGATCACAAATATATAAACTTAGTATAAAAAAAAATGACCCCTGAGTAAAAAATGAAAAAGAAATAGGAACATTCATGGACTGTATTAAACAGATTCTAGTCAAATAAACTATATATAAAAAAATACATTTGTGATTTTACATTTAATAAGAAAAATCACTCTGTATCAATGTCTGTAGCACAAACAAGATCAGTTCCAGCTCTTATGCTGGAGGAAAGCGGTTGAGTAGATGATGATGATGATGATGATGAAGATGAAGATGATAATCACTCCTGATGATTTAGGACGAGAGAGTCTACATGGTGCAGCTGTGAGAAGACAAACTGCTTTCCTCTCGCTCGGATTCTGGGAAAATATCCCTCTGAAGAACCGGACTGGATTCAGGCCATTGATGACTCACTGACTCTCAACACTCAATGTTGAAGCGCTGTGATTTGCTGCAGAGGTCACGGAGACCGAGAGTGCATTAAAACGTCCTAACACGACACACAATGCCGAGTAGTTTAATGCCCTTTATGCTCTCCGGTTTACTAAATGGGTCACAAGTTCATTCTGATGGGTCACGGACACAAGTAAAAAATCTACAGTAATTGTGCAAAATCAAAAATACTATTACTGTAGATTGCATTGCACAGTAATAGTGCAATCTAACTAGTGATGATCACTAGTTAGAAGCTAGGCAGATTAGCAGATGACATGCATCATCCTCTGAATTATTGTGAACAAATCCAAATCCAAACAAGATCTCGACTAGATTAAATACAGGCTCATGCAGTGATGATAATTTGTGCTGAGAGCATCAAATTCAAATGACATTCATAGTCAATTTTTCAAAACGTCAATCACTTTGCATTCTGTTTTGCCTGTTTCAGATTTGGGACGTTTGTGTTTAATATTTTGTACAGTAAAACAACTGTAGTACTGTTTGAGTCATGACTTGATGACGCAAAGCAATGTAAAATATGATTCCTGAAGAAAGCACTGCTCTAATTCAGACATGATCAGTGTTCCTCATAATCTACACACACTTCTGACGTTCGTCCTGCGCACAAAACACACACCGTCTGGAAAATAGCTCGAGATTTCGCCAATTCTCAAATGTTGGCACTACCTGGAGAAACTTTGACATGTTTGATGTCAGCAAAAAACTACACTGCCGGTTAAAAGTTTAGAGTAATTACGATTTTTTTTCTTCTGCTCACCAAGGTTGCATTTATTTGATCAAACATACGTAAAAATGTCATTTTGTAAAATATTATTACAATTTAAAAGAAAAATGTCCAGTTTCCAAACACACACAAAACAAAGCAGCAAAAAAAAATCAGTTTTCGACATTGATAATAATAAGAACAATTATTAATAATTGAAAACCAATAATAACTGGTAATAATTGATCATCAAAACATCATATTAGACTGATTTCTGAAGGATCATGTGACACTGAAGACTGGAGTAATGACGTGAACATTCAGCTTTGATCACAGGAATAACTTTCAGCTAACTATATATTCACACAGAAACTGTTATTTTACATTTGTAATAATATTACACAATATTACTGCTGCTACAGTATTTTTAATCAAATAAATGCTTCATTGGTAATTATTCCAGACTTTTGACCGGTAGTGTATACGGAAAATGTTTTCTCCTTTTTAAAAGATCATATTTATTTCCTAACAATAGATGAATAATTGGTTGGTTTAATTTTATTGGTATTAGCAGTTTTATCCCTGTTGTCTTACACTATCAGAACAGATTTGCGACTAGAGATACATTTTACATTACGTTACGTACAACTAGATACATTTTTTATAAATAAATATCACTTTGGAGCAGTTATAATATATATATTTTTAATGTAATTTTATTTGGATTTGCATGTTTTGAGTTTGTCACATCTGTTTGGGTTTTGGCTCACTTTTATAGTTTCATGTCTTTAATTTTATTTTAGTCAAAGTCAAAGTCTCTTTGTTTTGCTCATATTGGATTATTGTAAATAAACTGCACATGTGTTCAGCTGCAACTCGCCTCAGTGGACTTTCATTACAGAGTTACTGTACATTTATTATATCTTGCCTAATAAAGGCCCTGTTTACTCCTGGTATTAAGATGTGTTTTGGTCGATCAGATCACAAGTAGACGAGGCAGACACATTCCCGTTTACACCTGGTGTTTCAATCCTTCTCTTGTCCACTTTCAAACACTTCTGTCCTGATCTCTTCGAAGGGAGGGTCTACGGGCGGATAAATGTATCTAAGACCAGCCGAACACTGTGAGTGTGTGTTAGATATCAGGAATGGTGAGAGAACGTTGTGCTTGATACGTTTTACATCTTCAAACCAAACTTGAGTCTTAAAGGTCCTGTTCTTCATGTTTTTTGAAGCTTTGATTGTGTTTACAGTGTGCAATATAACATGTGTTCATGTTTCGTGTGTAAAAAAACACAGTATTTTTCACACAATTGACTTATCTGTATACCGCTGTTTTCACCGTCCAAAAAACGAGCCGATGACTTCCTTGTTCAATGAAGTCCCTCCTTCAGAAATACGTAAGGAGTTCTGATTGTGCCAGCGGTTCCTGTGTTGTGATTGGACAGCAGCTTATCGCACGTTGCCCGTGAAGGTCACGCCTCTTACCATAAATTGGAGATGCATGCGCTGATTGTTATTGTAAAAATGTGAATTGACTCCGGCATGAAAATAACAGCGTCTCGACGACATGGCGACAAACACACTCTACAAACGAAACTCTTCCTCTTCTCCGTGGGAGCGCAACAAGACCACGCCCCCTTTTTTGTGCATGGGCGGAGATTAGTCCAAAAACTGTTTACGTCATTAAAAAAGGAAGTAGAGGGATGTAGTCCAAACCGGACGTTTGAAAGGGGACTTCTGTTAAATAAAATATCTCGCTAGTAGGGCTGAAACAACTAATCGATTTAATCGATTAAAATCGATTATTAAAATAGTTGTCAACTAATTTAGTCATCGATTAGTTGCTAAATAACTTTTATTTGCCGTAAGCGGCTCATTTCGTAAATATTTTAAATCTGCGGTGACCAAAGTGTGGCAGTAATGAGCCACCGGAGTTTTTACTCAGCCAGTACAGCAGGAGAAGTAGCGAATAGCCAATAGCTGGCCTCGTTTTATGTCACGTGCTTCCCGCACAGCGGCTCTGCCCATAGGGCTCTGCCTGCGTCTCTCTCTGGCTCTGCAGCATTCAGTGAGATGGCGGAGGCAGGCGGCAGTGGAGTAAGCTCGAGAAAGAGAAAGAAAAAAGCGGAAGATAAAACTAATCGAACGAAGTCATCCAAAGTGTGGGAGCACTTTACTTTGAGCCTTCAAAAAAGAAGAGTAACATGTAAACTAGGGGTGGAACGGTACAATATTCGTATTGAACCGAAACGGTACGGGCGTCACGGTTCGGTGCACGAATTTGCACGGAGAATACACGGTATAAAAATAAATAAAACTTTAAAACTCTATTCGCGTTTGGTGTGAACGCAGCATAATGAACAGGCTGCGATGTCAAGATTGCAATGCTGGAGTGTGTGTGCGCGCGCGCGAGAGAGAGAGGCGCGGGCGCGATCTAACTGTGTGTGAGAGAGGGGGGCGGGGGCGCGATCGAACTGTGTGTGTGTGAGAGAGAGAGAGGGAGGGAGAGAGGCGGACGCGATCGAACTGTGTGTGTGTGTGTGTGTGTGAGAGAGAGAGGCGCGGGCGCGATCGAACTGTGTGTGTGTGTGAGAGGGAGAGAGGGGGGCGTGGGCGCGATCGAACTGTGTGTGTGAGAGCGAGAGAGGCGGGCGCGATCGAACTGTGTGTGTGTGAGAGAGAGATGCGCGGGCGCGATCGAACAGTGGAAACATAAAAACATACTCCGTCATTTTGTTCATACAGGATAAAGTATGAACAAAACAAACAAGAAATAATAAAATGCAATTTACTGCAATTTTATTCTGTTTTATTCTTATTCTTCGTGAAAATATGTTCTGAACGATTCCTTAATAAGCTTTGTTCGGGATGTTAAACTACTTTAGGAGCCCTAAGGACTGCCATGGTGAAAACATTATTTGAAATCTTGTGAAATTTGCTAGAGTACAGTGTTTTGATTGCAGAAGAGCTTGACAAAGGATTACTAACACATAATAAAACACAACTCCAGGTATGTTTTTGATGAGGATGATATGACAATGCAAAATGGTTAAAATCTCTAAAAAGTCTATGCTGAATGATAAAGACCCTTTGTTAATAATTTACTTTGGAAAAAATGGGGAAAACTAAAATATAAGTACATAAACCGATTAATCGATTAATCGTAAAAGTAATCGACCGATTAATCGATTATCAAAATAATCGTTAGTTGCAGCCCTACTCGCTAGGCATTGAACTTTGAGCTTCATAATTGTACAGGTATTATTTATGCTCTAACAGCAACATTACACACTAACTAAAGTTTGAAAAATGGAATCGCGAAGAACGGGACCTTTAAGCCGACAGTTTAAACCCCGTCTGGCCTCTTCTCATGATGTTCACGGTCAGTAGACGGAGAGAAGACGGTGTTTTGTGTCTGTTTGAACACACTCGATCACATGAGCGTTTACACTGCGAAAGCAATCCGGCTCAATGTTCTCGACGACCTCTGGAAGTGGCTGAAAGTGGAGAAGCTCAAAATGTTTTAGACCCCGTTTACACCTGTATTTAGCGTCGTCCACTTGTGATCACAGGTGTAAACGGGGCCTGAAAGTTTTCTTTTATATAGAATCTTTGTAAATAATGTCACAGTGATGATCTATGGGGTGTTTGTGCTCGGGACGCTGAGTAGTCTGACCAATAGCAATTAATTCACATTAAAAATAAAAAATGAAGCACTTTTAGTGATGCCGTGTGTAAGGTTTGCATGTCTGGCAGAGAGTGTATGAAGCGCACCTCTGTGACTCTCTGGATCATGGGCTGAAGCCAGTCTGTGTTGACCTCGCAGTGACTGTCCAGGAACGTGAGGATGGAGGCCGAAGCCGCAGACGCTCCTCGGACACGAGACCGGATCAGACCTGATCCACACCAACAGACAAGGGACTCACTCATTACACTTAACAAACGCACAAATGAAGCTCATCAGTTCAATCATACATTACTGCGTTGTTTCATTTAAAGACCATGTGAAATCTAAATGGGAGTTTTGTGGCATTTGGTCCATCATCTATATGCTTATGTACTCCGTAATGCTGATTAATCATAAACCTTAAGTAGATATGCACTACAGGTCAAAAGTTTGAGGTCGGTGAGATTTTTTTAATGTGTTTGAAAGAAGTCTCTTCTGCTCACTAAGGCTGCATTTCTTGATCAAAAATACAGTGAGATTGTCAAATATTATTAAAACTTAAAGTAACTGTTTTCTATTTTAAAATACGTAGTATATTTTATTATCAATGTTTTTTGGAAACTGTGACACATTTTTTACATGATTATTTGAGCATTTATTTGAAATAGAGGTTTTGGTAACAAAGTCACTTTTGATAAATTTAATGCATCCTTTCTGAATAAAAGTATTAATTTCTTTAAAAAACAAACTTTGAAACAGTAGCGTGTCTTCTTCAAAGGGGAATATACAATTTCCCCTAAACTAAAGGCTTGATTTTTAAAAATGTTTTGTTGGAAGTGGAATTTTTGTTTTTTAATTATTTTTGTTGGAAGCTGTAATTCTTTATGTGTGTGTGTGTGTGTGTGTGTGTGTGTGTTTGTTTGTTTAGCACACTGAAAAAAAGGTAAAATGAAATGTTCTTTTTTTCAAGTGAAAAATATGATTATAGTATTATAATATTATTAGTCAATTGTATTATATTATATAATATATAATAAATACATAAAAAATATATATAATATATATTATTATATCTTTTAATTTATGTTAGCAAAAAAAATTTTAGGTGGTAAATCAGGTAGAAATAGCACTTTAAGGGAACAATTGCAGATTACAATGTTTTAAAGTGTATGATTAAAAACGGTACAAGTGCATAAGAAAGAAAAATATGAGCAGGGGAGATTACAGCATTAACGGGTTCAACATAAAAACATTCAACATGTTTTATCTCAGTATATGAGCGTGTCTCCACTCCACTCATTTCACACGTACCTTCCCGGCGTTCATTCCTCAGGCAGCGCACCTTTGGGATCTGAGCGAGCAGTCGGCAGTCATCAGCTACAGAGAGAGAGAGACATCAGATTTCCCAGAATACACCAACAAACGTCCCAAGGGAGTGTGCAGCACACGTGTGCATATCAACATTTCAACATGATCATTTTTCAGTAATGGACAGATAAAAATGTAACAGACAAGATACACTTAAACAATCCATGAATGAAACAAACGCGCACACACACACACACACACACACACACACACACACACAAGCCGTGTCCGCGGCTGACTTTGGAAGAGGAAGGATTGATTACAGCTTGATCTCAAATCAGGTAAATCCAGACCTCTAGAGGAACCGCAGTGAAAACTAAACCCACTGACAAGCCAGGAATCCAGAAGCAGAACTGGTTCAATTTTAATTGAATGATTTGCATTGTGCTCGGTTTCACTAATGGTTATTGAACATCTGCATTCTTTTGCTGAAGTGGAGGGAACGCTGAAAATATACCTAATGTACAGCAGGGCAAAGGGAATTAAGTTTTTGCTGAGTTTGCAGCTTTAATTGAATGTGATGATAGACTTTATGTGTGTAGAAATGAAAAATAACTGTTTTAATACATTTCTGTTTTCTGTTTGAATATATTTTAAAATAATTAATTTATTCCTGTGATCAAAGCTGAATTGTTAGCATCATTACTCCAGTCTTCAGTGTCACACGATCCTTCAGAAATCAGTATAATCATCTTCTTTTTCTTTTTTTTTACAAACATTATATAAACAGTTGTGCTGTTTAATAGTATATTGTATTGTGTTTAAAAGGAGCATTTTTTTGTTTTTGTTTTGGTAAGCTCTAGTACAAGACAATTTATTCAGAGGAATCAGAACCAGAATTCCCTATTCAGAATTAGAATTCCATCCCTGTTTCTATGTGCCGAAAAGCTTCTTATGTGTGTGTGTGCGTGCTCGTGTGTGTGTGTGTTGCATGTGTTGCATGTGTTAGAGAAAGACGGTGAAGAGGAAGAGTGGCAGATGGTGAAGGGGGAGGATAAACCACAGATTACTGTGAGGACAAAAGTCAAGTCACACTCACTCTAATCCAGATGTCATCATGATCTCATGACCACATTCACACTGTGGTTGTCAGATAGCATGTGTCTCAGATAGCATGTGTGTGGATTGTTGTCGGTATTTGTTATGCATGAGGAAATTAAATATGTGGAATATATATTCAGTGTTAATTACAAAGCAAAATGCAGCATCACAATAGATTTTTTGCTTAAATCAGTGCAACTCACTATAACGCTAGGCGCTGTGGTGGATGCGATCGCTAGAGTGTTTTTACCATGTTGCTGTTAAGGTTGCAAGCATCTTCTGGGTGGTTGCTAGGATGTTGCTAAGTGATTGCTTGCATAGGGCCCTATGAAATCTGTTATTTTCCACCAAATTCACACGTATATTTTTCCCAAATTCTGCGGCACAGTTCGCACTTTTGATACCACCATGCTCCATGCTTTTGGTAGCACCATCTACCACCACCAGGCAAACTGAATCCTGTAACCTTTCATTAAAGTATTCAAAACCCATTTAGAGACATCAGGCAGAAGTTGCCACGCTGCCATGAGATCTAACAGAGGAATCTTTTGGATTGAATAGACTGAAGCAGCGTTCTTGCAGGAACCACCCAAACTGACTGAAGGAAGGAATAGCTTGTAAGGGAAGATGAGGCGAATGGCCTGAATCACGGGTGGTGGCGGGATAAATAGAAGCGCCTGCTGAAAGACAAGAGGACAGTCGGGCACACAATTTTGTAGTGTGCACCAACCTCCCTGGCGAGAAGTCGCTCTCGGGGACCAAGGTTTGAAAGCGCCAGGACTTCCCTTAGGTCGGATCTCCCCTTAGACCCCTCGTCCTAATGAGGGGGTTAGAGAGCCCACACTCGCTTTCTGCTCTTCTCAATAGGTGTGTTCCATGCGACAGGGTCCCTACGCAGTGTTCACTGCTCCCTACTCCCTGAACACAGTATATCAGTTGAAGTGGACTTTGCATATTATGATATAACATAAATAAATATTGTAATTTACTTTTTCAAATTTAAAATCATATAATAGGCCTATACATGTACAAAAACACAGTATGTATCTAAAAAATAATAACAACACACTTTTAATTTGTTTACATATTCATTCAATAGACTATGGAAATGTAACATTCATCACCCTAATCATTCATAAATACTCTAGTTTGTATAATAACAACAATATGTATGAATACTCAAATGTATACATAAACTCAGAGCCATTTAAAATCTATTCCAACAGCTCTGCTCTATGGTTAGTTCAGACTGGTGACGCGGTGCGCAATGACAGTTTGCTCTTCAATTCCTGAGAAGTGATGTATCGGTGTTCCCTTATTCCCTACGCCGTTTGCAGTGCCCTTCGAACTGAACATGTTTGCTTCCTTCGGATTGGAATCTCACTTAAGACGGCAAAATACCCTGTCAAGTCCACTTACGGTCGAATGAAACGCACCGTATGAGAGCTGGGCCTCGGTCGTGCACAGCTCTTGGACACGGCGAGGGATCAACGATCTGTCAACGAGGGTGTGTTAACCCTGTATTGTAAAAAGTGCCATATAAATAGAGGTGACTTGACTTAACTGCATCGCTGAACAGACCAGAAGGCGAAATCGGAGCATCAAGGTGAAAGGCCTTGTCCCTTTCCTCGATGCATGTTAAATTAAGCCACAGATGCCTCTCCGTATAAACCATAGCAGCCGTAAAATGACCAATAGCGCGAGGCGTCTGCTTGGTTGGGCGAGATCCGTGGACCGACAGAGGTCTTAAACCGCATCAAACCCTCTAATGGCCCTAAACCCTAAACCCTGAGGCCCTAAACCCTCGTCATGATCCAAAACTCTTAGCATGTCCGCCTGGTACACCTGTAGAACTGCCATGTTCTGCAGGGACGCACTATCTGGGGTGCATTTCCCAAAAGCATCGTTAGACAACTATGTTCGCAAGTTCCATTGTTATCAGCATAGTTCAACGAGTCTGCGTTTCCCGAAACCATCGTTACAACAAACATTTACAAACAGCATCCCGAAGTTGTGTGGTTTAAATGTCAGCTCTCGACCTGTGGTTAGAAGCAGGGTTTCGTGTTTGCATGACATGTGGACTCAATAAACCCTTATCTTGAGCAAAATAAGCAAGCTGACATTCAGTACAATCTGTATCTTTTATTTAGAACACATACAAATGTCATTTACGTCTTTTAGTTTGTCAAGAGATTTTAAGCGTCGTTTTTGAAGAGTGTGCATGTGTGAACGTGCTCTAGTACATAAGAAAAAGCCTGTGATTGAATCTGGAAATAAAGCAAATTAACTGAGAAAAATTTGAAATAGTCCTCAGAATATTAGAAATTTCAGCTTCTTTTTTTCGTTCATGTTACTTTGTTGTCCTGCACCTGAGCCCAGTCTAGGTGTTTGGGATGTGCACACCAGTTTTGTATTTTTGATTCAAATAGTCCTCAGATGCCATGTCCGTAATTTCGAGCAAAACATCTAGCATTAATTCGATCTCAAACAGATTAATTAAAATAAGTTTATTCCTCCAGTTGAACGACCGATTTGCAATAATATGATTTCGGGAAACAGTCGTGACTAGCTAGTAGATTTCTTCAACGATGCATCGTACTGTGGTAGTTAAGCAGGGAGTTCCATCGTTGTACGGGAAACACACCCCTGACCTGCTATCGCATACGCCGTCACTCTACACGGCTTAGTAGGTTTCCTCTATGACAACACTCATGAAGAGGAGAGATTGCTCTGCCACCTTCGGCATCGGCCCTTAGCCCTGCTCGCACATCGCTACTACCACAGAGTATGTTGATGATGTGTAGCAATGGGAGCAGAGTAAGGACCACCGCACGAGTAATAATAATAATAATACGTTTATTTTATATAGAGCCTTTCAGAAAACTCAAGATCGCTTTACAAAAAAGTACAAATAAACATGACATAGAAACGATACAAATAAACTGAGATGGATAACATAATAGATAGATGTACATATACATAAAAATCAGATCACAGAGTCAGGGGTCAGGGAAACTATTAGCAAAAAGATATGTTTTAAGGTGGGTTTTGAAATCGTGTATTGATGAAAGGTTGCAGATGTGTTGGGGAATAGAATTCCAAAGAGATTGGGCAGCGGTACAAAAAGCCCTTCCACCAAACAATGCCAGTTTGTGCCTACGGATCGTCAACAGACCGGTGTCGGAAGATCTAAGTGTGCGAACTGGGGAGTAGGTATGGATGAGATCAGAAATATAGTAGGGGGCAAGACTATGGAGTGCTTTGAATGTGATAAGGAGTAACTTGTATTGAATACGAAAGCGAACGGTTAGCCCATGAAGTGTGCGTAAAATCAGAGTAATGTGGGAAGATTTCTTTGTGTATGTGAGGACCCTAGCTGTGGAGTTCTTAATATATTGGATCTTAGTTATTGATGAATTGGGTAAGTCATTGAAAAGATAACTGCAGTAGTCAAGCCCTTATACCAAGGTTTTTGACAGTGGTGGAAGGTTGAACCAAAATTTGATCAGTGTTGAGTTTGAGAAAATTACTGGTCATCCATAGCCTGGCTAACGCCAGACCACGTATCATTGAGATTGGTCTGTAGTTGGCCATGTCAGAGAGGTCGAGGACAGGTTTCCTTAGGAAAAGAGTGACAGAAGCAGTTTTTAATTCAAGAGGAACAGCACCAGTACTTAGTAGTTGGGAGATGAGAAGTAAAATTGGCAGTGAAATAGCAGGTGCACATTTTTTAAGTAAAGCAGTAGGAGCAGGATCAAGATGACAGGAAGATGCGTTTGCTTTGTTGATTAGCTCAGAGATGTAAGCAGGGGTTGGGGCAAAATCAGTGAGAGTACCAGGTGTAAAAGCACTGGGGAAGTCCTGTGTGGAGACAGGAGAGATCATGGATGGGGAAAGATTATGAATGCTATCGATTTTATTTGTAAAGAAATGCAGGAATGGCTCACAGAGGTCTGCTGAGTTACTTATGACAGGTGCAGGAGGGTTGGTGAGTTTATTGACTACAGAAAACAGTGTTTTAGGTGGAGAGGATGCATTACTAATAATAGTAGAGTAGTAACTAGAGCGTGCAGTATTTATAGCAGATTTGTATAACTGAATATGGTCAGTGTAAGCAGTAATGTGAACAGTCAAAACAGTTTTCCTGTAAAATCGTTCAAGACAACAACCAGCTGTTTGTAGATTGCGAAGTGCAGGAGTAAACCAGGAAGACGTGTGTGTAGAAGGTACAAATCTTCATTTAAGAGGGGTGTGTATATCAAGGGCAGTGGAAATACAGGCATTATATTTGGTAAGGATATCGAGAGAACGAGTGTGTTCAGTAATATCAGATAGATGAGTTTCTACAGATTCAGAAAACAGTAATGGATTAACAGAATTGAGGTTACGGTAGGTTATAATGGATTTCACCCTGAGGCGGGGAAGAGGCATTTCACAGTTTAGTTTGATGAGGAGGTGATCAGACAGTCCAATCTGAGAACCGAGCACAAAAACATTATGTAGACCAGCAGTGCAGACAAGATCCAGTGTGTGACCTTTTGAGTGTGTAGCAAAATCGACATGTTGTACAAGATTGAAACATTCAAACAATGGCAAGAGTTCACGCGATTCTGCACAATCAGTATCAACATGTTGAAATAACCAAGTAATATAACACAAGGGGATAAGGCAGAGGAAAGGGTTAAAAGTTCATACAGTTCACTGAAGAAATTTGAGATAGATTTAGGTGGAGGAGAATCAAGAGCATTGGAGATGTACCAGAAACTTTGAGAACTAAATATTTAAAGGTTAAAGCCACATGAAAGTCAATAGTTTTGACTGGAATGCTAGTGCGGTAAACAGCAGCCAGACCACCACCCCTTGATGTCAAACGAGGTTTGGCCCGGTAGCTGTATCCAGAGGGAGTGAGAAGGTGGAAATAGTCATTATGAGTTTGCCATGTTTCAGTGAGGAGCAATAAGTCAAAGTTTTTCTCAGTTAGTAGTGCGCAAAGCACAGTAGCCTTATTCTGTGAGAGACCGACAGTTAGACAGCGCAACTGCAGGATGAAACGTGCAGTCATTACATATATGTAGATTAGACAGAGACAGATCACAGGAAATCAGTTTTTAATGAGGTAAGATTTATTCCACGGTGAGTAGAATAGCGGATATTTGAGCGGTTGTGGGATGAGAAATGGTGGCGACAGGAACGATGGACATAGCGTGGTCGTATCCCAAGCTCCGTGCAGAGCCTGTACTGTATGTAGTCACGTCGAGACGAAGATGAGATTTCATGCAACGCAGTTGGAGTAGCGAGTAGTTAAGTGGCATGAGTATGACACAGCAGAATGATTTAAAATCATAGAGTTAAAACTCTAAGCAGTGCAGGGACTGTGACGTTGCGAGCAGTATGCATAATTAGACCGCGGACATGTATAAACAACACGACATCACTGGCAATTGAAGAACGCATTTCTCTTGCAAGAAAGTGCAAGAAAGCAGCAACACTCTCGGCACTAATTATGCATGGTCAACGGAGTATGAAGACTAAATTGAATGATGGGGGCAACCAACCATTCAAAAAAACTGTCCAGCAGACAACAGCAGAGTAGTGTTAGTTAGATGAGTGCCAGTGATGAGTTGGAAAGTTGTCAGTGTCCGCGTTATATCCACAGTCAAATCCACAGAGAAATGACAATAATAAAGTCCAAGCAAACGTCCAGTTCAGCAGGTAAGGAGATGACACGGTAGACGCGAAACACAGCGTTCAAAACAAACAAAAAAACAAAAGTTCCAGTGAGATGCGGCAGCATACCGCGTACTCTGACCAGAAATGTAAATCAACCAAAACCCAAAGAAAAGATCGAAGTGATGACCTCAAGCCTTGAAAGTCTTGAACAATTCCCTACTTGATACTGGCAGACTGAGGAGGCTGCTCTGCCGAAGCACTCACCTGATTTTCTACATCCAATCCCTCAGGATCAGATGCAGAAAGCATGAGTTCCTCGTTTCGGTCCGAGATCCAAAATGGGGTCCTCTGATTCAGCAGGGAGCACAAGAGATAGAGCATTCTCACTCGTCTCAAACTCCACCTCAGCAAACTCAATCTGTGATCCCCATGACCGGAGTCGCAACGGGACCCGAGCCACAGGGTGCATGAGCTCAACCCTCTTCCCTCCAGAAAAGGGGTCAAGCGAGATCAGAGCATGTGATGTATAAAGCGATCGCAATGCTCACAGTCAGCAGGGTGGAGCAGGGTGGAGCAGGGTGGAGCAGGCTGTGCAGGCAGCCAGGGTGGAGACGACCCTTCGGGCGGCCATGGCGGATCGGCCTTCGTGTATAGTCTAGAAATGCTGTTTTAGAGTTTCATCATCCCAGCGCGCCTCGTGATAGAGTTCGAGGTAATCCTCCGCATAATCCTCCAGCAACCGGCCGTTCTGTGAAACGCAGTCCTCCTTGTCCATTTTGTAGGTCGGTTATTCTGTAACGCTATGCTTCCCAAATGAGGAATCAGATTAAAATTACACGAGATTTATTCCAAACGTGATAAATCAACATACGAAACAGTGTGCACTTGACACAAACAATAACCAACAATGAACACTAGACAGAGAGGAACTTAAATACGATCGCTGATGATGATCGCTGGAAGGTGCGGGTAATGGTGGAGTGAGTGCAGGTGTGAGCCGGAGAGGATGATGGGATATGTAGACTAACAGGTGACTGTGACAATAATGCACCTAATTAAAGTGTTACCTAATACAGGGACTTTTGATTTATTCATCAACATTTTGTCAAGTTCCGTGACATTCCGTTTCTGACATCTTTATTCCTGGATTCCGTGATTCCTTCTGCATTTTCTGTATTGTGGCAGTCTCAAGCCAAAAGAGCCCACCAGCATGTCTCTGTGATATTCTGATCCCGATTCCGAAAGAAAGCCTCATGATCTGAGGTTTCATTCATGCCTGTATACTAAACAGGTCCACTTCAAGTCCATTTCAAGTGGTCCAAAAATTGCAAAGATGGTTGCTTGACCATTCATTTTTCAGATTTTTTAACAGTTTTTTTTCTTTGTTAAACAACGGTTTCTTTGTATCATGGTCCAAAACTATTTTTAGTCTACATGTGCACTATATACTTACCTTTACACTATATACTTAATTTTAAATATCTGAAAAGTAAAACGTGTAATCCTGATCATTACATTTGGACTTAAGTCTAAGGGAAAAATATGTGCAAAATGTTTTTATAAGTACCTTGAAACATGGACTAAAGATCAGTTCTTTTTTCTTTCAAGGAGCTCGGACCATCCAAGATATTTGAGATTTTCATAAATGTCAGCTTAACCAAAATGTGTTGTGCGCAATGACACGAAGACAGCCGTTGTGGTTAAAACAAGTAACACAAAAATATCAAACTGGAGCTTTTACAATAGCAATACATAAAGGTAATCAATAATCATGAAAAAAAAGGAAAATTACAAAAATGGTCATGTAATCTTCATTGAACTATTTGAGATGGACTGACCCAGCGGTGAGAAATGAGTTTAGGGTTGCCAGGTCTCCATAACAAAACTAGCCCATTGGCCAATATAAAAGTAGAACAAAAGTAGCCCAATGATCATAGTCCAAACATCAAAACATGCCATTCCCATACCTAAAATACATTTTGCAGTCACTGTTATGCATATTGAAAACCACTAAATCATAGTGATCATTAACACAGCTCAAAGGCTCCCTACTAGTGACCCTCCTTCACAAAACTGAACATGTAGCACAGTTTTATCATTGGTAGAATATAAAATATTTAAATGCAAACATTTCAGTTAAATTTATGCCACATGACAAACCATGGCAACTGTTAAAAAGTAGCCCAATTCCATGAGAAAACTGCTGACTTGGCATCCCTGATTGAGTTCTCAACAAGAACTCTTAAATTTAGTGAAAGTGACATCTGAAGGCCAAGAATGGTAACCCATATTCAGAATTTGTCTTCTGCATTTAACCCATACAAGTCAGTGCACACACATTAGAAGTAGTGAGAGGTGAACAAATACACACACTGCAATCCGAGCACACACACCGTGAGCACTGGGCAGCCGTTTTTCTACGGCAACCGAGGAGCGATTGGGGGTTTGGTGCCTTGCTCAAGGGAATCTCAGTCATTCCTTCGGCTTACCAGTCTGACTTTGCAATAGCAATACTTGCCTTAACAAACAGCACTAAAATTAGATATACAGCGTGAAAAAACAAGAAATCTACTAAGTGTTTGTGATTATCTGCATGTGTCCAAACACTGAGATGTGAAGATCTGCCTGTCACATGGTCCTGCTGATGAAAGAGGAGTTCAGGTGTGTTAAGACTAGCGTTGACAGGATTTAAAGGTGCACTAAAAATCCTGCCTTACCCTTCAGAACACAAAAGCTCATTTGTAGGTTTACATGCCTGACTGAGCAAGCAGATTGTCCAGCAGAATGAAAACGTTGCTGCCACAGCATGAAGCCTGGCAGTGTTTCAAAGCGGTGCAGTGAACCCAGTCAGGACAGCTGCTAGCTGGCACCTCTGAGGCTCATTTGTTGGAGTTAATTACATTGAATAAACATGGCCATTCACAAATGCACACAGAAACCTGGTCAGGACAGCTGGCTAAACCTCCAAGCTCCTCGCCACCATGATCAACACCCCCATCTGCATGTACACGATCTGATATTGACAGGGTTGTCAAGGTTTGGCTGGTGGATTCAGAAACGACACTGTGTGGGGAAAAGCATCTTGCTTCATTGATAGCAATCCAAAAGTTGCTTTGTATGTACATTTCTTTCATATCCATCACAATGATTTTGACAACACCTTACAATAATATTCAGTTTGTTTACCTGCGTGCAATGTAACTATTAATTGATAACAGAGAACTGCGAAAAGCATAGACTACTTAAGTGCATGTTAATTACAATTAAAGGGATACTTCACCTCTGGAAAGATTAATGTGTATTTAAAATGGGTCATTTATGTAGAAGAAATGTGAAATTACTTTTGAATTTGGAGCTGAAAGACAACAACTCCCAGAATGCACTTGCTTCGCTGCCCTATAGGAGGCCACGCCTACCGGTAACAGAGCGCAGTAGTTAAACAACAAGTCTAGGCTACTAGTGAGTCTCTGTGACGAGTCTGCCCGGGATTCGGCTTTTGCGTTCTACAGTTGCCATTCCACATGTTTACTGTGGCGAGCGGGATGAGCGAGGGCCGCGGGAGAACGGCTCATGTTTACTGTGGCGAGCGGGACGAGTGAGGGCCGCGGGAGAACGGCTCATGTTTACTGCGGCGAGCAGGACGAGCGAGGGCCGCGGGAGAACGGCTCATGTTTACTGTGGCGAGCGGGACGAGTGAGGGCCGCGGGAGAATGGCTCATGTTTACTGTGGCGAGCTGGACGAGTGAGGGCCGCGGGAGAACGGCTCATGTTTACTGTGGCGAGCGGGACAAGTGAGGGCCGCGGGAGAACGGCTCATGTTTACTGTGTTGAGCAGGACGAGTGAGGGCCGCGGGAGAACGGCTCATGTTTACTGTGTCGAGCAGGACGAGTGAGGGCCGCGGGAGAACGGCTCATGTTTACTGTGGCGAGCGGGACAAGTGAGGGCCGCGGGAGAACGGCTCATGTTTACTGTGGCGAGCAGGACGAGTGAGGGCCGCGGGAGAACGGCTCATGTTTACTGTGGCGAGCGGGACAAGTGAGGGCCGCGGGAGAACGGCTCATGTTTACTGTGTCGAGCAGGACGAGCGAGGGCCGCGGGAGAACGTCTCATGTTTACTGTGTCGAGCAGGACGAGCGAGGGCCGCGGGAGAACGGCTCATGTTTACTGTGTCGAGCGGGACGAGTGAGGGCCGCGGGAGAACGGCTCATGTTTACTGTGTCGAGCGGGACGAGTGAGGGCCGCGGGAGAACGGCTCATGTTTACTGTGTCGAGCGGGACGAGTGAGGGCCGCGGGAGAACGGCTCATGTTTACTGTGTCGAGCGGGACGAGTGAGGGCCGCGGGAGAACGGCTCATGTTTACTGTGTCGAGCGGGACGAGTTAGGGCCATGGGAGAACGGCTCATGTTTACTGTGTCGAGCAGGACGAGTGAGGGCCGCGGGAGAACGGCTCATGTTTACTGTGTCGAGCGGGACGAGTGAGGGCCGCGGAAGAACGGCTCATGTTTACTGTGTCGAGCGGGACGAGTGAGGGCCGCGGGAGAACGGCTCATGTTTACTGTGGCGAGCAGGACGAGCGAGGGCCGCGGAAGAACGGCTCATGTTTACTGTGTCGAGCAGGACGAGTGAGGGCCGCGGAAGAACGGCTCATGTTTACTGTGTCGAGCGGGACGAGTGAGGGCCGCGGAAGAACGGCTCATGTTTACTGTGTCGAGCAGGACGAGTGAGGGCCGCGGGAGAACGGCTCATGTTTACTGTTGCGAGCAGGACGAGTGAGGGCCGCGGGAGAACGGCTCATGTTTACTGTGAGGACGAGTCATGCAGGACGAGTGAGGGCCGCGGGAGAACGGCTCATGTTTACTGTGAGGACGAGTCATGCAGGACGAGTGAGGGCCGCAGGAGAACGGCTCATGTTTACTGTGAGGACGAGTCATGCAGGACGAGTGAGGGCCGCGGGAGAACGGCTCATGTTTACTGTGAGGACGAGTCATGCAGGACGAGTGAGGGCCGCGGGAGAACGGCTCATGTTTACTGTGAGGACGAGTCATGCAGGACGAGTGAGGGCCGCGGGAGAACGGCTCATGTTTACTGTGAGGACGAGTCATGCAGGACGAGTGAGGGCCGCGGGAGAACGGCTCATGTTTACTGTGAGGACGAGTCATGCAGGACGAGTGAGGGCCGCGGGAGAACGGCTCATGTTTACTGTGAGGACGAGTCATGCTGGACGAGTGAGGGCCGCAGGAGAACGGCGCGAGGCCGGTGGCGTGATTACTGATGAGCGACTCCTGTGAGACGCACCGGTCTCGTGTCTCTCACGGAGGAGCGGAATTTTCTTAGCAATGTTAAAACGCACATCAACCGATCACTTGCTTAGCGTTCATGTAAACACTACATTCAGATTCACCAATCGGAATGAATTCAGTTAGAATGAAACAAAAGGTGTGCATGTAAACAATGAATGGCGACTGCAGAAAGCAAAAGCTGAATCCCGGACATTTGGACGATCTCGACGGCCGGACATGTCCGGGAAAAAGAGGATGGTAATCCGTAATTTTTTCTACTCAGCTTTCTCCACAGAACAAGACCCTGCTAGCTTAGCTTACAATAAACGATGGCTGACACGATGTGTATATTCTGTGAGAGAGATCCCACCCTCTATGGGCGGGTGAGAACATGCGGGACGACCCCTACTACTGGATGTAGTCTTTAGCCTCTGGCCAAAAAATCCTCTGATGACGCAAAATGACGATTTTTGTGTCATCGGAGGATTTTTTCCAGACAAAAAATACATAAATCTCTCGTCTCAGGGGGATATGAGGGTGGAAAGCACGGTAATTCAAAAATACTAAAGGTTTTCTACTAATACAAAGCTTAATGCTAAATCCTGAAGTATCCCTTTAAATTAAAATGTATTATAGTAAAATTTGATATCAAATTCAATTAAGAGTGCTTTATTGACCCACTTAAGAAGGTCTTAAGTACATCTTTATATGTAATTGCATCATTTTATCGCCTTTGAAATAAAGTTAAAGTGTGCTACTAAATGTAATGGAAAGCATTTATGGAAAATTGAATATGCGATTGTGTAAATTATTGAAATATTTACTTAAAATCTCAATAGGCACTGCAAGAAATTATTTAGATCAAAGGGGTTCGGCTGACAAAAAAGAAAATTGGGAGTTGATGCATTAAATATCATAAAAAAATTAAAAATTAAATAATCTTTTTAATTTTAAGTTCAAGTATAAAATAAGAAATCATGTTTTGTGACAAACCTGAACCAAAATGGACAAGGACAATAACCCGTTAACATATTACCATTTCTTTTGTGTGAGGTCATTTTTTATCAGTAAATAAATCATTCTATAATCTGGTAAATAAATCAAACCTGGAATATTTTGTCGTTTATCCAGCAACAAACTGAAAGCTCATTTAAATGATTGTGGAGCTTTCTGTTCTGCCAACAACCCTGCGCTCCTCCATCCAGATGTGCCGAGCAACAAATATTTCACAGACACTGATAACAAAGACAAATATACAGTAAAGATACTGACTGTTTGACTAGATGCAGTTCTTGCAAAACTCAAAAAGTTAGATACAATCCCATGAATTTAGCAAAAATCAGCCTGCAAACTTCTGAGCAAACTCATTGTGTTAGATTAACATGCTTGAAATAAACACACAACTTCCAATCTTTGGGCATGTCTGAGGTCTGAAATCTTTATAGCTTTAGTCCAGATATATTTAAAGATTGCCAGAGGCTGTTTGCACACATTATAAAACAGTATATGAAATAATAACAACATACACAACAAAAATAATTTTCTTACTTTAGTATTTGTGTCTTTTTTCAGTACAAATATCTAAACATTCTTAAATCGAGATACATTTACAAGAGAAGCAAAAAGTCTTGCTCTCTGAAAAAATTATCAACATTTATTGAGTTTATGCTTAAAACAAGAAAAAAAGTATGTCAATGGGGCAAGAAAAATAACTAATTAAAATGACGCCATTGGCATTTTGTTCTTGTTTTAAGCATAAACTCACTTAATTTTAATACATATTTCAGAAAGCAAGACTTAATGTCATTTTGCATCTCTAGTAAATCTATCTTGATTTAAGAATATTTAGATATTTGTACTGAATAACAAGACAAAAAATCATCTGGATGTAGTTGCATGTAGTTACATCTACACTTTTAACCCTTCCCTTACATCTTAACCAACCCTTAAACCTATACCACCAAACCGTACCGTATCCGCCTCAATAGCAGCACAAGTTGAACACAATGAGATTGAATCTAATTCTTTTTTTTATTTTATTTTATTTGTATTTTTTTACATAAGTACATAGTAGTTAAAGACAGCTAATATAAAGTGGGACCAATTCCTTTTGCAGTGTATTCACTGTATGGTTAGCACTGTAAAGACTGCTCTAGATCTAATCTACCCAGAAATGAACTGGCTAATTCTCCAGTATTTTAGTTCAGAAACCTGACATAGTTCCTGTAACTCATCAGACTTGAACCCTTGAAGAGCAATCAGTAGCGCAGTCTATCTCATATTCAGTTGCTTCAGTGTGTGTGTGTGTGTGTGTGTGTGTGTGCGTGCGTGCGTGCATGCGTGCGTGTTTGAATAAAGCACTGCCTAAGCTCAACACATGATCTCTGTAAAGGGAAAAATCCCATTTGCCAACTCCATGTCTCTCTGTCGCTCCACAACATTAATCACAACAGAGCTGCAATTCTGATTGTGCCGTTTGTTTGCTCGTCATGACAACAGCAGGGCCGGGTTCAGTCTTGGCTCATAGATGAACAAAGAATGAGCAATATTTCTAAAGAACTACAGCTAATGCGTCCTCAAAGGTCAAATATGAGCACACACAAATACAGGAAACAGTATGTCATCATTCAATGCTTTTATGTGTGAGTGTGTGTGTGTGTGTGCGTGCGTGCATGCGTGCGTGCGTGCGTGTGTGCGAGCGTGCGTGTGTGTGTATAAAATGAAGTGAAGCTCTACTTACGGTCGGAGCTAAAGTCGTCCACGAGAATAATCTCCTGTATCAAGTGAGGCGGGCTTCTCGTTAGTACACTGAAACAAAAAGAACAGGGTGAATAACAACATACATGCCATATAAAAAGGCTAATGCGTTATACTTTAACCTAAGTATTAAACTTCAGTGTGTCACTTGTCCTGCACTGTTGTTCCAGACATGAATGAAACCTTAAATTATGCAGGTGTGGTTGGGCTCTTTTTACTTGCGCTAGTGAGCACCTCGTAACTGCCCTGAACACCCTGACAGATGCCTATAAAACTACAGTGATCGCAGAGCAGAAGGCCTTGTGAAGAACAACTGCACTTTAGTGGACTTTTAAAATGACTACTTGTTCAGAATATATGCTGAATGTAATGTTAAATGAAAATGTATTATAGTTTAAATGTAATTCAAAAGCAAGATAAGACAGTTCATCTTTATGTACTTCCATAATGATTTCTATTGTCTTTGAAATATGTTTAACGTGTACTGCTGAATGAAAAGACAAACGTTTGTGGTAATCTAGAAGTCTTTAATGCCACTTCTTTTGGAACTTGTATGTCATGTATTTAAATATATTCATAATTTCACATTTGTAATGATGCAATTGCAATATAGTACATTTAAATTATATTAAAGAGGCCATATTATGCCATTTTACAAAGTCTTGATATTGTTTTTGGGCTCTACTAGAATAGGTTTTGTTAAAAAAACACATTCTTTTCCCATATTCTCCATTGTTGCAGCTCCTCTCTTCCCAGTCTGTCAGTAACGCCAAAGCCCGTATACGGAAAGCCAAGGCACTCCCTATTAAGTCCTATTGTACCGAACTTTGGTTGTAGTTCCCCCAGAGTTCCACTGGGGGCCATCGTCCGAGTGCAGAATGAATGGGAGTCTATGGGGCTAGACGGCTAAATGTGTCTCTTTCACCCGATTGCCGTTGAGAAATCTCATATTTGATTGTAGGTTTTGCAAGTTCAACACTGGTTATAGGTCGAAAGTTGAATGACCGAGTACTTATGTCCTTTCGATTTCTTACAGGTGGAGTTGTTGTTGCCCCTAACACGCTAACATTCTGCTAATGATGCTGATGTGTATGACGTCATTGACATTTTAAAAGACCTTTTAAAGCAAATAAGTGACTCTAAAAAATCTAACACCCAGCATTGTGAATTTTCTTTGCATCTACTTTCGAATACAATATTCAAATTACTAGACAAAAAATTATATCCCGAGAAAAGTGGATTTTGAGGGGTATAGCTCCATAGACCTCCATTCATTCTGCACTCGCCCGCGAGCGCCCCCGCATGGGCAGAGACGTGTTACTGCAGCCAGTCCAGAACTCGGAAGTAACCAGAGAGTGCCAATTCTCTTCTATTAGACATTCTCTGGTAACGCTCTGTTTAGTTCCTGTCTCTGTGAAGCTCCTCCTTCTGAAAACCACAGTGTGCTCTGATTGGTCAGCTGGAGCAGTGTGTTGTGATTGGTCAAGCACTTTGAGTGTGTTTGGGAAATGTCCCGCCCTTTCCCATAACCACCAGTTTCAACACACTACTAACTAACTCAACCAGGCCCCGCCCCTTTATTCTGCATAATAATGTGTTCGTTCCCGGAAGAAACTCAAGACTACAATGGAGGCGTTTCAGGAGTTCAAAAACACTGACACTGATACAGAGAATAACTCCTGCCACCACCCAGGAGGATTAATGCTGTAAAGCTGAATGTGTGTGTGTGTGTGTGTGTGTGTGTGTGTGTGTGTGTGTGTGCGTGTGCGTGTGCGTGTGCGTGTGCGTGTGCGTGTGCGTGCGTGCGAGTGTGTGTGTGTATGGAACAGCTCTAGAAACTCTGTGTGTGTTCAACTCTGTCCAGGCTGTTACCTTTTAATAGTGCGCAGCAGGGTGGAGCGCGCCTCATTGTGAAAAGTGATGATGATGCTGGTGGGCGGCAGGTCAGGGTCAAAGGTCATAGAGGCACATCTGTAAATGCAGAAAACACACACACACACACACACACACACACACACACACACACACACACACACACACAGGGGTTTCATTGTCACGGGTGTGCACACAATGGAAAACTGTTGTTTAGCAACATACTGATTTTCCAGCTGACGAATAAACTATCAGTATACAATAACTCCATAAAACAGTTTTAAAAGTTGTATGTTGTGAATATTTTGTGATCTAGGACCTTTATCATTGTAAAGACTGTACGTCTATCCCTCACAGGCTAGTTTTCATCTGTGTTAAAATTCAATATGGTGTCTAACCTGACTAAGGTCTAATGTTCGGGTCAGTTTGACCCGCATTCGATATTCAAACTGCTTGAAGATCAATGGTTAAACTCTGTATTAACTATGTATATCAATTCTTGAAATTGTGCAAATATTTCTCATTTAGGGTCATGCATGTGCAAGTAATGTTTTGACAAATAGACATTGACAAAAAATGCCAAAAATCAACACTTTGAAAAAACGGTAATCCGGTAAAAAAAAACAGAGAACCTTAAATTTAAACTAAAATTTTAAATACATGAGAACTTATAAAATTTAAGACACAAAGTTTACTCGAAATTGAAGTCTCGTCTTCTGAATCACCCAGGGAAAATTCACTGATTCTTTAGTTGAGTTTCATAGTAAAAAAAAGTCTGTCAGAGAATGTTTTCTGTTGTGTGAGAAACCCAATTTTACCCTAACAATCATGTTAAATACTTTTTATACTTACTAGTAGTTATTTGCACCTTAGTGTGCAAATAGGCACAACAAATTGTCATGACAATAGATAGATATTTAACAAATGAACACACTACCGATAGTGGCGTGTGTCTCTGATGGCGCGCTCGCTCCCCAGGCGGTCGCTCTCCTGCAGGTTGAACGCATGTTCCCTGTAAGGATCCTCGCCTGCTTTCAGCTGCTTACTGGACAGAAAAGCCTTCTCATCGAACAAGCCCAAGAGTTGACCCTGCTGCTCGACCTTTGGTGCATGAGTCACCTGACAGACACACAATTACACACGCTGGTGAGTGATGCTGCTAAACACAAAATCTTTCAACACTGATCACAGAGATTACACAGTTATACTATAATAAATCAATAATGTTATTGTTATTAGTCTTTTATTAGGCAAGCATCACTGTTGCTATAGCTCAAACTTAGTGCAATCCCCAATATTCCTACACAGTCAACCGTCTGTTTCATTTTTTCCCTATTCATTTGTTGCCATGGTTACCAATTATGTTGCACACCTGTTTCTGGTTGAATTTGTTGTTGTCTTGTGTATTTAAGCCCTGTCCATTGTCCTCTAGCTGTTACGTCTTTGTACTCCTGTGATTCCTGTTATTTGGATTATCTTTATTTATTAACAGTTTGTAACAGTTCTAGTAAACTGTCATCTGTCTCCTATGGTGAATGAGAGTTGCAATTTTACTCCAGGCCATTAGAGGGCACTAGGGAGCCCTTATCTCTAGACAAGAGTGTAAAAGGAAGAGGGAAGTGTGAGTTAGGCATACCTGTTAGCTGAGAGCACATGCTCTTTTCATGCTTGGAAAACCCTGTTGAGGAACCTTTGTGTTCAACTTCTCAATGTGAGTAGATTTTATTTGTTTCTTTATTATTAACAAAGGTATATTGTGCAAAAGTATTTTGCTTGCTGAACCTCATGTTATATTGTTTGTTTTATTTTGACCAGAGGGTTTTGGTATCTGCTTGATATTGAGGGTTCTCAACTAGTTCAAGCTCTTGTTGTTGTCTTCAACGTGGAACAGTGTGTCTGGACTTCTGCGCAAAAGACACTTTTTCCGTGGAATTAACCCTTGGCAAACAAACATGGACAATGTACTTATAACATCTTAAACACCTATAATGGTGATGGACCATGGACAATTGGGATAACTCTGGACTTTTGAGTTGGTGCACATTTATGAGGTTTTGCTTGTTAAATGGTGATAAAATGTATACTTGACCTAAAGGGAATATATTGTTGGCAAATGGTGATTGATCCCGCCTCATTTATTTATGTGACCTTTGACCTGAGTGTTACATAATTTGGCGCCCGAACAGGGACCTGAATCACCATCCCAACAATTTTCCTCAAGAGTGAAATGAGAGTGTGCTTTTTTGTATGTTTTCTTTGAATAAGCTTATTCTTTCCATGTGTGTTTACTCAAGTGCTTGGTTGCAATTTAAGAATATATGGGTTGTGACTGATAACTACCTCATATTTTACTTTAAGACTTGGTTGAGGCCTTTGCATGAGACAACGTTGAGTCTAATCTCAAAATGGAACCAGACTATACTTCTGAACCTTTTGTAACCCGACGGGAGCCAGTTCGAGAGCTGATTTGCTCATTCAACAGCCTGTATTTAGAGTCAGAAGGAGGAGTGGCTGTTCCAGAAGAAGACAATGACTCAAGTTGTCTTCCACCACCACCACCCGAAGAGGAGGATGAAAGTCTGATCAGTCTTACTATTGCAACAAAGGTGAGACAACTGGAGGTTAGAATTGGTAATATGGAGAAAGAGAGTATAGCACGTGTTCATGAAGTGGACTCCTCTGTTCAGAATTATCTTCAGCAATATGACCGGCGTTTGATTGCTATTGAGGGGATGAAGCCAGACTTGATACAGCTAATGACCACCCAATCATCACTCAACCAAAGTGTGAAGAAGTTGGAAGAGGATCTTGTTGATTTTGTAGAAGAAAAGACTAACCGCCTGAAAAGAACCATAGAAGACCAGCTACAAGAGATGGGTAAAACAATAATGGATTGCATGAAAAGAAGAGACAACCATCTTAAATCTTCGCTTTGTCTTACACCTGGAGCTACCTCCACACCGACTACCACATCAACACCAGATGTACATTTAACTCCAATGCTACACCAGCTCCCTTATAGAATGGCTGTTAAAATTGAATTCCCTAAATTTGGGAGCACCGGAGAGGAAGACCCGATAGCCTATCTGGAAAAATGTGCAGAGTATCTGGCTGTCCGACCCATGAGTGATGCTGAGATATTAGCAACTCTGCCATCAGTACTGACACATACCGCCAAGGATTGGTGGGTGGCTGAGAAAGCACAAGTTAAAACATGGAGTCAGTTCAAAACTGCCTTTTTGCGGTCCTTTTTACCTGATGATCATGAGGTTGAAGCGGAAAGGAGGATAAGAGAGAGAAAACAAGGGATTGATGAGGATCTTCGAACATTTGCTTTCCAGTATCGAGCCTTATGCCTTAGACTGAAACCAACGATGTCTGAGAGAGAGATTCTGCAGGCTGCCTTAAGAAACTGTAATCCCCGTATTGCTAGTATTTTGAGAGGAACAGTGAATACCTTTGATGACTTGGTGCGCACAGGAGCTTTGGTAGAGCGAGACCTTGCTGAGGAAAGGGCCTTCTGGAAGCAACGTCAGGCTGAACAGTCTTCCAGAAGAGGAGGCCAAGATAGGTACAGCAGAGGAAAGCCCGGAAGTCACAGCATGGCGTTAGTGACCAGAGGTAATGTCAAACTTCTAACCTTGACTATAATTTTGCGTGGCCAATCTTGTGAAGCCATCCTGGATACAGGCAGCTCCTATTCATTAATCCAGGAGTCGTTGTGGAGGAGATGGAAAGATGAGACGGAGTCTTGGCGGTCTAGTCGGGGACAGACATTTACCCTTGCCAATGGACATGTCCAGAGGGCATTGGGTGAAGTTACTTGGGAGTGTGCCCTGCAAGGATGCACAAACCCAGTGCGACTATTCATCATGAGAGATGAGGACTTAGCCTTTCAGCTCATATTAGGCCTTGAGTTCCTGGTAACATGCAGAGTCAAGTTGGATTTTGACTCCTCCACATATTCATTGCCTGGAGAGAAAGAAACAGTACACCCTTTTTCTTGTTATGACCAACCCTCATCAGTTAACCTACACTGTGCATTGCCGATAGTGCAAGTATCTAGCGATACTACAGCTGCCATCAAGGAGTTGGTGGGTCTTGCGGATGCCTCCCGTACAGAGAAGAGGAGTTTAGAGGGGTTGCTGTTTAATTGGCCAACTGTCTGTACAGATACATTAGGTAAAACTTCTATCATTAAGCACCAGATTATAACTAATGACCCTGTTCCAGTACGGAAAAGAGCATACCCCGTTCCAATCAATAAGCAAAACTTCATTGATGAGGAGGTCAAAGCCATGCTGAATAAAGGTATAATACGACCATCTGTCTCCCCGTGGGCAGCTCCAGTAGTTCTAGTGCCTAAGAAGGATGGGGGTATACGCTTCTGTGTGGATTTTCGAGCACTGAATGCCAAAACCCCACTGGATGGTTTTCCCATGCCTCAGATACAGGAGATCTTGGAGTCTGTCTACGGAGCAACAGTATTCAGCACCCTAGACCTCAAGACTGGATATTGGCAAGTGGTGATGGATGAGAGTAGCATCCAAAAAACTGCTTTTGTGACAAAGTACAACCAGTATGAATTTATTCGTCTACCATTTGGGTTGAAAAATGCTGGAGCAACATTCCAAAGGCTCATGAACAAAGTTCTACAAGATCTAATTGGCAGATGTTGTTTTGTGTACATAGACGACATTGTTGTGTACTCCAGAGATATCCATCAACACTTCCAGGATCTGAAGAAGGTGTTTGTTGTGCTGGAATCGGCTGGCCTAACCCTTAACCTCGGGAAATGTAAATTGGTAAGGAAATCACTGACTTTCCTAGGACATGTCATTTCAGCGGAAGGCATCAAGACAGAGGATTCCAAAGTGGATGCTGTCAAGAATTTTCCTGTGCCTAAAAACATTAAGGGAGTTGAGCAATTCCTAGGTCTTGCTGGGTGGTATCACCGATTTATTCCATATTTTTCAGAACGTGCTGCTCCGCTTCATGCACTTAAAAGGAAAGGTGTACCATGGAACTGGACTAAAGAGTGCCAACATTCTTTTGAAGATTTGAAGGATGCCCTGCAAAAGGCCCTGGTTCTGGTGCCCCCAGACTCAAGCAGAACCTTTAAAGTGCAGACCGATGCTAGCGATTTAGGACTTGGAGCTGTACTGACTCAGGATTCTGAAAAGGGAGAACATGTCATCGCTTATGCATCCCGTCTGCTTCAAGGAGCTGAAAAGACATATGCCGTTTCAGAGAAGGAGTGCCTCGCTGTCGTCTGGGCAGTTGAGAAATGGCGACAGTATCTAGAAGGGCAACCCTTTGAAGTTCTTACTGATCATGCAGCTCTCACTTGGGTATTCAACCATCCTCGTCCAACATCGAGACTTACTAGGTGGGCTATTCGACTCCAGGGATTTGACTTTACTGTCAGGTACCGGAAAGGGAGATGTAATGTTGTGCCTGATTCGTTGTCCCGTGCAATGCCTGAGGGAGAGCCACTGGGAAGTGTTGCGGTATGCCAGGCAAAGGATGTTAATGGAGACTTATCGATCAACTGGGAAGAACTCGGTCGAAGTCAAAAAAGTGACCAATCATTGCAGCCTCTGTGGGATGAAGCAAAGCTTAGCCCTATCGATCCCCAACGTATCCATTATGTTGTACAGAACAGTTTTCTGTTCAGATGTGTCCCTGGAAGTCAGGAGGGTCATACACTGCAAGTAGTCATCCCAAAGGATCTCCGGCAGCAGTTTCTCCAATTTGCACATGACAATCCTTTAAGTGGGCATCTGGGACGCATGAAAACATTGCCCGTAGACTACTCAACGTGGGGTACTGGCCAGAAATCCAGCGAGATGTGTGGGATCACTGCAAACAATGCCAAACCTGTCAACAATACAAGCCACGTATATCCAAACTTTCTGGAACCCTTCAATCTACTCCGGTAAAAGAACCTGGATATATGATTGGCATTGATCTTATGGGACCATTTCCAAGGAGCAAGAAGTTGAATGAGTATTTATTGGTTTCTGTGGATTACTGTAGCAAATGGGTCGAGGTGTTCCCTTTGCGGTCGGCCAAGACACCTTTGATAACTAACATCCTTATCAAAGATATCTTTACCTGTTGGGGGGTACCTACGTATTTGGTATCAGACCGAGGACCACAATTTACTTCACAACTTCTGAATGCTACCTGTAGACAATGGGGTGCCATTCAAAAACTTACCACTGCATACCATCCACAGACTAACCTGACAGAAAGGGTAAACAAAACTCTTAAGACCATGATTGCATCATATGTCAAGGACAATCATCGGAATTGGGACCAATGGATCCATGAGTTCAGGTTTGCGATCAATTCAGCTTGGCAGGAGAGTACGAAGTATACCCCAGCAGAAATCGCTCTGGGACGCAAGTTGAAGGGACCCCTTGAATTGTTTCAATATCGTTCGCCTGATCCCGACCAATCTGCGTATGAAGTTGTTGAACGTCAGCAGTCACTTCTGGAGAGAGTAAAGGAGAATGTTGCGAAAGCCCAGAGCAGACAACAGAGGTACTACAACCTGAAGAGGAGGCAGGAGACCTTCCAGGAAGGGGAACTCGTCTGGGTTCGTACTCACACGTTGTCTCATGCAAGGGATGCCTTTATGGCCAAACTAGCTCCTAAGTGGCATGGGCCTGCCAGAGTTTTGAAACAGTTGAATAAGGTAAACTACAGAGTTGAGCTGTTAACCGAACATAAACAAGTTGAGACATACCATGTAGAAAATCTGAAAAAGTTCTACGGCCAAGTCAGGCCTTCTTTTGAGAGGGGGGGTGTGTAACAGTTCTAGTAAACTGTCATCTGTCTCCTATGGTGAATGAGAGTTGCAATTTTACTCCAGGCCATTAGAGGGCACTAGGGAGCCCTTATCTCTAGACAAGAGTGTAAAAGGAAGAGGGAAGTGTGAGTTAGGCATACCTGTTAGCTGAGAGCACATGCTCTTTTCATGCTTGGAAAACCCTGTTGAGGAACCTTTGTGTTCAACTTCTCAATGTGAGTAGATTTTATTTGTTTCTTTATTATTAACAAAGGTATATTGTGCAAAAGTATTTTGCTTGCTGAACCTCATGTTATATTGTTTGTTTTATTTTGACCAGAGGGTTTTGGTATCTGCTTGATATTGAGGGTTCTCAACTAGTTCAAGCTCTTGTTGTTGTCTTCAACGTGGAACAGTGTGTCTGGACTTCTGCGCAAAAGACACTTTTTCCGTGGAATTAACCCTTGGCAAACAAACATGGACAATGTACTTATAACATCTTAAACACCTATAATGGTGATGGACCATGGACAATTGGGATAACTCTGGACTTTTGAGTTGGTGCACATTTATGAGGTTTTGCTTGTTAAATGGTGATAAAATGTATACTTGACCTAAAGGGAATATATTGTTGGCAAATGGTGATTGATCCCGCCTCATTTATTTATGTGACCTTTGACCTGAGTGTTACAAGTTATATTATATTATATAACAGCTAATATTAACGTCCCCCTGTAGTAAATAATTGTATCTCTTAAAGGTATACTATGCAGAAATTGTGTTTTTGTCAAACAGCGACCCCCAGAGTCGCTGTGCAATACTTGCATTGTCGTAAATACACCCCCCAACCTGTACACCGGTACCTGTTCGGTAGCAGGGATGGAAATTAACGTTTTTGTCCACCGGCCACTGTGACTGGTGGATTTCAAAATCTACCAGCCACTCAATGGTTTTACCAGCCACTTTCTTGTTTTTAACCGACAATGTGTAACTGCATGTGAAAATTAATACTACAAGATCTACAATACTTAAGCAGTTTATTTAATCTCAAGTCTCAATGAAATACTGGCATTTTCTCTTTCTCTCTTATAGCCTACACACACAAACCATGAACTGATATTCATTTCAGTTCCCATATGAGGAAAAAAACAATGTTACAGACGTGACCACTGTGAAAGCGGCACTAAAAGATGCTTAAAACTTTCACAGAGACAGAAAGCACAAAACCTTTCTTTAAAGTGAATTTCGTTTTGTATTAATTGTATCTTAATTGTAATCAATGTTTCATCAACCAATTGCCTGGATTTAATACATAATAATTAAATATAGCAGACAGTAGATAATCACGAAACGGAGGCGACGGCGCGTGAACTGGAGCAGCAACTGGAGTGAAACTCAGCGTATAAGGTAGCCTTGCCTCACAGACAGACATGTCTACTTTAAAACAGAACTATTAAAAAAGAAAGAAAACAGACACAGACTGTTCTCTGCTTATGCAATTCGTATGAAATGTGCATTTCTCTCTTGCGCGTTCACTACTGCGATGATCACGATCAGCATCGTTAACTTCTTTGCAACTGACACAGACAAAGAAAATACTTGTTTATTAATAAATAATTAAATTATCTCCTTGCTATAGTTTACATATGCATATTCATTACTTTTGCCTGTTAGCCTATTTGTGACAGATTTTAGGAGCTTTCTTGGCAGCGCCACCCTTACATGAACGCGTCACCACAGCATCACCGCACCCACCAGAATAGCCCTGTTTTTTTTTTTTTTTTGTTAAGGATTTGTTTACTGTGTGTGAGATTAATTTAATGGAAAGCACATTCACTGCTAGTTGTCTTGCTAATCCGTGTCTGCTCGTTTATTCAAACTAATTTGTCCTAACAGACGAACGTTGCATGATGTTATTTTTATTTACCCGCCACGGTGGCCGGTAGGTGCGGCGAGTTTACCCGCAACAACACAAAATCACCCGCAGTTGGCTGGTGGCCGGTGCTAATTTCCATCCCTGTTCGGTAGGATATATAGCGTTGGTCATGGAACAGGCACAAGACACCGAAGATATTGACCAGGTAATGTTTCACGATTTCATAAAAATATTGGGCTATTGCATATACTGCATAGTCTACTGAAATAATGATGATGTTCAAAATCGGATAATATGTCTTATAATATAATATAAGTGTTAGACTACTTTATAATAATAAAGTACCCTATCGCGTTTGGCAGCTTATAACGTTTTTAGAGGGGGAGCTGCCACTCGACCAGTCACGCCTGCCACTGCGTTATATGCGCCTGCCACTCGACCAGTCACGGTTGTATGCGCCTGCCACTGAGTTATATGCGCCGGCCACTCGACCAGTCACGGATATATGCGCCGGCCACTCGAACTTACACAATATGTAAGGTTTTAAAAAAAAAAATAAAAATGCAGCGCGCGTCTCGTGGCTCTATAGCATCGCGCCGGCCATACCGGCCACTACCAGCCACACGATCTCTCACTGTTTACATCCATCAGACACTCCTAATGATACACGAGAGCACACTGACAGTGCAATACATATCTTATTTACCTATTTCTCATTTTATCTGTTTTTTTTATTTGCTCTTTTTACCCGTATATGGGAGCGCTCACTCGTGTCTCTATTAGCACCGCGCCGGCCGTACCGGCCACTACCAGCCACACAATCTCTCACTGTTTACATCTTCCAGACACTCCTATTGATACACGAGAGCACATGGACAGTGCAATACATATCTTATTTACCTATTTCTCATTTTATCTGTTTTTTTATTGGCTCTTTTTACCCGTATATGGGAGCGCTCGCTCGTGTCTCTATTAGCACCGCGCCGGCCATACCGGCCACTACCAGCCACACAATCTCTCACTGTTTACATCCACCAGACACTCCTAATGATACACGAGAGCACACATACAGTGCAATACATATCTTATTGACCTATTTCTCATTTTATCTGTTTTTTTATTTGCTCTTTTTACCCGTATATGGGAGCGCTCGCTCGTGGCTCATAGGAGCATCGCGCCCCGGCCACTACCAGCCACACAATCTCGTACCGTTTACATCTTCCAGACACTCCTATTGATACACGAGAGCACACGGACAGTGCAATTACATATCTTATTTACCTATTCTCACATTATTTTGTTTTTTATTCACTCTTTTGACCTGTGCCGCGCCAGCCACACAATCTCTGACTGTTGCAGCTGCCTGATACTCAGATAGACATTCTGAAGAATTATTTTGACCACTCCATTAAGTTTTGTAAAAGTCTGATTAATTTTGTGTAATTGTATATTAATTTTAATCAATGTTTGACCAAACAATTCCCTTGATTTAATAAGCATATAGATAGCCTATAGCAATAACATCGTGGCATCATGGTTTCTGTGCGATCTCTTGCATTGTACGTTCCTCACATGCACAATAAATATACATGGGTATTTGACTGGCATGAAGTTGGTTTGACGTTGGACGTTCGATATTCGCGTATTTAGGGACCGTCTCTAAAGTTACATGCGACACTGGTATAAACATTTTGTAAGTTCAATAGCGTTCGAAGACAGTGACTTACAGTAATACAACCTACTGTACATTGTTCACCCAGGTCTCAGGTATGATGCACACCTTTTAGATTATTGATATGTATGACAATAAACTGTGAAATCATATGCAAATATTGATATGCGTTTCACTACTGTATGGGATCATATACAAAATATGGCAATATTTAAAGCTCAATAGCGTTTGAAAAGAATGACTTACAGTCATAAAACCTACTGTACATTGTTCACCCAGGTCTCAGGTATGATGCAAACCTTTTAGATTTAACAGTTTATTGTCATACATATCAATAATCTAAAAGGTGTGCATCATACCTGAGACCTGGGTGAACAATGTACAGTAGGTTTTATGACTGTAAGTCACTGTCTTCGAACGCTATTGAACTTACAAAATGTTTATACCAGTGTCGCATGTAACTTTAGAGACGGTCCCTAAATACGCGAATATCGAACGTCCAACGTCAAACCAACTTCATGCCAGTCAAATACCCATGTATATTTATTGTGCATGTGAGGAACGTACAATGCAAGAGATCGCACAGAAACCATGATGCCACGATGTTATTGCTATATAGGCTATATATGCCTTCTATATGCTTATTAAATCAAGGGAATTGTTTGGTCAAACATTGATTAAAATTAATATACAATTACACAAAATTAATCAGACTTTTACAAAACTTAATGGAGTGGTCAAAATAATTCTTCAGAATGTCTATCTGAGTATCAGGCAGCTGCAACAGTCAGAGATTGTGTGGCTGGCGCGGCACAGGTCAAAAGAGTGAATAAAAAACAAAAAAATGTGAGAAATAAGTAAATAAGATATGTATTGCACTGTCCGTGTGCTCTCGTGTATCATTAGGAGTGTCTGATAGATGTAAACAGTGAGAGATCGTGTGGCTGGTAGTGGCCGGTATGGCCGGCGCGGTGCTAATAGAGACACGAGCGAGCGCTCCCATATACGTGTAAAAAGAGCAAATAAAACAACAGATAAAATGAGAAATAGGTAAATAAGATATGTATTGCACTGTCCGTGTGCTCTCGTGTATCAATAAGAGTGTCTAGAAGATGTAAACGGTGAGAGATTGTGTGGCTGGTAGTGGCCGGTATGGCCGGCGCGGTGCTAATAGAGACACGAGCGAGCGCTCCCATATACGGGTAAAAAGAGCAAATAAAAAAAACAGATAAAATGAGAAATAGGTAAATAAGATATGTATTGCACTGTCCGTGTGCTCTCGTGTATCAATAGGAGTGTCTGGTGGATGTAAACGGTGAGAGATTGTGTGGCTGGTAGTGGCCGGTATGGCCGGCGCGATGCTCCTATATGAGCCACGAGCGAGCGCTCCCATATATACGGGTAAAAAGAGCCAATAAAAAAACAGATAAAATGAGAAATAGGTAAATAAGATATGTATTGCACTGTCCGTGTGCTCTCGTGTATCAATAGGAGTGTCTGGTGGATGTAAACAGTGAGAGATTGTGTGGCTGGTAGTGGCCGGTATGGCCGGCGCGGTGCTAATAGAGACACGAGCGAGCGCTCCCATATACGGGTAAAAAGAGCAAATAAAAAAAACAGATAAAATGAGAAATAGGTAAATAAGATATGTATTGCACTGTCCGTGTGCTCTCGTGTATCAATAGGAGTGTCTGGTGGATGTAAACAGTGAGAGATTGTGTGGCTGGTAGTGGCCGGTATGGCCGGCGCGGTGCTAATAGAGACACGAGCGAGCGCTCCCATATACGGGTAAAAAGAGCCAATAAAAAAACAGATAAAATGAGAAATAGGTAAATAAGATATGTATTGCACTGTCCGTGTGCTCTCGTGTATCAATAGGAGTGTCTGGTGGATGTAAACAGTGAGAGATTGTGTGGCTGGTAGTGGCCGGTATGGCCGGCGCGGTGCTAATAGAGACACGAGCGAGCGCTCCCATATACGGGTAAAAAGAGCAAATAAAAAAAACAGATAAAATGAGAAATAGGTAAATAAGATATGTATTGCACTGTCAGTGTGCTCTCGTGTATCATTAGGAGTGTCTGATGGATGTAAACAGTGAGAGATTGTGGCTGGTAGTGGCCGCGGTATGGCCGGCGCGATGCTCCTATGAGCCACGAGCGAGCGCTCCCATACGGGTAAAAAGAGCAAATAAAAAAAACAGATAAAATGAGAAATAGCCTAGGTAAATAAGATATGTATTGCACTGTCCGTGTGCTCTCGTGTATCAATAGGAGTGTCTAGAAGATGTAAACGGTGAGAGATTGTGTGGCTGGTAGTGGCCGGTATGGCCGGCGCGATGCTCCTATGAGCCACGAGCGAGCGCTATCCCATACGGGTAAAAAGAGCAAATAAAAAAACTGATAAAATGAGAAATAGGTAAATAAGATATGTATTGCACTGTATGTGTGCTCTCGTGTATCATTAGGAGTGTCTGATGGATGTAAACAGTGAGAGATCGTGTGGCTGGTAGTGGCCGGTATGGCCGGCGCGATGCTATAGAGACGCGCGCTGCATTTTTTTTTTTTTTTAAACCTTACATATTGTGTAAGTTCGCGTGGCCGGCGCATATATCCGTGACTGGTCGAGTGGCCGGCGCATATAACTCAGTGGCAGGCGCATACAACCGTGACTGGTCGAGTGGCCTGGCCGGCGCATATAACGCAGTGGCAGGCGCATATATCCGTGACTGGTCGAGTGGCAGGCGCATAACGCAGTGGCAGGCGTGACTGGTCGAGTGGCAGCTCCCCCTGCCACGCAAAGATTTTACCCCTACAGCGTTTTTACATGATTGCAGCTAAATCACAAGTAAATAGCCTATAGTCTAGGCCTAATGTATAATTTCATTTTATGTTTTTTGATTGTAATGTAAACATTCCAAAATGCCTGATGACATCAATAAAGTTAAATGTACGTCGCATTATTTCATAACATTGGCCGTTATGATGTCATTAGACATGATTATTGCAATTTATCATAATAGTTTGCAAATTGTGCTCGTTTACACTAGATAATTATGTGAGATATTGACAACTGTTCTCATGATAATCGCTGGAATCAACGTCAACAGCGTTGTGCGGCAAGCTAGGCAATAAAACATATAACGCAAAATATGATAATCGAAATCTAGCTAAACATATGTGGAAATTATTGGACTGGTCTAATTATCACCAATGAATGAATGAACAGCATCATAAAAACAATGGCATACTACAAGCAAGCGCAAGTTGCGCAACAACATACAACATATGACGCAAACAAGTTTACAAGTAAGATATTTACTTACTAGTCCATCAACAAGATCGCCAGGTCAGCATCTCTGTTGCATCCAGTGCTACTTTTTAACTTGCGCCAACCGCCAACAAGTGAAAGCTATCCTTTTCCTACTTTCTTCCTACCGCGTTTTCTTTGCTTTTTCCATCATCTGAAATGAGCGCAATTCGTGCTTCATATGTTGTTGTTGTGTGTGACGTCGTTGCCGTAAAGCAAGTCGCGATTCTCGCAAGATTTGTCAGGGGCGCCCCTCTCAGACTTGCATTGCTGGTATTTCCAGCGGCGACCCCCCCAAGCTTTACTACCAGGATGACTCGCCCTATTATGAGTTTGTTTACCACCGAAATTACTTTGAAGCTGTTATATTAAGGTAAAATTCCTGCATAGTATGCCTTTAAAACTCATCTTTGATCACCAAAATGACTTATTTAAATGTTTTTTTCCTAGAAAAAAATTATTCATGCCTTAAAATATCTTGAATGTAACTCTACACCCTTGCTCCCGGACTTGTCCGGCCGTCGAGATCGTCCAAATGACAATTTCAAATTCTGCTCGACACAGTAAACATGAGCCGTTCTCCCGCGGCCCTCACTCGTCCTGCTCGCCACAGTAAACATGAGCCGTTCTCCCGCGGCCCTCACTCGTCCCGCTCGACACAGTAAACATGAGCCGTTCTCCCGCGGCCCTCACTCGTCCTGCTCGACACAGTAAACATGAGCCTTTCTCCCGCGGCCCTCACTCGTCCCGCTCGACACAGTAAACATGAGCCGTTCTCCCGCGGCCCTCACTCGTCCTGCTCGACACAGTAAACATGAGCCGTTCTCCCGCGGCCCTCACTCGTCCCGCTCGACACAGTAAACATGAGCCTTTCTCCCGCGGCCCTCACTCGTCCAGCTCGCCACAGTAAACATGAGCCGTTCTCCCGCGGCCCTCACTCGTCCCGCTCGACACAGTAAACATGAGCCGTTCTCCCGTGGCCCTCACTCGTCCTGGCCACAGTAAACATGAGCCGTTCTCCCGCGGCCCTCACTCGTCCTGCTCGCCACAGTAAACATGAGCCGTTCTCCCGCGGCCCTCACTCGTCCTGCTCGCCACAGTAAACATGAGCCGTTCTCCCGCGGCCCTCACTCGTCCTGCTCGCCACAGTAAACATGAGCCGTTCTCCCGCGGCCCTCACTCGTCCCGCTCGACACAGTAAACATGAGCCTTTCTCCCGCGGCCCTCACTCGTCCTGCTCGCCACAGTAAACATGAGCCGTTCTCCCACGGCCCTCGCTCGCCCTGCTCGCCACAGTAAACATGAGCCGTTCTCCCGCGGCCCTCACTCGTCCCGCTCGACACAGTAAACATGAGCCGTTCTCCCGTGGTCCTCACTCGTCCTGCTCAACACAGTAAACATGAGCCGTTCTCCCGCGGTCCTCACTCGTCCTGCTCAACACAGTAAACATGAGACGTTCTCCCGCGGCCCTCACTCGTCCTGCTCGCCACAGTAAACATGAGCCGTTCTCCCGCGGCCCTCACTCGTCCTGCTCGCCACAGTAAACATGAGCCGTTCTCCCGCGGCTCTCACTCGTCCTGCTCACCACAGTAAACATGAGCCGTTCTCCCGCGGCCCTCACTCGTCCTGCTCGCCACAGTAAACATGAGCCGTTCTCCCGCGGCCCTCACTCGTCCCGCTCGCCACAGTAAACATGAGCCGTTCTCCCGCGGACCTCACTCGTCCCGCTCGCCACAGTAAACATGAGCCGTTCTCCCGCGGCCCTCACTCGTCCTGCTCGCCACAGTAAACATGAGCCGTTCTCCCGCGGCCCTCACTCGTCCTGCTCGCCACAGTAAACATGAGCCGTTCTCCCGCGGCCCTCACTCGTCCTGCTCGCCACAGTAAACATGAGCCATTCTCCCGCGGCCCTCACTCGTCCCGCTCGCCACAGTAAACATGTGGAATGGCGACTGATGAACGCAAAAGCCGAATCCCTGGCAGACTCGTCACGGAGACTCACTAGTAGACTTGTTGTTTAACTACTGCGCTCTGTTACCGGTAGGCGTGGCCTCCTAGGGCAGCGAAGCAAGTGCATTCTGGGAGTTGTTGTCTTCCATCCACATAAGCCAAAAATAAATCTTCTGGCTTTTCTCAGTCTAGAAAGCTTCACATTTCTTCTACATAAATGACCCATTTTAAATACACATTCATCTTTCCAGAGGTGAAGTATCCCTTTAAGAAGGTTGAGATATTTTGTACTGAGAATCAATCTTTGCAGTGTGGCTTTTCATTGTTCAATATTTTCTTAGCCTGATAGAGCTTATATAACTTTTGTTCTATGATTTACGCTTGCTGTTTAAGCTATAGTGGCAAATCACATGGGCATAAATCACATGATACTCATGAGGCAAAAACTAAATACATTCAAATTCCACACGCGGACCTCAACACTTGATATGTGAAACATAACGAGGGTAACAATCAACTGAACAGATTATTTTGAGTAGAGGAGCAAACACATCACGACATTACAGCAAAATAAAGTACTGTCAAGAACAATGTAAATAAAACTAGAAAATTGCCAAACATGCAACCATATTCATTATTTATGCAGAGAAGACGCCAAATGGACCTTAAAAACAGTAAAAAAACAAAACAAAAAAACATTCTTATATCAAGTAGTACTGAATAAAATGTGTACTTTTTTGTCACTAGTCTGAAAAAAAACAAAATAGCCCAGATTTCCAATCTTGACCAGTGCGTGGAGGCAATGGGTAGCTTGCCTAAAGATCAACCATGTTCAACACTTCGAAATGCAGAAAAATGGATCTAAAAGAAGAAGAGAATCAAGCTGTGAAACGGAGATATAAGTGGAAGCATTCATGCGCTGTGGAGAGAGGCTTAGCTCAGAGCGACCTCACCTTTTCTGAAGAAGTGAAAATAGAGCTGAAAATCCCACATTCCATAAACACTTCCAGAAAGAGCAGCGGACGCTTATGGATGCACTTAGAGCTCCAAACCTGTTCATAAAGCCGCCGGGACTCAGTGAACAGGCACTGTTAGCTTACATCTACCGCTTAGATTTATTTTCAATAAATAAGCTGCCACTTGGAAATATTATAAGAAAACATGAAATTAGTTTCCACTGTTATGCCGAAGTGGCATCTCTAAATTATCCAAGTTGACAGAGTGTGTTAAAGATATAAAATATTGGATGTCTGTAATGGTTCTTTCACTTTCATAATTTTTTTCTTTTTACCGCAGATTAGGGCAGCACAATTAATGTGTGATTTTTATTAATTTAACCGTGAAAAATGCCAGTACTATTTTCTAAGTAATCTTTATTTAGTAGTAATAATAATTATTATTATTTTATAGCCATATTGATGCATAATTACAAGATGTTGGCCTCCCCGTGGTTAAAAAGTATTATTATTGTACATAAAGTAATATTAAATAGATTTATTATTATGTAATTTTTCTTACATACTCAATTTTATATTTAGTTTTTTAGTATTTTTATGTTTTATTTTGCAATAAATAGTAATAATAATAATACTTTTATTATTAGTATTATTTTGTAGCCATAATGATATATAATCATAACATTTTAGCACAGCTAACCACTAATATTTTCCCAAAAAAAATTGTGCACCCCGACAACAGATACAATAAAGTCACATGACAATGAGCTAAAACATGTTGCAGACATACAATGTTATTGTGTAGAATTTCATTTTGTTTTCAGCATGGTCACGTGTGCTTTATTTTCCTGTACTGATGTTGTTCATCCGCCTCATAAGTTGTTCAAATGTCATCATCTTATGAATGTTCTCTGTTTTAAAGCTGCAGGTTGCAGTAAATGTGTCCTGATAACACAAGGACACATCACCACAGCTTCAGCACACACACTTTCACTGTTCTTCAGCTAAGATGCACAGCAACGACTGCACAACATTTTTCTGGAACATTGCGTCTGTGTTGCAGTCGGTTGCGAGAACAATGATGATGATGGCTCAAAACTAGCAGTGCTGTAAAGATTTATGTAAAGATTTAACAAAACTCTCTAGGCAACGAACACGAACCGAGAAACCGATATTAACGTGATGAGAATGGACAATGAACAGAACAAAACACTGGGCTTAAATACTCAGAACCAAACACTAATCAAACAATCAATAACCAGAAACTGATGAAAACCAAGGAAACTGAACCCAAAACCAAAGTGAACACGGATAAACCCTGACGGCTGGTTTTTGTGTTTCTCGTGCACTGCTCAATTCTGATATCGTCGCCACCTTCCTAAAATAATTGCCCAAGTCATTTTTTCAGATTTCTCAGAAAACACAAAAAACGGAACCTGACTCCAGAGGCCGAGTAGATTTGTGTTCTTCTTGATGCAACTGCCATCTTGAAAAGCTTGTAAAATTGCCTAAGTCTCATTGTCTTTTGACTTAGGCAAAATAAAACGTCATCAAAATAAAACGATGAGAAGGCTAAGTCACACTTTTGACATAGGCCATTATACAACAGGGATAGAATTGCATGATCTGTTCAACTGAGGATGTGGGCAATTTTACCAGAGGTGGAAAGCATCATGAGAAGATGACTTATGCAAAAAAATATTTTTTGTCCAAAAATGATTTAGGCAATTATTTTAGGAAGGTGACGATATTATGGGCTATTTGAGTTATGTGGGCTTTTCATAACATGTTGATCAGACTACTGGAAAGAAAACATCCAAAATAGTTTATAGTTCGTTAATTACAGTTATAGCTATAATTATAATTTATAGTTAATAGACCGTTTATTATATCTGTGGATTTCAATTATGAGTGATATTTTCAAAGGCTGTTTTTTCTAAATAATTTTTTTTTCAGAAATCTACTTTTAAGTAGCACTTGCATAAACATTTTTTTTCTAAAACATGAACATTTATGAAGTGGTAAAAAGAGATATCCAAAATCCAATGTCCAAAATGTTTGCAATTTTTTTAGTAATCAACTGGGGAAGTATGGCGATATCTATTAATTAAGTTTTTTTACCCTTAAAATTACAAATTATATTATCATAACATCTAATGTTTTATTATTATCATAATATTTATTTATATAATATTTGCTTTTTATTATTATTATTATTATTATTATTATAGCACTTAATCATTTAAGAATATTCCAAATGAGCATCTTGTGATGTTACAGCACATCAAACATGCTGGCTTGTTTCAACACAAATCTGGGTAAAGTTGCGGGTTGGGTTAAGTGTTTTAATTATATTTTTAATGGTTGGGTTTGTCCATATTTGACCCAAATTTGGATTGAAACCTTTGTAGGTCATTTGTACAGAGGAGTTGCTGGATAATTTGCTTTATTGTATTGCTTCACTTCATAACAGTGACTGATCAACCCTTCAGTCGAGTCAGTAACAACCCTGATAAGACACATCTGGTGTGTGTGTGTGTGTCTGTGTGCCAAGTGTTTCGGGCTGTTTACATGCATCATATGGACAAGTAACAAAATCAAACCAGGCCATTATCCAGAACTGCACTAATATCATCAGCCTGTGCTCGGGAGGAACATGCAAATCATGCTGGGAGAAGTTGGCGAAAGCAAATATTGCTCACTGAAACAAACACTCTGATATGCACACTTTTGCATTAATAAATTCCCTGTGGTACGGGAAGTGCATCTGTTACTCTTCCTAAACTGAACACAACAGAGCATGAGAGAGATGCTTGCACTGATATTTCAGTGTTTGTTCCCCTCATAAAGGAATATCAGCTGAGATTGATGCACTGTGAAGTCCTCAGTACAGGGAAGATCTGCTATTGGCTCTGGGCAATTATTTTAATGCGTTGTGCAACAACGCTCAGGAGACACTGTCCATATAAAACCAGCTTGAATTACTGCTTATGACTGTGATAAAGCACATATATAGGCTATCCTATTCTTTCAGGACTTGTTAATGCACTTGTGTCATTAATAGAGAGTGCACAATCATTTCATCTTCTTTTACAGGGTGATCAGATATCACAGCATGGTAATGGAGAGCGGGATTACTCAGAGCATTACTGTACTTCACTAATGGGGTAATATGAGGACAAGCCACCGCTGCAATTCTCATTGGTAGACTCGAGTTATGAGTCCAATGATAGCCAGGCTTATAGATCTTTACATAATGATCTGCATTCGCTTGTTCTCAGTTCATAAACAGCCTTCGATTAATGAAAAAAATTAATTGGTGTAGAAATCATTTTCAGTCAGAAATTGCAAGTGAATTTTGTGTGAAAGTGAACAGAAACAGAATTTCACAAACAATTACAAATAAACAACAAGACACATGTATTTATATAGCGCTTTTTACAATACAGATTGTTTCAAAGCAGCTTTACAGAGATATCAGGAAAATATGCAACAAAGATTTTGGCTGTACAGCAGATCTAGTAAGTTTCTAATTTGTTCATTTTTGTTGTAAAAATCATTAGTTATTAATAGGGGTCGCTTACACGACACTGTTTTCAACAGAAAACAGAAACATTTGAACGTGTTCTGGCTGTTCATTTTCACGACAAAGGCGGTTTGGTGGCCTGAGAACGCACACTTTGAAATCGTTTTTTTAAAATAACTTTGAAAGAAGTTTTGAAAACGATACCGTTATCATCTCCGTGTAAACTTCAAAAACGTGAATCTGTGAAAACAGTGCTGTCTAAATAAAATAAAATTAAAAAAAATAAAAACGCACTGCATTATTCTTTTTCTTTTTTCTTTTTACAAATATAAAAAATATGTTTAAATATTAATGGGCCACAAAAATATGTTATATATAAACATATATATATATATATATATATATATTATTATTATTTTTTCTCCCTAATTTATATACATATATATACATATACAGTGTATATAGTAAATACTGTATGATAACATTATCATTCAATTTCAGCACATACTGTACAATATGTGTAGATCACAGTTCCTGTAATTAAATTGCATTAGCCAATATCAGAAATATATATCAGCACTTATATTGGCCATCCCATCCACTTTAACATAGAGAATTATCTGTAATTATTAAGAAACCACTGATCAAATTCAATATGTTAAGATAAATGTAGGCTATACTATTTTCTACAGAAAATCTTCTGTAGATCATAATGGCCAAGGCCCCGGGATAAAAGGCATTCAGAACTCATTTTCCCATTATCTTTTGTGCATGTAAACACATATATCTGTGTGTTTGTCATGACACTCATTGGTGGCCGGCTCTGTTGCCATGGACACAGTTCAGGGATGCAGGACTCTCGGATCTTCTTTAAAGCATCTGCTTTTTCACATGCATATGATTGTTCATTAAACAACTGAACTTTAGATGCGATTCTGTGATCTTTCTGAATGTGTAGAATCACTGAAATCGAATCACGCGTTTGTCAGACCTGTGCGTTTGCCCTCGACCTGATGAATGTGCAGTCAAACTGTGAGAAGAGCAACACAAACAACACACACCTCACACACACTTCTGTCAGGATGAGTTTGAAGCAGATCTTTCTCAACAACCACTTGATGATCAGTCAGGTTTGGAAGTTTTAAAATGTTCTATAAAATCACATTTTAACATTTTAACTACTATTACAGTACTATTATATATTCTAAAATTTTATTTTGGAATGTTGAAATCTAGACTTTTAAAAATTAAGGTTCCAAAAGGGTTTTTGCAGCGATGCCAATCCCAGAAGAAACTTTCAGCAGTTAGATCTTAAAAGAACCAGGGTTTTTATTGATGTAAAGAACTTTTTAATAATCTAAAGAACCCTTTTTCCATTATAAATAACCTTTTGTGGAATGGAAAGGTTCTATGGATGTTAAAGACCTTTATAAGAATGTAAGAACATTCTAATTAGAATCTGTTAGGACTATATCCGAATTATAATACAAATCCAGATACGAATCCAATGTCTAATTATTGGATTGCTGATAAATGACACAGGGTGTTACTGATAGCCTGCATTGTTTATAGTAGGTTAAATCCCAACCAAAGCAGCACATGGATCTGCAAACACACACACACACACACACACACACACACACGCGCGCGCGCACACCTGCAACTGGCTTAAGGAAAAGCCTCTTATGCACCTGACATCACGCCGATGAGATCCACACACACACACACACACATACTAGCTCCATATACCAGCAGTGAAAGCTGCTTTATGTCGACACGCATAAGCGCGAGCATTACAGCAGTGATGATGAGCATGTGCAGTAAACATCAGTCATGATCATCATCATCATCATCGCCGTTACCGTTACTCACGATCAGAGGAAGAGTGCGCTCCTCCAGCCTCCCGGAGGAGGACTTCAGCCCGTGGATCTTCAGCTGGGAGCCCGAGGAAGAGGAGGATGATGAAGAGGGGGGTTTGCTGTCCTGCCACAGGTAATAGAAGGTGCCGAGGATCCAGGCCACGGTGAGGATGAGAATGGCGTTGGCCCGAATCCTGCGCATCATGAGCGGATCCGAGCGCTGGCGATCCGCTCTGTGTGTGTGTGTGTGTGTGTGTGTGTGTGTCTGTTGTCGGTGATGAGGAGGATGATGATGATGAAGCCGTGCGCAGTGAACAGCCTCTCCAGACTAGAGCTGCGCTGATCGAGCGGATCTCTGGCGGGTTTCGCGCAGGTCCTAGAGCCCGCCTTTCCTCACACACACACACACACACACACACACACACACACACACACACACACACACACACACACACACACACACACACACACACACACATACACACACGCGCGCGCACGCACACACACGTCACACACACACACACACACACACATCACAACACATCACGAGTGCCAAGAATACAGTGACTTTCAGATGATTCTATAGATTATTATTAAAAGTTATTTAAAATATTTTATTAAAAAGAAAGAAGCAAACAAACAGTGTTTTGTCATAATGTAGGCCTATACTCTTAAACAGTTCATTCATTCATTCATTCATTTTCTACAAATTATCTATGAAAGGGTGATTGAGAAAATAGAGACTGACAGCAGGAGGTCAAACTGAACATGAGCTGTTTTATTTTTCACAATTTACAATCACAATTTATGTAACCTGGTTGCCAAATTCCTAAATACAGTCGGAGACCCTGATTTGTTTTTTGTGGAAACTGCCGCACTTTTTTTCAGGATTCTTTGATGAATATAAAGATTAATAGAACAGCATTTATTTGAAATAGAAATCATTTGTAACATTATATTTTTACTGTCACTTCTGATCAATTTAATCCTTAGTCCTTTGAGGTATACAGTCCATACGGTTTCATGGCATTTGTGAACTAAATGAATGTGCAGATTGGTTACAGTTCTTCTATTAACAAGATCTTTTCTTCTATTGGACAGTTTGCAGACTAAAATTCATTGAACCAAAAACTGCCAAATGCAAATAATCCCTTTTTATATGTACGACATAATCCACTACTTCCATCATGGGACAACCATTTTTTTGTCATGTGAAAAAAAAATAATTCCATTGTATTCCATTCTATTCCATTCTATTCTATTCTGTCCCAAAAAAAGATATTTCAAAGCTCTTTTCTAAGTTTCTTTCAAGGATATATTCAATCCAATTTCAAAAGAAGATATTTCAGTTCTTTTCTAAGTTCGTTTCAAAGTTCTATTCTATTCTATTCAATTCTATTCTATTGTATTACAAAAAGAAGAAATGTCAAAATTCCTTTCAAAGTTCTATTCTATTCAATTCTATTCAAATCTATTCTATTGTATTACAAAAAGATGTCAACATTCCTTTCAAAGTTCTATTCTATTCTATTCTATTGTATTACAAAAAGAAGATATGTCAAAATTCCTTTCAAAGTTCTATTTTATTCAATTCTATTCTATTGAATTACAAAAAGAAGATATGTCAAAATTCCTTTCAAAGTTATATTCTATTCTTATCTTATCTATTCTATTCTATTCTATTCCAAAAGAAGATATGTCAGAGTTCTCTCAAGCATCAGCTCACAGATAGTTCCTGCTGAAATCCTGCGGTTGTCTGATGTTTCACCTCTGCAGAATAGAATAGAAGAGAATGATGCATTTATCTAGCGCTTTCATCTGTACTACTGTTGCTCCTCAACATCTGCTCTGGTTCGTTCCTCTCATGAGGTCATCCACAGCTCTGATAATGTGCCACAGCTGTTCCCATCTCAGCAGCGTTTTCCCAACAATTCAATTAATATTAATGAAAGGCTAGAAAAGTAAAACCGATGAGCACTAAAATGGTCTCATCTAATTTACTGATATCTGAGAGAAAATGGGCAGGCATTTACTGTAGGTTAGGCTAGATTTGAGTCATGGAAACCTTTTATAGGGGCCAAAGGTGATGTCCAGCCCAGGGAAATGTACACATTCCTCCTTTCTTCAAATACTATTAAAACACTTGTTTAATAATTTATTAGCATCTTGCATACAGTACTTTGAGTCAATTGAAATGAAACATGCCAAACTGAGCCGACATCATTTTTGTCCAGGTTGTCATACCAAGAATTGATGAACATGCAAAAACAAGAGATCCAACGAAATATTATATTCAAGAAGACTAGTCTTCTTGAATATAATATTTGTTTGGATCTCTTGTTCTTCAGCTGAAGACACTGCAGGACATGTCAGATCTTCAAACGGGCCAGAACATTATCAGCTCCTCATCTTCATCCTCATGAAGTCCAGCAGCCGGACAGGTGTAAAGTCCAGGGGTCAGAAAGTAAAAGTTTCCTCCACTCATGAACTCAGTCTGCTGATTTCACTAATTAGTTCACTATTATTTCACTATCTCCTGCAGAAAAACTGTGCAGATCCAGGCGATTGGAACAAAATACTAAGGAGGACTTTTACTTTCTGAACCTGGACTTTACCGGAGCACTGAGGCCAGAACATCCGTTTATTTGCTGAGACACTGATCATCCACCGGCACCGGGACCATCAGGACGAGATTCACCCCCTGCTCAAGTACTCTGCACTTTACACACTTTACACACTTCACACTGCATTAGCTTGGACACTTCAACACTACCGTCTCTTTATCGCCAACTGCACTGCATCACTGTGAAAGAATGATCATTTTTTATAGTGTTGGGCAACGATTAATCGTTAATCGTTTGTGTTTACATAATATAAGTGTGTGTACTGTGTATAATTATTTTGTATATACAAACACATGCATTTATATTTTTAAGGTTTTTAATTATTTATATCTAAAATATGTATTTTTAGCCTATATCAAATAGAAATTATGTATAAATATATATACACACTGTAAAAAATGAATTTTGATGATTTGTTATCACTTTTTATACTTTTTATATTTTGTTTTATAAGTTGCCGCCTGTTCTAGCAAAACATTACACGCAGAAGACAACATTCCTCCGCCCAGGCGAGCAACCACCAAGAAAAGGTGTTAACACCAATTCTCGGCCAGGACAACTGGAAGCTGCTAGGGACTGGAAGATGCTGGCTGATCTTGATCAACGGCTTATTTTTCCACCTGAGATTGCCACCACTAACCTACGACCAGACATTGTTTTGTGGTCTGGATCAGCACGCATTGTTCAACTGATAGAGTTGACAGTGCCATGGGAGGATGCTGTAGATGAGGCATATGAGAGGAAGAAACTGCGGTATGCTCATTTGGCCACTGAAGCAGAACAGCGAGGATGGAGAGTCCAGGTTTATCCAGTGGAAGTGGGTTGTCGAGGTTTTGTGGCACACCCTACAACCCGGTTCCTCAGAGACGTCGGATTCAGCGGCCAAGAGTTGCGTCGCACAGTAAAGAACTTATCTGAAGCAGCAGAAAGGAGCAGCAACTGGCTGTGGTTGAGACGGAAAGATTCTAGCTGGCAAGGTACAGGCCGCCACGCTACGGTTTCGTAGAATTCTTGAAAAACTTGAAGAGTCTGTTGGTTTATTTGTATAGGTTGTATAGTATAGGTTGTATAGTATACTATACAATTTGTATAGGTTGTATAGTATAGAATGACGGGTGGTTGGGCAGATATTGTGTTTGCGGTAGGTGGTATGCCATACGGAACCGTTGCCACTGTAACTGCTTTAACGCACCAGTGGGGCTCGACAGCCTTAGTCAAACGGGTTGGCGCGTATGGTTGGGTTGCGGAGAGATTGTGAGATTGTGGTTAGGTCTCAGCAGCAGGAGGGATGTAGAGGTCAGTAAGCTGGGCTGAGTTGAGTGGGGGACGGAAGGGGGTGACTCTGGGACGCCAGAGTCACTGTCGAGCCCTCTTGAGGTGTCGTGGGCTAGTCGACGAAACACTGAGGACGGAAGGTGCCCACTTGAAGACCCTAGAGATGTCCCCTACTCGGCTCAATCCAGACGGTTGTCGTGTTGGTCCACTAGGGAGACCACACTGTAGTTGCAGCCGTCGTGTGTGCTGACGCGCCAAGTACACTGCAGCCGTTAACGCCGGACAGAAGGGGAGTCACACCCTCATATGGAAAGAAGCGTAAATGGATGGAGAAGCATAGTTTACTGTAAAGCTACGTCTTAGTGTTGCTTATCTTGGCGAAAGCCGAGTACAAATCAGCATGAAGTTTTAACATCTACTCTCGTGTAATGGAAATCATGTCAAATCCACTTAGATAATTAATGTAGTTCAGATAACATAATATTTTGAGTTTCTATTTATTAAACCAATCTCCTTTGTTGTATTAACTCAAATTTTTTATTTCAATGAACTCAAAATTTTAAGGCAACCAGGTAACTTACTTTAAGTTAATCCAACTTTTTTTTTTACAGTGCAGTACATACATGAAAATATTTCTTAAATAAATACATACATATGTATGTATTTATATATATATAATAATTATACACAGTACATAGAAATATATTATGTAAACACAAACTTTTATTTTGGATGCGATGAATCACGATTAATCATTGCCCAGCACTAATTTATATATACTTATTCTCTTATTCATCCAGAACATTTACTTTTGCCATTATTTGTTTATTTTTATTCTTCTTCCGGGTTTGTCCTGTCCTTTATTGTATATTCTTTTATTGTATATTCTTTTATATTTTATTGCCTTGTCCTTTACTATATATTCTTGTATATTTTATTGTCTTTGTACTTTATTGTCTGTTCCCCTTCTACCCCTCTTTCACGTAAGGAGATAAAAAAGAATTTTCTTGTACCAAGTACATATGACAATAAAGATCTTGAATCCTGATTTCATGTTAAAGCCATTACTGTAATCGCACAACTGGAATTCTTCATTGACCAATCAGCATCTAGGACCAGAACTCTGTTTAAAATTGTAATATTTGCAGAACGAGATTTTGACATGCAGTTGTAGCAGATTGTTATTGTGATTATTTATGTGATGATGTCTCTCAGCTCTTCAGATTAAGTTTGTGCAGAAAGGCTGGAAATGAGTGATTTTCATCTGTGATTTTCTATCACTCCTTTACGTCTGTCTATGAGGGTTTGTTCTGTTTGTTTTCTTTCTCTCGAACTCTGGTAACGGTTATCAGGTGGAGTTAGATTAATTAGTGATTTGGTTGATGACTGCAGTTTTTTGATTGTTTCACTAGAGCTGCAAGAAGCTGAAAGGATGAGCAAGCCGCAGCTGATCCTGGAACAGTCTTTAAAACGAACCACACGATCCTCTTCACCCTCTCAGAGCCGCAGCTGATCCTGGAACAGTCTTTAAAACGAACCACACGATCCGCTTCACCCTCTCAGAGCTGCAGCTGATCCTGGAACAGTCTTTAAAACGAACCACGCGATCCTCTTCACCCTCTCAGAGCTGCAGCTGATCCTGGAACAGTCTTTAAAACGAACCACACGATCCTCTTCACCCTCTCAGAGCCGCAGCTGATCCTGGAACAGCCTTTAAAACGAACCACGCGATCCTCTTCACCCTCTCAGAGCCGCAGCTGATCCTGGAACAGCCTTTAAAACGAACCACACGATCCTCTTCACCCTCTCAGAGCCGCAGCTGATCCTGGAACAGCCTTTAAAACGAACCACACGATCCTCTTCACCCTCTCAGAGCCACAGCTGGTCCTGGAACAGCCTTTAAAACGAACCACACGATCCTCTTCACCCTCTCAGAGCCGCAGATGATCCTGGAACAGCCTTTAAAACGAACCACACGATCCTCTTCACCCTCTCAGAGCCGCAGCTGATCCTGGAACAGCCTTTAAAACGAACCACGCGATCCTCTTCACCCTCTCAGAGCCGCAGCTGATCCTGGAACAGCCTTTAAAACGAACCACACGATCCTCTTCACCCTCTCAGAGCCGCAGCTGATCCTGGAACAGCCTTTAAAACGAACCACGCGATCCTCTTCACCCTCTCAGAGCCGCAGCTGATCCTGGAACAGCCTTTAAAACGAACCACGCGATCCTCTTCACCCTCTCAGAGCCGCAGCTGATCCTGGAACAGCCTTTAAAACGAACCACGCGATGCAGCCTTTAAAACGAACCACACGATCCTCTTCACCCTCTCAGAGCCACAGCTGATCCTGGAACAGCCTTTAAAACGAACCACACGATCCTCTTCACCCTCTCAGAGCCGCAGCTGATCCTGGAACAGCCTTTAAAACGAACCACGCGATCCTCTTCACCCTCTCAGAGCCGCAGCTGATCCTGGAACAGCCTTTAAAACGAACCACGCGATCCTCTTCACCCTCTCAGAGCCGCAGCTGATCCTGGAACAGCCTTTAAAAAACGAACCACGCGATCCTCTTCACCCTCTCAGAGCCGCAGCTGATCCTGGAACAGCCTTTAAAACGAACCACGCGATCCTCTTCACCCTCTCAGAGCCGCAGCTGATCCTGGAACAGCCTTTAAAACGAACCACGCGATCCTCTTCACCCTCTCAGAGCCGCAGCTGATCCTGGAACAGCCTTTAAAACGAACGACACGATCCTCTTCACCCTCTCAGAGCCGCAGCTGATCCTGGAACAGCCTTTAAAACGAACCACACGATCCTCTTCACCCTCTCAGAGCCGCAGCTGATCCTGGAACAGCCTTTAAAACGAACCACGCGATCCTCTTCACCCTCTCAGAGCCGCAGCTGATCCTGGAACAGCCTTTAAAACGAACCACGCGATCCTCTTCACCCTCTCAGAGCCGCAGCTGATCCTGGAACAGCCTTTAAAACTAACCACGCGATCCTCTTCACCCTCTCAGAGCCGCAGCTGATCCTGGAACAGCCTTTAAAAAACGAACCACGCGATCCTCTTCACCCTCTCAGAGCCGCAGCTGATCCTGGAACAGCCTTTAAAACGAACCACACGATCCTCTTCACCCTCTCAGAGTCGCAGCTGATCCTGGAACAGCCTTTAAAACGAACCACGCGATCCAGCCTTTAAAACGAACCACAGGATCCTCTTCACCCTCTCAGAGCCACAGCTGATCCTGGAACAGCCTTTAAAACGAACCACACGATCCTCTTCACCCTCTCAGAGCCGCAGCTGATCCTGGAACAGCCTTTAAAACGAACCACACGATCCTCTTCACCCTCTCAGAGCCGCAGCTGATCCTGGAACAGCCTTTAAAACGAACCACGCGATCCTCTTCACCCTCTCAGAGCCGCAGCTGATCTTGGAACAGCCTTTAAAACGAACCACGCGATCCAGCCTTTAAAACTAACCACACGATCCTCTTCACCCTCTCAGAGCCACAGCTGATCCTGGAACAGCCTTTAAAACGAACCACGCGATCCAGCCTTTAAAACGAACCACACGATCCTCTTCACCCTCTCAGAGCCACAGCTGATCCTGGAACAGCCTTTAAAACGAACCACGTGATCCTCTTCACCCTCTCAGAGCCGCAGCTGATCCTGGAACAGCCTTTAAAACGAACCACGCGATCCTCTTCACCCTCTCAGAGCCGCAGCTGATCCTGGAACAGCCTTTAAAACGAACCACACGATCCTCTTCACCCTCTCAGAGTCGCAGCTGATCCTGGAACAGCCTTTAAAACGAACCACGCGATCCTCTTCACCCTCTCAGAGCCGCAGCTGATCCTGGAACAGCCTTTAAAACGAACCACGCGATCCAGCCTTTAAAACGAACCACACGATCCTCTTCACCCTCTCAGAGTCGCAGCTGATCCTGGAACAGCCTTTAAAACGAACCACGCGATCCTCTTCACCCTCTCAGAGTCGCAGCTGATCCTGGAACAGCCTTTAAAACGAACCACGCGATCCAGCCTTTAAAACGAACCACAGGATCCTCTTCACCCTCTCAGAGCCACAGCTGATCCTGGAACAGCCTTTAAAACGAACCACACGATCCTCTTCACCCTCTCAGAGCCGCAGCTGATCCTGGAACAGCCTTTAAAACGAACCACGCGATCCTCTTCACCCTCTCAGAGCCGCAGCTGATCCTGGAACAGCCTTTAAAACGAACCACACGATCCTCTTCACCCTCTCAGAGCCGCAGCTGATCCTGGAACAGCCTTTAAAACGAACCACGCGATCCAGCCTTTAAAACGAACCACACGATCCTCTTCACTCTCTCAGAGCCACAGCTGATCCTGGAACAGCCTTTAAAACGAACCACACGATCCAGCCTTTAAAACGAACCACACGATCCTCTTCACCCTCTCAGAGCCGCAGCTGATCCTGGAACAGCCTTTAAAACGAACCACGCGATCCTCTTCACCCTCTCAGAGCCGCAGCTGATCCTGGAACAGCCTTTAAAACGAACCACGCTATCCTCTTCACCCTCTCAGAGCCACAGCTGATCCTGGAACAGCCTTTTAAACGAACCACGTGATCCTCTTCACCCTCTCAGAGCCGCAGCTGATCCTGGAACAGCCTTTAAAACGAACCACGCGATCCAGCCTTTAAAACGAACCACACGATCCTCTTCACCCTCTCAGAGCCGCAGCTGATCCTGGAACAGCCTTTAAAACGAACCACGCGATCCTCTTCACCCTCTCAGAGCCGCAGCTGATCCTGGAACAGCCTTTAAAACGAACCACGCGATCCTCTTCACCCTCTCAGAGCCGCAGCTGATCCTGGAACAGCCTTTAAAACGAACCACGCGATCCTCTTCACCCTCTCAGAGCCGCAGCTGATCCTGGAACAGCCTTTAAAACGAACCACGCGATCCAGCCTTTAAAACGAACCACACGATCCTCTTCACCCTCTCAGAGCCACAGCTGATCCTGGAACAGCCTTTAAAACGAACCACACGATCCTCTTCACCCTCTCAGAGCCACAGCTGATCCTGGAACAGCCTTTAAAACGAACCACACGATCCTCTTCACCCTCTCAGAGCCGCAGCTGATCCTGGAACAGCCTTTAAAACGAACCACACGATCCTCTTCACCCTCTCAGAGCCACAGCTGATCCTGGAACAGCCTTTAAAACGAACCACACGATCCTCTTCACCCTCTCAGAGCCGCAGCTGATCCTGGAACAGCCTTTAAAACGAACCACGCGATCCAGCCTTTAAAACGAACCACACGATCCTCTTCACCCTCTCAGAGCTGCAGCTGATCCTGGAACAGCCTTTAAAACGAACCACACGATCCTCTTCACCCTCTCAGAGCCGCAGCTGATCCTGGAACAGCCTTTAAAACGAACCACGCGATCCTCTTCACCCTCTCAGAGCCGCAGCTGATCCTGGAACAGCCTTTAAAACGAACCACGCGATCCTCTTCACCCTCTCAGAGCCGCAGCTGATCCTGGAACAGCCTTTAAAACGAACCACGCGATCCTCTTCACCCTCTCAGAGCCGCAGCTGATCCTGGAACAGCCTTTAAAACGAACCACGCGATCCTCTTCACCCTCTCAGAGCCGCAGCTGATCCTGGAACAGCCTTTAAAACGAACCACACGATCCTCTTCACCCTCTCAGAGCCGCAGCTGATCCTGGAACAGCCTTTAAAACGAACCACACGATCCTCTTCACCCTCTCAGAGCCACAGCTGGTCCTGGAACAGCCTTTAAAACGAACCACACGATCCTCTTCACCCTCTCAGAGCCGCAGATGATCCTGGAACAGCCTTTAAAACGAACCACACGATCCTCTTCACCCTCTCAGAGCCGCAGCTGATCCTGGAACAGCCTTTAAAACGAACCACGCGATCCTCTTCACCCTCTCAGAGCCGCAGCTGATCCTGGAACAGCCTTTAAAACGAACCACGCGATCCTCTTCACCCTCTCAGAGCCGCAGCTGATCCTGGAACAGCCTTTAAAACGAACCACGCGATCCTCTTCACCCTCTCAGAGCCGCAGCTGATCCTGGAACAGCCTTTAAAACGAACCACGCGATCCTCTTCACCCTCTCAGAGCCGCAGCTGATCCTGGAACAGCCTTTAAAACGAACCACACGATCCTCTTCACCCTCTCAGAGCCGCAGCTGATCCTGGAACAGCCTTTAAAACGAACCACACGATCCTCTTCACCCTCTCAGAGCCGCAGCTGGCATTTACAACCCTGCTGCCAAAGCACACACACATCTCCTCTCGGTTTTTCTTCTGCTGGCTCAAGTGTAGAAAAATTCCTACTGGTTTATTTTTCTAGGGAGCAAAAAACTCAGCCAAGCGACCACCTAGCAACCACCCACAACAACATCCTAGCAACCATATAGCAATGTGCTGAAATCCACTCAGAAGATCTTAGCATCATGATAATGAGTTTTGCATGGCAAGCACCACTCACACTTTCTTCAGATGTAAAACTATTAAAGTTCTATTCTATTCAATTTTATTTTTCTATTCTATTCTATTCTATTCCAAAAGTAATTTCAAAGTTATTTTCTAAGTTCGTTTCAAAGTTCTGTTCTGCTCCTTCTATTCTATTCTATTCTATTCTATTCTATTCTATTCCAAAACATATTTTAAAGTTATTTTCTAAGTTCCTTTCAAGTTCTATTCTATTCTATTTCAAAAGGAAATATTTCAAAGTTCTTTTCTAAGTTTCTGTTCTATTCTATTAAATTCTATTCCAAAATATATTTCAAAGTTCTTTTCTAAGTTCCTTTAAAAGTTCTATTCTATTTCAAAAGGAAATATTTCAACGTTTTTTTCTAAGTTTCTATTCTATTCTATTCTGCCGTTGACTCCATTGGCAGCCTAAATAACATCAGCCCGATGGTTTCACCTCTGCAGGTTTCTGGCTGAGACCCAGATCTAAAAATGGATTTAAATGTAAAAAAAATTCTAATGTAAAAATGGATGTACCATTATATTAAATAATGTAAACAAATGTAATAAATCTGTGTTTATTTTTAAGAGACCTATAATTATGCTTTTTCACAAGTCCTCCCTAATAGTAAAGAATGGTAAAATTGTCCCGTCAGTCTTAGATATTCTTGATGCTGCACTCCATTACACACCGGCCCGGGTGTTGTTAGGGTGACAAAAAGTTTAAATGTGTACATCCTTCCAGTGGGACTTATTCTCTATATCAGAGTCAGTGTTTCTGAACTCCTGAAACGCCTCCATTGTAGTCTTGAGTTTCTTCTGGGAACGAACACATTACAATATTCCTCATTTAAATAATTCATACGCAGAATAAAGCGGCGGGGCCTGGATGAGTTAGTTAGTAATGTGTTGAAACTGGAGGTTATGGTAATTTCCCAAACACAGGAAGTGCTTGTCCAAACACAACACAACACACTGCTCCAGCCGACCAATCAGAGCACACTGTGCTTTTCAGAAGGAGGAGCTTCACAGAGACAGGAACTAAACAGAGTGTTACTGACAGACTGGGAATGAGGAGCTGCAACAATGGAGAATATGGGAAAAATGATGTTTTTTTTTTACACTTAAGCTTAAAAACTACTTTTTACAAAGTAGAAAAACTAGTAGAAAACCAAAATCAAAACTTTATAGCAGGGCATCATTTTACATCTTTAAAATCCTTTAAATCTCCAAATAGAGAACACAAGGAAACACAATGAATATCCTGGAGCGCCTCTTCAGATAGAGTACAGAATGTAGTAGTAACGATTTCAAAGAGGCAAATCTCACAGACACGAGATCTTACAGAAACCCGCGTGATCAAACGTGACTTCAGAGGAAAAACCAATGTAAACTTTACATTATAAAGTCAAATTAGGCTAAATTATTTCCATTTTCATGATTTCTAGTTTATGTTCGCTTCTCCTTATATTGAACCTTTTTGACATAAAGGGTTCTTTACAATTGAGCAAAAAACCCTGGATCTATGTTGAATCCCACTGAAGAGTGTAATAAAAACTAAATCAAGTTAATAAAAACTGTATAAGACATATTTAAAAACTAATAAAATAAAACTTTAATTTAATTTCAAATGAAACCAGAAAGTATACAGATAAAACAAATTCAAATATTATTGATGGTATTTAGTATAGTATAGTGATAGTGTGATTTTCTGCATGTTTCTGTGTGGTTTCTTGCAGATCCAAGTCAAAAAGAGTCCCCCTTCCAGTCTCAGGTTTGTCCCAAAGCATCACTCTTACAGTTCAAACATATGACACTCGTACTCATAAGAGAAGATACATGTTTATTAGGTTCATCTTCCACCTCGGGTTCAATGTACAATCTACACATTCACATCCATTTCCACCGAAACATTTCAGGCCTGTTATAATGGTCTGACGTCAGTGAGCGTGCCTTTGTTTGAGCAACAGTCCAGGTCATGGTTTACAGTTGACTGAAAGCACAAGCATTTTAAAACAGCGTTAGTTGGACACATGTGTTAGGAAGCCAGAAAAATACTGGCGCCCAATTGGGCGACGCGATTGCACACATAGGTGACACATTCCTGGACACGTTTAGACAGTGTGTTAATAATAAATTAAAGCCACTTGAGTAACCAGAACAAAAAAAAACAAAGAAAAGTGGCACGCTACCGTGATTGTAGAGCTCTCCAAAACCTCATACCACTAGAAAAACTTAAGACACAATACCAAGCTTTTTGGCATTGCTTATAAAAAAGCAGACTTCTAGCTGTAAGTGATCTCTGAACGTCATGCAAGCGTTCGTGCTTCCATCGGACGGCCCGTAGCCGTGGCTGTGTTGTGTGCAAGCGCTGACCTTTCTGTACGAGAGGCCACATTAAGGGTTTTATCTGGCGTCTGATTTCACCTCAAGCTAACTGAGTGAAGCAGAGCAGCACCTACAAGCCCAGTCCTGTGAGCCTGGATGCTGAACACACACACAGAGCGACATGTGGGATGAAAAGGTGCACTGTAAGTATAGAGGGACGTGAGAAGATAAGCGTTTCTCAGGGGAACGAAGGAAGCCATGTTGTGCACTCAGGCAAAGCTTTCAAACTAATGCACTTCATAAATCTGAATTAAGTCTCACAGTCCAGAGTCTTTAGATGAACTGCATCAGACAGATGTAAAGAGAGAGAGAGAGAGAGCGTTTCCTTCGGTGTGTTTTCACACAGACGCTTGATGTTTGCGGAGGTCTCTGTGTTCATCTGAGGGAGTGGGTCTTCCTCTACTCTGCTGGACACATGTTGCGATCTTTACAGCAGAAGTAGTGAACCACCACACCGTTTGGATACCTGGCGAAGGCACTGGACATGAAGAGGACGGAAAAAAATAAGTATTCATACAGTACATCCCCTCAAACAGTCCTTCAATCATATTGAGCACTAATAGAGCACAACTGCACAGTTTTCCTCTACGGGTTTCATTAAAAATATCGTAATTTGTGTTTCGAAGGTTAACAAAATCCTTATGGGTTTGGAAAGACATGAGGTCGAGTAAATTATGACAGAATTTTCATTTTTGGGTGAACTATCCCTTTAATACACATGCACAATATTTGTCCCTAAACAATTTGTGTGACTGGAATTAATGCATCCACTCGAATGAATACAACTCCGCATTGCAGCAATATGTCAGATTCTCAACCAGGAAACAGTTGTATTAATCTGACAGTTTGATGAAACCAGAAAACAATAAATAGAGACCCAGAATGGTGTTTTAGTCAGTATAACATTCAATTTAATAGTTCAGAATTTAACTTAAGTAATATGAATCATCAGACCCATTTTGGCTTGATTCATCTATTGTTGTCTGCGTTTTATGTAATCAAACATGCATGTGATGCTTTTAATAAAGATGCAAAGCGAAAAACTAAATGACACCCTTGCAGCCACTGTAATCCACAAGACCGTAAGTGCATATAAGCGTGCCATTTGTGACAGGGCCTAACTGTGCCAGATTGACTGAAAGGCCAGTTCATGGTGTAACTAGGCAAATGCATCACGTAAATGATTATTGCAATAACGCGAGGCACACCTGTTTCCGATCTTCTTCTTGCACACTCTGCAGGTCTTTTCATCTGTGATGACGCACTTCACCTGCTGGTGAAAGATACGTTCCTCCTGCACCTGCACACGACAAATAAAATGTATTCAAATCAAATGATTAAATGGGACATATATGGAGTTAATATTGTGCCATAATTAAACAAACAAATCCAGCATTTTGCAAAAAAACTCGATCTGCTTCGCAAAGGAAAACTCGACTAGCAAACAAACAGAAAGCAATGTGCAAGTAAATAATTGAGCCTAGATAATATTTCACAAATAAATACAAACCATCCTACAAATTGCATGTAACCTTTGAACAAATACCAAATCTAGTGCATACAAATGCATATCTGTCTGTTATGATTGTGAGACACTTGGCTTTTTATGAGATCTCTCAGCTCGATTTTCTCACAAATGCAGTTGAGCAACTTCCTCTTCTAAAACCGTAGATGGCGCTGAGATAGGGGATGAATTTAGCGCTAATGTCCCGGGAGAAGCACTGATTTGAAACGAGTGCTTGCCTTAGTTTGATTAATTATGGCACAATATTAACTCCATAGGCATATTATGCGCTTTTACAAAGTCTTGATTTTGTTTTTGGGCTATACTAGTATATGTTTTAAGCTTGAATGTTAAAAAATAAGATGTTCCCATATTCTCCATTGTTGCAGCTCCTCTCTTCCCAGTCTGTCAGTAACACTCTGTTTAGTTCCTGTCTCTGTGAAGCTCCTCCTTCTGAAAAGCACAGTGTGCTCTGATTGGTCGGCTGGAGCAGTGTGTTGTGATTGGTCAAGCACTTTGAGTGTGTTTGGGAAATGTCCCGCCCTTTCCCATAACCACCAGTTTCAACACACTACTAACTAACTCAACCAGGCCCCGCCCCTTTATTCTGCATGAATTATTTAAATGAGGAATATTGTGACGTTCATTCCCGGAAGAAACTCAAGACAACAATGGAGGCGTTTCAGGAGTTCAGAAACACTGACACTGATATAGAGAATAACTCCTGCTGGAGGGACTTTGTGCTTTGGAGAGAATTAAAAAATATATATAATAGGACCACATTAAAGGTAGGGTAGGCAGGATTTAAAAAAATAAATAAAAAAATCCCAAATTTGTTTAAACTGTCTTTATATGCCAATACATAATTAAAATGTAAGTACTCTGAAAAATAAAGTATAAATATCGAGTGTCTGTAGTCCTGTCAGGGTTGCAATAAACACAGCTACTTATTCCATCCACTCCCCCCCCTCCTGTCTCGGCTCCTTCCAAAGCCACGCCCCCAAAACACATGACTGCGCTCAGCTGGAGGACGCGTTTACCAGCGCCGAGCGGAGGAGCAGTGCATGGAGTGACATCATGTCAGAATTGCATGTAATAAAATACCTAACTTTATCATTATGAATATAAACAACTAACATGGCTGTTAGTACTCACTATCAAGCTAGCATATCGATACTGGTAAAGTTTAATATATATTGAGTTTGATTCGGTAACAAGCTAGTAACATAAGGCAAACTCAAAGCTAAAAACAGGTTTCATTGATACACGTTTCTCCCGTTACCATCAGTTACACTGTGATGAAGGTGTATTTCGTGTAAGATTCATAACATATATGGTGTTTTGATTGTAAGAGCTTCCACGATGAAAGCACTGTTGGCGTCACTTTTCAGCCCCTTGAGGTCCCTCAGTTGTCCGCCGCTGGAAAGCCCCGATATTGCTTGCTTATCCAAAGTCTTCTTGGGCATGGCCTTTTCAAATACTGTCTTCCTTTTTTTGTCTGGTTTGCCTTCGCTGACCGTATATGCAGGTACTGGGAATTTTGACTGTTCTTTCTCGGCCATAATTGTGATTCTTCTTTCTAGCGTCCGTGCCTCTTCCGCTCCTCGAGTCAAACGGGCGCGAGCGTGTGGGCGGCTCCTGTAGCAGCGGGGGTGGTAGCCATGGTAGCGAGGGAGAGTCGCCCAGCCAATGATTTAATTCGTCCCGAATGGAGATAAGTAGCTGTGTTTATTGCAACCCTGAGAGGACTACAGACACTCGATTTTTATACTTTCTTTTTCAGAGTACTTACATTTTAATTATGTATTGGTATATATAGACAGTTTAAACAAATTTGGGAAAAAGTTTTCAGAAAAATCCTGCCTACCCTACCTTTAAAATAATATATGGGACAGGTTGGATCGCAATTATTTACAAGTGATTATACCAATTAAAAAAATTTAAATTCTGTAGAATCTGTGTAAGTACTGTGTCTTTTCCAGTAACAAGCTAGATTTTTTCGGCAAGTAACTATAATTTAAAAAAAAAAAAAAACAATAGAGATGCATCGATACAGTGTTTTAAAACACAGAATTGAATTAATTACACAGCTTCAGAAGGAATTGAATCAATCATTAAAGTATCAGACCAAACCATTGTTCAGGAGTAAACATACCCGCAGGAACTCGGCCTGTAGAAGGCTCTTCAGGACCTGGTCGAAGCGCTTCCTTCCAGCCTTCTCCTCCAACACACTCTCCAGGAACACCTGGATCTCCTGGATCTGTGTGTTGGCTGGCAGCAGGTTTATGGCCTTATGAAGGAGACAGAGACATGGATTCTGCATGTGGTTTGGACAGTTCTGTTCAGGAATTGTATCTGTCTGAAAGTCGAAATGTTTCCACAGATGTTTCCCAGACACTAATGCATATGTTCAGAGCTCAGTGGCAATAGAAAGAGTGGCACTGGGTCGCATTTCCTCTGCCGGCATCTTACATGATGTGTTGACATCAGCAGGATTGAACTGTAGCACTTCAACACACTTCTCTCTTCACGTCTACAGCACACGCTCCACTCCCTCACACACTCTCTCAGTCTTATTTAATTGGGGCTGGCAACACACACTTAAGGTCCGTTCACACCAAGAACGATAACTGTAAAGAGAACTACAGTATATTAGTGTTCACACCGGTGGATGATATCATTCTGTTTATTTAGATTTATCATATCGCCATAGACCTTATTCAGACCAGCACCATGACAGGAATGAAAGTGAGGCTGTGAGGGATAGACTTACTGTGTTTTCAATGGGATCCGCTGTAAAAAGCTGTATAAAGCTCCTAGATCACTTATCATTTTAAACAGATCATATTGTCTGGATTTTTTGGTCTACTGGAATTTCTCAGAAACATATTTTTGCATGGTTTTGTCAGCAGAATAATCCACAAACACATTTAATAGCAGTACAACCCACTGAAGAGATGGAGGTCTATCCCTCACAGCCTCGCTTTCATTCCTGTTAAAAATCAAAGATGGCGCTGCTGTGAATAAGGTCAATAGTTATCATCCTTGGTGTGAAAGGGCCTTTATTCAATTTGACTATTTCAGCTTGTTACTGCAACTGCATATTTGATTTCTTAAAACTGAGATAATTGACATAAGTACCACACAAGTATGAAATACCACCAAAAGACTGAGAAACTTTTACATCCCGGGTCAGCCACAAAACACTAACCTGTACTAAACCCAAAAAGAAACAGTATAGACACAAAGAGGTCTGAGACCACATTTGTACTTACAGTGAAGAAAATAAGTATTTGAACACCCTGCTATTTTGCAAGTTCTCCCACTTAGAAATCATGGAGGGGTCTGAAATTGTCACCGTAGGTGCATGTCCACTGTGAGAGACATAATCTAAAAAAAAAAATCCAGAAATCACAATGTATGATTTTTTAACGATTTTATTGTACGACATAGTGGCAAATAAGTATTTGAACACCTGAGAAAATCAATGTTAATATTTGGTACAGTAGCCTTTGTTTGCAATTACAGAGGTCAAACGTTTCCTGTAGTTTTTCACCAGGTTTGCACACACTGCAGGAGGGATTTTGGCCCACTCCTCCACACAGATCTTCTGTAGATCAGTCAGGTTTCTGGGCTGTCGCTGAGAAACACGGAGTTTGAGCTCCCTCCAAAGATTCTCTATTGGGTTTAGGTCTGGAGACTGGCTAGGCCACGCCAGAACCTTGATATGCTTCTTACAGAGCCACTCCTTGGTTATCCTGGCTGTGTGCTTCGGGTCATTGTCATGTTGGAAGACCCAGCCTCAACCCATCTTCAATGCTCTAACTGAGGGAAGGAGGTTGTTCCCCAAAATCTCGCAATACATGGCCCCGGTCATCCTCTCCTTAATACAGTGCAGTCGCCCTGTCCCATGTGCAGAAAAACACCCCTAAAGCATGATGCTACCACCCCCATGCTTCACAGTAGGGATGGTGTTCTTGGGATGGTACTCATCATTCTTCTTCCTCCAAACACGGTTAGTGGAATTATGACCAAAAAGTTATATTTTGGTCTCATCTGACCACATGACTTTCTCCCATGACTCCTCTGGATCATCCAAATGGTCATTGGCAAACTTAAGACGGGCCTTGACATGTGCTGGTTTAAGCAGGGGAACCTTCCGTGCCATGCATGATTTCAAACCATGATGTCTTAATGTATTACCAACAGTAACCTTGGAAACGGTGGTCCCAGCTCTTTTCAGGTCATTGACCAGCTCCTCCCGTGTAGTTCTGGGCTGATTTCTCACCTTTCTTAGGATCATTGAGACCCCACGAGGTGAGATCTTGCATGGAGCCCCAGTCCGAGGGAGATTGACAGTCATGTTAAGCTTCTTCCATTTTCTAATGATTGCTCCAACAGTGGACCTTTTTTCACCAAGCTGCTTGGCAATTTCCCCGTAGCCCTTTCCAGCCTTGTGGAGGTGTACAATTTTGTTCTCTAGTGTCTTTGAACAGCTCTTTGGTCTTGGCCATGTTAGTAGTTGGATTCTTACTGATTGTATGGGGTGGACAGGGGTCTTTATGCAGCTAACGACCTCAAACAGGTGCATCTAATTTAGGATAATAAATGGAGTGGAGGTGTACATTTTAAAGGCAGACTAACAGGTCTTTGAGGGTCAGAATTCTAGCTGATAGACAGGTGTTCAAATACATATTTGCAGCTGTATCTTACAAATAAATAGTTAAAAAATCATACATTGTGATTTCTGGATTTTTTTTTTAGATTATGTCTCTCACAGTGGACATGCACCTACGATGACAATTTCAGACCCCTCCATGATTTCTAAGTGGGAGAACTTGCAAAATAGCAGGGTGTTCAAATACTTATTTTCTTCACTGTAAGTGGAGCAGAAAAGGATCTGAGTCCTCTTTCAAGGACTGGGACAGTGTGAACGTAAAAGAGTTTGGCTCTTTTAAAGAGGACTGTGTGAAAACTCCTTATTTGCGGATGGTGGATGTGTCTATGACACGGCTAGTGTTTGGTGGAGACTCACTTTGGTGGTGTTCAGTTTGCTGTGGTGGAGCTGAAGGACGTTCAGGGCCGCCTGGAGGTTGGCTTGTGGCTCACATAACTCCATCTTTATGGGCCCGAGGAAGTGCACGTCCGGTGGAGACAGATACATGCGCAGGAGGGACAGATACACCTACAGACAGACTCTGTTAACATTTAGACAAGGTGTGTCGGAACAAGAGAGACAGTTCTGCATTCACAGGGTGTGGGATTGACAACCATATTTTCAGTTACTCTCATTCAACAGTTTACAGCAGCCACTCGAATACTGAATGAATAATGTATGTTAGAGTGACTACAGTAAATATTAAAGATGGTGAATTCAATGAACGAAAGTCTTAAGAGTTCAAGAGTTCTTGAGTGTGAGTCTTATTTCCATAAATGTTATACTTTCAAATCCATTAATTCACAACCTTAACTTTTGTCTTTCCAACCTTTTCACTTCCAAAACCGCATGCAGCTTTTATATATTTACATGTTAAACGCTTGTGATGAAATTAAAGATTCTAGTGGTTTAATTGTAGTATTAAACTACTATATATAATACTGAATATAATGTAAACTAGGGTGAATATTTTGTTAGTACTCATAATGTCTGATTTCACTAGTAGATTACAAAGCAAATTATTTTACTGGATACACTAAAAAAGTTTTAATAGTAATTCATTTCTATTTCAATTAATAGTAAAATTCCTTCCAATTGAATTGAATATTTACAAGAATTTTAGTTGTAATTTTAGTAAGTTGTAGCTTAAAACATTTTGTATAAATCCAAATGGAACAAGGGAATGGACCATTTAGTTTATGTGATTCGTATTCATAAATTAAAAAAAGGGTAAAATAGGTTTAAATTAAAGTTTAAGATTTATTCAAAATTATTAATTGCATTGAAAAAAGGCTTAATTTTTAGAGTGTATGTACTTTTTTATATTTAGAGAAAATGCAATCACTAATTTACTATTATAATTTTTTTTAAATTACAACAATAGATACATAATATTAAACTGTAAAAACATGAATAATTAAAAACATTTATAATAATCAGTAAATAAATACATAATGCACTGATTTAGTGAGTGTACAAGCTATTGTGTCTAACCCAATTCTGTATTTGCAGCAAAGCAAATTATGAGTATTTGTAAGCTGATGCTACCATTGGGACCAGGACTCACATTTCAGAAATGCACAAAATATTTAGCAGTAATTTTACTCCTACTTTCACTAACAATAAGTACATCATGATTGCTGGTGGGTTTTCACTACGAAACAACACAAAATCATGCCATCATTTCGGGCTGCAGAAATCAGAAAAAGTCTCCTGGTGTTTGGGGTTGTTGACTTTGGTAACTACACAACATGTGGAATTACAATGTTAAAATGAATAGTTGAAACAACACTCACATCTTTATTGCCGTTTGCTGCTGGATCATAGTGACTGTGGCAGTACCTGAGAACATCACAACACACAGAACACACAGTCAAAACACAGGAACATTAGAGGAGGTCACGAGTGACGGCAGCTTGAGCTTAAAGTCAGATTCCTTATCATGGAACAGTCAACATGCAATGCAATGCATTTTACTATTGTAATGTGAGTGTGACATATTGTATACAGTAACAGGATAATCAACACAAAAAAGGTGGAACTTGATGTTTTTGTGAATTGATAGGTGGCAATTGATTGACAGTGATACATCCACTTTTAATTCTGCATTTAATATCAGAATGGAGTCACGGAAGCTAAAGGTCAAGAGCGACCCCATTGTCATTTGCTATTATTGCTTTTTTTATTGCAACTTTAATAGCCCACATTTACAGTATGGGTAAAAAGTTTGAATATATTAAAATTTTGTTTAGGTTTTTTATGTTAACGACATAAAGGATGCATTAAACTGATCAAAAGTGACAGTAAAGACTTCTATAATGCAACAAAAGATTTCTATTTCAAACTGAATGCTTTTCTTGAGCATCATATTAGAATGATTTCTGAAGGATCATGTGACACTGAAGACTGGAGTAATGATGCTGAAATTCAGCTCTGATTACAGGAATAAAGTACATTTTACAATATACTCAAATATAAAACATTTATTTTAAATTGTAATAATATATTTCACAATATTAAGTTTTTTGATCAAATGAATGCAGCATTGGTGAGTCGTCATCTTTCACAAACATTAAAAAAATCGAAATTGTTCCGAACTTTTCACGGCAATGTACATTATGCAGCATTATATTACGGTTACCTTCAAAAGCAGCCTAAACAATGTCTTAATATCTTTTTAGCTACGCCATAACAAACAGCGCAGCCTAGGTAGCATCAGACGACACAGAGGTGGAGGAAATTATTCAACTTTGATATTTTTCTATTTTTCTTCTTCAATAATAGCGTGCACCAATGAATAGCGGCAGGAACGTGTATAAAAAAAAAAGTAAATAGGGTCCATATAGATTTCATGATGTAGAACAGATACTCACTCTTCAGCCATACGCGTGTCTTTCAGAATGTGGACATAGATGAAGAGAGCCTGCTCATGTTTCCCCATACGGCCCAAGAGCAGAGCCCTCTCCTCCAACAGACCTGACGGAGGAAAGAGGAACGAGACGTGTCATCCACTTTTAATTCGAGATTTGACAGTGTGATGTCTCTGACCTCTGGACTCACCATCGAATGGGAAATCACTGATGAGTCTCTCTGGCTCATAACTGCTGGAAACTTCCAGAAATGTCAGAAGCTTGTTCCTGAATTCTCCCAGCTCTCCCGCCTCCTTTCCCGCAGACACAGCTGAAACACCTGGACACAGTCAACACAACGTGTTTAGAGCTGGAAAACGCTCATTTCAGGCACAAATGTTGTTTTTATGTTTGGTAACACTTTACAATAAAGTCTAATTTGTTAACATTCGTTAAAGCATTAGCAGAAATGAATTAACAATGAGAAATATATTTTTCAGCATTTATTAAAAAAATACTATTGTTCATTGTTTATTCACAGTGCATTAAGTAATATTAACAGATACAACTTCAAATTAAATGTTGAGATTAACATTAACAAAGATTATTAAACACTGTAGAACTATGTTTCATTGTTAGTTTATGTTATAACTAATTAAATAATGTTAAAAAAAATAAAAAATGAAACAACATTGTAAAGTGTAAAACCAAAGAATGTTTTTTACTAAAATAAAATAAAAACAAGGGTTACAATTAGCAATTGTGTTGCTAAAAAAAGGTTTTATTAAAACTGCCATTGAATAGCACTGCAAACACTCGCACACATTGACAATATATATACACTCACCGGCCACTTTATTAGGTACACCTGTCCAACTGCTCCTTAACACTTAATTTCTAAGCAGCCAATCACATGGCGGCAACTCAGTGCATTTAGGCATGTAGACATGGTCAAGACAATCTCCTGCAGTTCAAACCGAGCATCAGTATGGGGAAGAAAGGTGATTTGAGTGACTTTGAACGTGGCATGATTGTTGGTGCCAGAAGGGCTGGTCTGAGTATTTCAGAAACTGCTAATCTACTGGGATTTTCACGCACAACCATCTCTAGGGTTTACAGAGAATGGTCCGAAAAAGAAAAAACATCCAGTGAGCGGCAGTTCTGTGGGCGGAAATGCCTTGTTGATGCCAGAGGTCAGAGGAGAATGGCCAGACTGGTTCGAGCTGATAGAAGGGCAACAGTGACTCAAATAACCACCCGTTACAACCAAGGTGGGCAGAAGAGCATCTCTGAACGCACAGTACGTCGAACTTTGAGGCAGATGGGCTACAGCAGCAGAAGACCACACCGGGTGCCACTCCTTTCAGCTAAGAACAGGAAACTGAGGCTACAATTTGCACAAGCTCATCGAAATTGGACAATAGAAGATTGGAAAAACGTTGCCTGGTCTGATGAGTCTCGATTTCTGCTGCGACATTCGGATGGTAGGGTCAGAATTTGGCGTCTACAACATGAAAGCATGGATCCATCCTGCCTTGTATCAACGGTTCAGGCTGGTGGTGGTGGTGTCATGGTGTGGGGAATATTTTCTTGGCACTCTTTGGGCCACTTGGTACCAATTGAGGATCGTTGCAACGCCACAGCCTACCTGAGTATTGTTGCTGACCATGTCCATCCCTTTATGACCACAATGTACCCAACTTCTGATGGCTACTTTCAGCAGGATAATGCGCCATGTCATAAAGCTGGAATCATCTCAGACTGGTTTCTTGAACATGACAATGAGTTCGCTGTACTCAAATGGCCTCCACAGTCACCAGATCTCAATCCAATAGAGCATCTTTGGGATGTGGTGGAACGGGAGATTCGCATCATGGATGTGCAGCCGACAAATCTGCGGCAACTGTGTGATGCCATCATGTCAATATGGACCAAACTCCCTGAGGAATGCTTCCAGCACCTTGTTGAATCTATGCCACGAAGAATTGAGGCAGTTCTGAAGGCAAAAGGGGGTCCAACCCTTTACTAGCATGGGGTACCTAATAAAGTGGCCGGTGAGTGTATATAGGCAGTGTGTGTGAGTGGTAGCATGTATATAAATATATATATACAGTATATATATACACTCACCGGCCACTTTATTAGGTACACCTGTCCAACTGCTCCTTAACACTTAATTTCTAAGCAGCCAATCACATGGCGGCAACTCAGTGCATTTAGGCATGTAGACATGGTCAAGACAATCTCCTGCAGTTCAAACCGAGCATCAGTATGGGGAAGAAAGGTGATTTGAGTGACTTTGAACATGGCATGATTGTTGGTGCCAGAAGGGCTGGTCTGAGTATTTCAGAAACTGCTAATCTACTGGGATTTTCACGCACAACCATCTCTAGGGTTTACAGAGAATGGTCAGAAAAAGAAAAAACATCCAGTGAGCGGCAGTTCTGTGGGCGGAAATGCCTTGTTGATGCCAGAGGTCAGAGGAGAATGGCCAGACTGGTTCGAGCTGATAGAAGGGCAACAGTGACTCAAATAACCACCCGTTACAACCAAGGTGGGCAGAAGAGCATCTCTGAACGCACAGTACGTCGAACTTTGAGGCAGATGGGCTACAGCAGCAGAAGACCACACCGGGTGCCACTCCTTTCAGCTAAGAACAGGAAACTGAGGCTACAATTTGCACAAGCTCATCGAAATTGGACAATAGAAGATTGGAAAAACGTTGCCTGGTCTGATGAGTCTCGATTTCTGCTGCGACATTCGGATGGTAGGGTCAGAATTTGGCGTCTACAACATGAAAGCATGGATCCATCCTGCCTTGTATCAACGGTTCAGGCTGGTGGTGGTGGTGTCATGGTGTGGGGAATATTTTCTTGGCACTCTTTGGGCCCCTTGGTACCAATTGAGCATCGTTGCAACGCCACAGCCTACCTGAGTATTGTTGCTGACCATGTCCATCCCTTTATGACCACAATGTACCCAACTTCTGATGGCTACTTTCAGCAGGATAATGCGCCATGTCATAAAGCTGGAATCATCTCAGACTGGTTTCTTGAACATGACAATGAGTTCGCTGTACTCAAATGGCCTCCACAGTCACCAGATCTCAATCCAATAGAGCATCTTTGGGATGTGGTGGAACGGGAGATTCGCATCATGGATGTGCAGCCGACAAATCTGCGGCAACTGTGTGATGCCATCATGTCAATATGGACCAAACTCCCTGAGGAATGCTTCCAGCACCTTGTTGAATCTATGCCACGAAGAATTGAGGCAGTTCTGAAGGCAAAAGGGGGTCCAACCCGTTACTAGCATGGGGTACCTAATAAAGTGGCCGGTAAGTGTATATATATATATATATATACACACACAACACACACACATATATATATATATATATATAATATATATATATATATATAATTGATTGAGCAAAATAACGTGATTATCAATTTAAAAATTATGCAGCATGACAAAAATGTTTTCATTGGCTAAGTTCCCAGACATTTAGTTGACTAAAACTTGACTAAACAAAAACAGGACAAGGTTGACTAAATATGAAAAAAAAGTAAATAAAAAAATAGCTGATGTAAACTAACACAGCAGCACTTGACCATGACCTCTGTAGAGTTATTTTCAGATGCTGCTGTATAAAAGACACTATTAATGTGTTAATAAAGACTGTAGCGTTCTCTGTAGTTGTGCTGATGAAGTGAAGCCGTGTCTGACCTTCGGGCAGTGAGTTGAGGTACAGCTTCATGAGGCCTTGCACCTTCTCCAGGTACAGCTGGATCAGGACATTGTGGAACTCGGGCCGTGTCTCTTCCCACATGTAAATGATGTGCTCCAGGTATGGGATGGCCAGCTCCTTGAACCCGTCCTTCAGGAAGTTCAACACTTTATCCCTGGGTAGAGTCTCCACCTCCGTCAGGTCCTCAGTGAAGATCTGACAGCAGCAAAATCAAACTCAAGCTCTTCAAAATGACCACAGAAGACATATAGATACAACCAGACCATGCAGATCTCACCTTCAGTCCATCCTCAGGACAAATCTTCAGGACCCACGGTGAAAACTCAAATATGATGCCCAGGTTCTCCACACCTGTGCAGAAAGACACCAATGCATGTTACTGTTACAAACTGATCTAGTCAGTCAGAATGGAAGAATGGGACTCATCAGTCATCTCATTGTTACTAATATGCAGAATCTGTGGGCTGTTTTTGCATGTTTCTACACTGTAAATTTGGGGGGAAATCTGTGAAATGTTGAATCTGTTTTAACATTACAAAATGTGTTAAACAGAGCTGAGAGTAATATACTCTTACTGGTAGCTGTAATAATCAAATTAGTGCAAATATTTTAAAAAATACAAGTTTTTTTGGGGTTGCAATTTAAAATACAATTTAAATATTAAAGGTTTGCTAATCTTGTTTGTAGGACTGCACAATTTGGGCAACATTTTGTGATTATAAAACATTTTTGCTATATAACAATAATAATAACTAAATAAAAACATAAATCATTATATAGAGATACTATTGTAATAATTGACTGTAAAAAAAAAAAAAAAATTAAGTAGTTAGGGAAAATGGTTTCACTTTTATTTGGATGGTCCCATTAACACATTCTGTTGACTATAAGTAACGTTGCTCCTACATGTCTACTAACTCTCATTAGAGTATTAGTAGAGTATCAGTAGACTGGTAGGGTTAGGGTTAGGTTAAGTTGACATGTAGTTGAAAAGTTACTTATAGTCAGTAGAGTGTCTGTTGGAGGAGCGTCACAATAAAGTATTTGCAGATATTAAGCAGACAGTCTACTAATACTCCAATGAGAGTTAGTTGACATGTAGTTGCAAATAGCACGTTCAAAAGGGACCATCAAAATAAAGTGTTACCGGGAAAATAATAATATAATAATTTTATGTTACATTACAGCTGTAAATTGACAATATTTATGGCTGTCTTTAAGTTTTTCCTCTTTTAACGTTAAACCATCAAACTTTTATTTTGATGGAAAACCACAGGATCCCTGGCAGCTTCTCTTTTATTGATAAGCACTTCTCATTACAAGTATGGGAAGATTTTTGGTTGCGTTCCCAAATGTACATTAAAGCAGCTCATGAGTTCATGCGGAGCAGCATTTAATGTTAACCCAATTTAATGAAGCTGCGCTTCACTCAAAGCATTTATTTATATAAATCCCACTAAGAAATATTGCAATTTTGGCTTGATTTTGATTAATTGTGCAGCCCTAGATTAAAATCGAATTAATTTCTCCAGCTGTAGAATCCGTGAGTTTGCTTGCATGTTTACGATTATGGCTCGACCTTCAGACAAAAGTGGGCATCCAAATATCACATTAACCACAGCTCTCACTCAACTTGTCTGTTGACTATATTAAAGTACAGCCAGGTAATGTGCAGTAACTGAGTGTGTTGATCTCACCCAGCCTCTGAAGATACTGTACAGTCCTCTCATGACCCTTCAGAGGAGAGTTGGCTTTAGTGGACTGATCCAGCAGAACCTGCAGAGCTGGACAATCACACTTCTGTAAGTCAGTTCAACTGAATGAGGAAGATGACACACAAGACTGGCAAAAAAAAATGGTTATGCACTTTTCAGGTGACTTCTGCGTTGCATGTCACAAGAGAGAAAGACTGGTGCTGCAAAATCATATATTGACAATAAATAGTCAACAGACACACTGATGCAGAATATTCGGTGCAATACGCAATACATGAACAAATCATTCAGTTTGAATGGGCTTCCTCAATGAAACAGCTCAGATGACTCACTCTCTTACTTATTTTGAATGCAAAAAGCTGATTTAAAAGGTTAGTGAAACTTCAATCAATCAATCACATAAAAACACACAGATTGTAACTAAAAACAATAGGAAACAACTGCATGAGAATGATGTTGTTGAACAGAAAGAGAGGGCAGCCAGTGTATATTCATGAACAGTTTGTGACAGTGATGTTTATATAAAGAAGTGTTCTTGGCTGCACTGAGGGTTTATTAAGCAGTATGGATCTACACGGCCTGGTCCTCATCAGCAATTTTCTGTAAGGCATGACATCAACATAACATGATCAGAGCCGTCTCTATAAACAAGAGCTGATCCGAATAATGTTCAGATGCTTGGGTTTTACAGAGAGATGAGCAACACACACACACACACATTATACTCCTAATGGAGATTCCTCAGGCTCACGTAAACACATGACAATCTCTAGATAATGTAAGTTTTCAGTAAGCTTACCTTTCTGGTGAAGGCCTTTCTTCTCATAGAGGATGATGAGCTCGCTGTATTTATGAGCTTTCTTCAGCACGTACTCGCTCTCCTCTATGTGACAGTGGTTGTTCTCCAGGCGCAGGAGAGGAGACACCAAGGCTACATTGGTCTAAAAACAAAAACAAAAACTATGTTGTAAAATCACACAGAATCCATTACAGTGTGTTGAGATAATCTAGCTTTAACTGTAGTGAGCTGTCTAGCTAGGCAAGCACTTTAGGCATCAGAGACGAGTATTCATACATTTGTACATCATACTTCTACTGACAGTACAGTTATGAGAAACTACTGAGAATAATTAAGAACAATGAGCATAGCACAGAAAAACACTGTTTACTGGTGGCATTTAGTAATGAAAATGAGTTCAGTAACAGTTTGAAGGAAAATATTTTAGAGTTTATGGCACAATTATCTAAAGAATTAATCACACCTTTAGGGATGCACCATATTATCCATTCCATATGATACATTTTTTTGATACATAATGGATTATTTCCTTCAGCTGAGAAACTTCAGATGCGCACTGTTCTCCATGATTTTTTAATTGCTTGAAATATGTTTGGAATCACTTTCCAAAAAGGAAAATACAGTTATAAATACAGTCTGTCATACAGGCTACATAAAATTACAATGAGGACATCTTTATAATTGTGTGCTTGGGATATGGCTTTTAATGGTGAGACTTTTGTTTTTGTAATTAGGCTCTCAAAAATTATAAAAAAATTTGGGTTTAGACTTATCGGCCAAATTATCGGTTATCGGTCAAAATGTTCATATCGGTGCATCCCTACACACCTTACAATCTTTCATGAGCTTATCATAATATTCAATGTCAACTTTGGTTTACTGTAGTACACACTGATAAATATTGATATAACTAAGATTCTGAAAAGTCACAATAAATTCCTTTAGAAAAGGATTAATAGCAGCAGCCACAAATGATCTTGCGGCATCCAATTTATAAATAATATTGTTTGATATTTGAATGGTCCTAAAAATAGTCTTCATTTTCTATATGCAATATATACAAACTACAGGTCAAAAGTTTGGGGTCTGTAAGATTTCTAAATGTTTTTGAAAGAAGTCTCTTCTGCTCACCTAGGCTGCATTTATTTAATAAAAAATACAGTAAAAACAACAATATTGTGAAATATTATTATAATTTAAAATGTTTTTTTTTCTATGTGAATATATTGTAAAAAGTAATTTATTCCTGTGATCAAAGTCACATTCCTGTATTCAGTGTCACATGATCCTTCAGAATTCACTAATCCTCACTGTTTCTCACTATACACTGGCAGTTTCATAGTGAACCGAAATATTTTTACACTTCTCAAAATAACATGATAGTTCTCTAACGTTATGTTTTGCAGCAGTGCTTTGGCAAAGCATCTGTCGATTGAACTAAAATAAAAAGCACGATTTTCTTAGTGTCCTTACCAAGAGGCTGCAATTTAATTGAACAAGTATATAGTGTGTTGTGCTACATGTTTCAAAGTGGAGAGCGCACTTTGATCACGCAATCATCTTGTTTTCTCAGTTCACAGTGAATAAATCGGTCTGAGACACAGAGTCTGTGCATGTGCTGTGAATTTAAAGTACATTTGGGAATGCAACGGACACCAGTTACACACATTCATAACAAGTTTGTGGACAGATAATTACAGCAGTTCACTAGATTTGTTACAAGTCATTTTTTTAAACCGTTTTCACAGAATACACCATTATGCGACAGGATGCTCACACTACAGATTGTCATGAACGCGCTCAGGACTGTTTGCAGAGGCTGTGGATTACAGTTATTCATGTAGTAGATAATGGTCCGCTTCTTGCACAGACCAATCGTTTCGCTTCATAAGACCTCAATGTATCATCATGAGTCACATATATATTTTGCCTGTATGTTTTTTTTTATCTTAAAGTGGCAGTAGCCATTGACTTACATTATATCAATCACCAAAGATCAAAGTTTCAGCTAAAAATCTTCTTTACTGTTCTAAGAAAAATACACCTACATCTTGGATAGCATGAGGGCTTAAATTAACCGGAAATTTTCATTCTTGGGGTGATCTATCCCTTTAAGATTAGCGAGATGCAATCAGCATTAATCAAGACTCATTTCAGTTAAAGAGCCCCTATCATGGATTTTTGAAAATGACTGTCATGTAGTGTGTAATATAGCTCTAAGTGAATGAAAACATCCTGCAAAGTTTTATATCTGAAAGTGCACCGTATATAAAGTTATTGTCTTTCAAAAGTGAGAGTCGACTCTGAGTCTATGAAATGAATTGTTTTTGAAACGAGTCATTAGCCGTTTCGTAGTGATGTAGATGCGGAACATTAGCATATTGGCCGCACTAGTTATTGCGCACGCAGACGCAAGTGTAAACTTGAAGTCTTGAACGCATTCAATACTTAAGCTGAATAGCATCATGTCGAGAAGACGCTGTGTTCTACAATGCAAAGATAGTACAGCCACTTTGTTTTCACTGCCCAGGGACGAGCATGTGAAGGATAAGCGGTTAAAGTTCATATTTGCAACGATACCACAACAGTATATCCCGATTGTGTTGTGTTCTCATCATTTTAATGACGAATCCTTCACAAACATAAATGAACGGTTGTTCCTGAAGGAGGGCTCAGTACCCAGTGTATATGGATCAGCTTCGTCCTCCTCCGAATCACAACCTGTAAGTGTTATTAATAATGTTTGCTGTTATGTTTTCTGTAGCATGCGGAATACGTGTTTTGTTGTGTGTGTTGTGTGCGCTCCGCGCAGCATCTAGGTCTCCATCTAACAGCAACTTGTTCGCTCTCAATTGTTTAGAAATATGTCAAATGTTTGTCGTTGTTATTACTTGGTGTAGCTACTACTGCAGTGCTTTATCAATATGCTTCTGCGTTGGGCTAACGCAAATAATGACTTGATTGTGTGTTTACCACCGAGCTGTGGGCTATGGTTGACTCGCTAACATAAACTGGGTCATTTGACCAATCACCGCAGATTTTCGTCACGCAAAGGAGGTGTTTGGGAAAATGAATCGTTAAACGAATCATTTGAGAGTCGTTGAGCAAATCAGGTAAAAATAAATGCATATTATAAGACAACTAAAGTGGTTTTTGTCCTTGCATGCATGTGAAACTGTTTTTGGGAACTCCCAAAACAAAAATAGGAACATTTCAAATGCCATGATAGGGGCTCTTTAAGATGCTGTGTATGCAGCTCACGAGGGCTTAGAACAGAGCTATTGAGAACAATCTGAAGGTCTTACATGGAGGTAACATTTGAGCAGGGTGGTATCGATGATCTGAAGGAGTTTCTTGCGGCTCTTGATGGTCGGGGTTCCCTCCATGAGAGGCGAGGTGGTAGAGGGGTCCGAGTCATTGAGCTGCTTCACCAAATGACTGCGTTTCTATCAAAAACACAAAGAGAAAACTGTAAGAATATGAAAAACGTTTGTAAAGCACTCCGTATGAACTTCATAAATCCTGAACACCTGTGTCAGGTAGTCTATGAGGGCTAGGTGGGCTTTCTCCAGCTCGGCTCCAGACAGTGTGGGCAGAGGGTTGGGGTAGTGAAGCTGTTTGCGGTAGTCGGAGGGAAGGAGGTCTGGATACAGTCCTATCACATGAGTGGGATCTATACAAGACAAGAGCAAATCAGATTTAACCCATTATATAGAGTGCTGCAGCGATGATGTATTTTTGTGGGGCCAAAACGAGTTGCATTTTGTACTTCCGTTTCCATGGTCCTGAAGTCACTGGGTTTTTGGTTAAATGCCTGAAATAAGGTATGTGGTATTTCATGTTTTATTATATGATATAAAACACATTAGTAATAGTAACCTCTTGTGATTTTTATAAAGCTTTTACGTGTCTTGAAAAAGGCGTTTGCTAGTAAATGTCTAAATGGTACTAGAGAGGTTGTCGGGGACTTTAAACATCATCACAGCGAACAGGTAAACTCATCTACTCACGGGTCACTTTACAGCCTCAACTCTAAATTTCAGGGGAAATATTTTTTAAATAAAGACTGAAAGAGTTGTTGAAGCTTAATGGTGGTGACGCTCGAGTCATGTGACCGTGCTGTAGTTCGCTTAGCTTTTTATTTCTGGTGATTGTATTTGGGCTTCAAAACTTCATTTATGAAGATTACCATGATGAACACAATGTGTATGAATCATAAACTTTTGTTGGTCACAGAGCTTATTTTCTGCAATAATCCAAAAGCCAATGAAAAATCCTATCACTGTAGGACTCTATTATTCATACATGTTACTGTCCTGGTGCAATGGCACTCTCTAGTGGACTGTACAATGCAACTCAGCCTTAGTCAGCAAGGCCACAGATAATCTGAGGTTTATTGTAGGGTGACCATATTTTAGTTTTCAGAAAAGAGGACGGGAGCGTGGTCAGTGGCGGATTTAGCACATTGGGGGCCCAAGGTGAAGGTATGTATACATGTATATCGGAAACGAAAATTAACTTTCCAAAACTCCGATCAGTTTTTTTCTGAAGTTTCTCTTGAATGTGGTCGTCAAGGAAATCAATTACAACCTTAAATTCATTTATTCTTTTGTCATTTGTGGAGCATCATCACTGCGGTGTGAACTCAACTCACCGGTGCCTAACTTAGCGAACCCCTGCATGGAGTCGTCAAAGCGCTTCTGACAGAACAGGTTGAAGGCATACAGGTTCTGAATGTGATGGATCTGTTGTCTCTTGTCTGCATCTAAATCATCCTTCATTTTCTATGGAAAGATGAGACAAAAACAAGGTCAACGTATGATACACACTGTGTACTTTTCATATAGTATTTACTGGATGGAGTTTCTCACCGCTAGCTGAAGCGCCAGTTCAAACTGTTTGTCCTGCAGCAGCTGCCGTATCTGGCTGGCTATGGAGACCGGCACCAGACGCCAGACAAAATGATTGCTTGCGACATAGACAACATTTGATCTGTGAAACCAAAGAGGGAAAGAAAGTAATAAAACCCTGCTGATGGGGTTATTTCTATGCAAGCTTGTTTCCGCCACAGAATAAAACATTTTAAAAGGTAAGTGCAACTTTTTATGTCACAATTGCAAGTTTATATCTCGCAATTCTGACATATTTTCTCAGAATTGTGATATAAACTCACAATTGCGAGATATAAAAAATACTGACAGAATTGCGACTTTATATCTCCCAATTGCGTCAGAATAGCGAGATATAAACATGCAATTTTGAGAAAAAAAGAATTGTGAGATATAAACTCACAATGTGAGGAAAAAAAATGTCAGGTAAAAATTTAATTCGGATCAAGCTCAATCACATCGTTTGAGGTGTTCACATGAAGGACTTCCAGTCTGACTGAGCAATTAATTTGATTGTAAACTAATTAATTGGGTGCAAGTAAACGTAGCTAATGTAAAATAGCTCTTCAGACAGACTGAAAATCCCCATGTTTCCCTGTGCGCAGGTCTCACCCAGCGGAGGTGATGAAGCGCGGTCTCTGCAGTTCTACGCTCTGCACCAGCAGTCTGGGTTCCAGAGTGCGGATCTCCACATACCGTGGCAACACCGCAATGATGTAGGGTGGCTGGTGCTCTAGTGAAAGACATGAGAAAATAGCCATAAGCAGATTCAGAAATAAAAGATGAATGGATTTAAAAATGGAAAAACATGTTCAAAAGAGCTGACAGTAATACAGCATCACTGATAGCTTCAAATAGAATAAAAATGAGCACAAATATATAAAAAGCCATGCAAAGAAGTTTGTGCATTTTTCCCGCAGGCACAGGTTCTGTGTTTATGATATCGTTGTTTGATGTAACATGTTTGATAAGTGGCTTATGAGAACTTGAGAAACAGGTTTGTTAAGGCTGACATCATACCCATTGCAACAGGAATGTCCGTCCAGTTAAGGGCACATTTCTGAGTGCAGACGCCTTCTTCGTTTAAAACAACCGTGAGGTCATCCTGACCCACTGCCACCTTCCCATCAGCCAATGGGGCCACCAACGGTTCCAGCTGTTTCCCAGTGGGGAACAGTTCCTTGACTGAGCCACGTCCATCCATCTAGAGAAAAGTCATATGATCGACCCCCAAACAACAACAACCTAATGTGAGTGAATATCCGTAATATATGATATATTAGGAGCTTAATATATCACATATGTATTGATATACATACATGGTATATTAACCTGTTAACCGTTGACAGAGCGCCGGCACACTGAAGCGTTTTTTTGTTTAAATAGTTCAGTTACTATCATATTTAATGTTATTACCTTGACAAACTATACATCATTAAAAAGATACAAGACTCAAGTTTCAGTATTTGACCACTATTGTATTCTGAGAAACTTATAGTGACCGTTATTGGCTAAATTTGCTTAATTTGTGCTCCCATTCAGAAAAAAAATCCTGTGCTGTCGTCATGACAGCGCGTGACAAAACAACTCCCCTTAGGGCTTTTAGCTCAAAAATGTGCCGATTTGAAGAAATATTGATAGATTCTCATAGGTTTACATCAGAGGCTGCAGGTTATAGGACAGCAATCTGGTCTATATTCACTATATATCAGCTATATATCATGGATCATAGACCATTCACTATACATCTGACTGATTTTATTAGTTTAAGAGGAAACAAAGTGTGCTTAAAAGGTACCGGGCTGATGTTGACACTAGTGAGGAATTTACATTTTCTGATTTAATAATAAATAATAATAATAAACTTGATTTAAGTTACCAAGGGGCCATCATGACGAAATGATCACTTGCACTATGTGGCCACTGATGTACTGTTGCTGCCAAGGGGCCATGCTGGCTAACATAGATGAACTTCTGTCAAAATTGCAAATGAAAATAAATATAAGCAGGACTGAATTTTCCCCTTACCCGGATCAGATAGTAGTCTCGTTTGAAGCCCACGCATATTGAGTTCTCACACCAAGCCATGGACTTGGGAATGTCTGGAGCGGCAAAATCTCCCTGCAGGAGTGATCAAACAAGATTTAGTCTACAGTATTGGTTCATCAAAATGATGTGGTTTGTGTGTTTCCAAGCCTCAAGCAACCTGTAATTCAAGGAATTCTCTGTCCTTCCAGTAATACAGCTGAATCTTCCTCTTCACTGCAACACACATGCGCAGTTTGGCCTCACCTGAGCTGGACTTCTGGAGAGAGAGAGAGAGAGAGAGAGAGAGAGAGAGAGAGAGAGAGAGATACAGAGAGAAAGTAAGAAAGAAAGACAGAAAGACATCAAATGCGATTCAGAGACCTGGAAGTCAGATTATTAACAGTCAATGGCATTGAGTAAAAGTGGTCCCAAAAGAATTCAGGGTATTTGCAGGGTTTTAAAAATAAAATGTAAGGCTTTTTTTAAGACTTGCACAAATATAATTATTACCATTTGAGCAGGGTAGAACAATGTCCGTCTACGGTAACATACTAAACCACAGGATGACTGTAAAAAACAACTTTACAGCTCAAATTTGGGATGCATCTATAGGATTGTTTTTGGGCCGATACTGATACCAATTTTAACAACCGATAAATAACATCAGTTGTTATTTATTTTGTCACTTGCTCACTTATTTAAACTTTCGTCTTTAATTAGATTACTGTTTTGATCCTGTTTTAAATGAGCAAAGTTCATTATGGTTATTGCTGCATCATCAAATCCTTTTATTGAACATGGATTGGATCCATTTATCCTTCAACAGTCCAACATTATAAGAGCGGCACAAACTAAGAAAAAAAATACAAATAAGACAACATGGCAAACTATAGTTTTTTTGTTGTTGTTGCTCTCAAATATTTCTTATTCACAACATTAATGATTGTACCCAGAGAAAACCATTGGGTTATGCAACAGACATTATACAACTATCAGTTTGTTATTTCAACATTTTTCATGCAATCACATTATGCCATATCAAGATTCCTGTTTTTCTATCTCCAAATTAAAGACCTCTTGAATTTATAATTAAGACTTTTCTTATACCAGTTAAGATAGTTAAGACCCCGAGTATCTGGACCCCTTAGGCACACTTAAAAGTGATAACAAAATATCGAAGTCATCTTTTTTTCCCCGAATAAATGTTTTCTTTTGCAATGACTTTAAAGCAACTGTGGCTGTGATTTTTAGAAGATATATGTCAGTCCTCGCAACATTTACGTTAAATATCAACATCAACATTTCACCAACACGTTTTGGGACCACTGTATGAAAACATCAACAGGCCAGAGGACTTCTTCAGCCTACCTGCAGGTCACAGGCAAACAGTGTGGCTCCTCTGGCTTTGGACACCACAGTTATCTGCTGGAACGTCAGCAAGTCATGAACGTGGATGTTGTTTTCTGAAAGAAAAGAGGGCAATGGCACTGCTGACACCAAAACCACACAGTTCCATAATACACTACACCACATCACGTTTAGCCAATGAACCAAGTTTGCAAGTTTAACTCAAGTATGAAACCAAGAAAGAAAGTACATATGACTATGACACATCATATGACAGACTTCACAATTCTGTGGGGGGGAAATACTCACCCAAAAGACTAACCAAAATCTTGTACTGCGAAACCACAAACAGCTGAAAGAGGATTATAGAAAGAGGAATTGACAGATTATAAAAGACAACCAGAAGTAAATTCATTTCTTTAGACATAGTTCAACACTGTTAATTTGTCATTATTTTCTATGCAGCTTATAAAAATCACAGTGTAAAGTGACAACAGATGTCAAACTCCACAAAGAACCAAAGATAAGACTTGTGGACCATGTTCTACATCTTTTGAAGTCATACTATAGCTTAGTGTGAGAAACAGACCACAAATTAAGTAGTATTCATCGATAACATAATGGAACAACATAACGGTGAGTAAATAATGACGACGATCAGGTGAATTAATCCTTTAATGGACGGACTTCTCTACTGGTTCGTACCTGCTGAATCTTCTTTGAGAAGTTCTTATTGGATTTCTCTAATGTAACTTCAAACCGGTTTGTACCTGTAACGAAATATATGATCAATTAAACTAAAAAGTAAATCCAACAAATAATCAAGTCAGAATATATGAAAAAGTATGCACCTGCATCTTTCTTGATCCTGTACTGAAGGAGATGACCCGGTTTGGTCCCGACAAGGAGCCAATCATCTACAATCAAAGTATCATTATCACACTAAATGACATGGCAAGGACTTACAAATGAGTTCATGGAACTAATTCTGTAGTATAATCCAGTATGAAGAGGCTCAGTCCATCTCAAGTGGTCTGAAAATTGTAAAGTTTCTTGGACATCAATGGCGTGTTGACCAGCTCATCAGGATCTGAGACAAAACTGGGTCTAGGGCTGTGCAACGATTAATTTTGTGTTTACATAATATATATATATATATATATATATATATATATATGTGTGTGTGTGTGTGTGTACTGTGTATAATTATTTTGTATATATAAATACACACACATGCATGTACAGTATATATTTAAGAAATAATTGTTATTTATGTATAACATATTTATATTAATATATAATATATATTATGTATAAATATATGAAGAGTTCAGATGCAAAAGCCTCTAAATGCCATCTGAAATTTTCTTCTAGAATGATCATTTTTATAAAGCTAGTATATTTAAGTTCAGTAATTTCACTTAAATGGCTATGAAAATGACCTATTAATTGTCATTTAAGTGAAATTATTGATAAAAATTATCATTCTAGAAGAAAATTTCAGATGGCACTTAAGAGGCTTTTGCATCTGAACTCTTAATATATACAGTATATAAATGCAAATATTTCTTAACTATATACATATATGTGTGTGTATTTATATATAGGCCTACAAAATAATTATACACAGTACACACACATATACACGTAAAGAAACTTTTATTTTGGATGCGATTAATCGATGCACAGCCCTACAACTATTCCACTATTTGATCAACAAATATTAAACTATACGATCCCTATTGCTCAAAAATCTGTCTGGGAAAAAATACTAACTAGATGTCCGTACGCGATGTCTATGTAGACAGCTAAAAAGATGTTGAGACACAGCCAGAGGAAACAGCTTTCTGGCGATTTGAACAAGTATACATCTGTTCATTCAGCAAATGCTACAGTATGTAAGGTTTTGAGACAGTCTGAGTGTTTTATCGACGAATGAAAAGGAGTTATCATTGATACTCCACATGTGAGAGTTTAAAAGTGTAACGTTAGAAGGAAACGAGGGAAAGGGAAGCAGAACTCACCCCAGGCCGCCAGACAGTCTATCTGGAGGGGCAATTTCTCCAGAATAGGAACCGGTTCATATGCGTCATGCATAATGGAGCTCTAATGTACTTAACCAAAATTGGTAAAACAGAAAATAAACCGCCCGACCACTGTCGAATCTGAAGGCAGCTGACAGGACAATAGTAAACAAACTAAATATAGCAAATCCACTACTACTACACCGCAGACATAGATCGTTAACTTATTTGTTAACCATCTCGCCTCTCGTCAAATGTCCCACTCCATCCTTCTTGAGTCCTGTGTCGGTCCAATGTCTAAAAAAAACCACTGAAACTCCTTTGTTTTTGTTGTGTTGTTAGTGTATCATGAGCATATTGCTAGTTAGCTTCCATATTTGCCCTTTAAACTCGCTAAAACACAGATCCTCGAATTACAAATGTGTTTCATCCCATTGTTCTGAGACGCGGTGGTTTATTCCCGTTTTAACCGTTTAATTGTCCGTTAATCTGAGTTTATATCTGACAGGTTTCAGTGTTTGACAGCTAGCAACGAGCCTATCTGTGCTGATGCTGCGGGTACTTCCTGGAACTGTGACGAGCACGTGACTGTGAGAGCTCGTGAGGGTTATATTAAAAACATCACACATGAAGCGCGTGCACTCTGCTGCCACAGATGATTGACATTCCACACATAAATCCCTTACACAATTGAATTATATTGTGTAATGCCTGAAACGAATTGTAATATAATGATGCTTATGTATGAATATATTTATGTATGTTACAATGAATTAAAATGATTATTTTAATATTAGGCTATATATATATATATTTTTTTTTTAGTTTCAGGACAATTTTGGCGTTCACACAACGTGTGTTTGTGACGAACATGTGATTCTCAATCTATCCTGTTCTCAGCAGCTTGCATACAGTATAGCCACAAATGTAAAGATGCTTAAAAGATACACATAGAAATAATTTCATTATACACTGGGCAAAAACACCACATGAAAAGTAGCCTAATCTTTTATCAAAATAACTTATTTTCTATGATGACGTGTTTACTACCTTTTTTTTCTCCTTGCCATTTTTGGTGATTCTTACATATTTTGTTCATTATAATAATCTTCACAAATGAACACAAGTTTTATTAATACAATTTGAAGCCTAAATACAATCAACAGAAGTAAAAAGCTAAGCAAACTACACTAGGCCTACTGTCACATGATTTCAACGTCACCACCATTAACACTGACAGCTCTTTCAGTCTTTATTTATTTTTTACATCCTGAAATTTAGGATAGTTTGCAAGAGTGTGATTATAAAAACAGAGGCTGTGAAAGCGGCTAGTGAGTAGATGAGTTTACCGGTTTGTTGTGATGATGTTTAATGTCCCTGACAACCTCTCTAGTACCATTTAGACACTAGTTAGCAACCAGTTTCAAGACATGTAGCCTATACCTTAAAAAAAAATTACAAGTTGGTCTTACTGATGTATTATATGTTGTAGAATAAAACATGAAAAATATCTTAAACTTGTGTTCACCACAGACCTTATTTCAGGCATTGAACCAAAAACCTATTTAAAACAAACAAATTTTGCGGTTTGGGCCTACAAAAATAGGTTATCCCTGTAGCACTCTATTGTAATTGTAATTATTGTAATTGTACATTATGGCCATCTGGTGGTTGGTCAAAAAGAGGAATATGACCAACTGCATCAAACTCTTTCTTTCTTAAAAAATATTTTTGTTTATAATTAAGTTAAAATAGCTAATAGAAAACAAGTCAAGTCACCTTTATTTATATAATGCAATACAATACAGATTGTTTCAAAGAATCTTTACAGTGATAACAGCAAAATATACAGTAGATTCAATTACGCAAAAAGAATTCAGCTCTGCTGTAAAGCAGCTCTAGAAAGATAATAGTAAACAGTCATTATTATTGTTGAAATCAATCAGTCCAGTGATGATTTTGGTTCAATAACTGTGTAAACAATTAGCCTATATAATGAGTTAAATTCCGCTATAAAGCTACTCTGCAAAAAAAAAAGTGATGTTTTCATCCAGCTAACTTCAGTTCTCATCCAATAGTGTCAGAGCAGTCATACTGTATCAGTAATATTGCTTGTGTGGAGGATCTGTCTGGTTCTTGTGGTCTTTGTTGAGGATCAGTGCCGATGGCTGTCATGTCGATGAGGCCTTCACCGGGGAGAGTCTATTGACACAATCTCTGCTGACACTTCAGGGCTGCGTTGTGGTCCACCATCTGATCTGGATTCGGTCTGGATCCGGCTGACAACATCATGCGTTGTGGTCGTGTCATGGCACAGATATACCATCTGATCTGGATACGGCTCGAATCCGGCTGACTATATCATGCGTTGTGGTCTTGTCTAGGCACAGATACATAGTTTCCGTTATCATTTTCAGGTCCTGCGCCATGTTGTTTAAATAGCAAATGCATTTGCGGCCATCTGTGCACCCATGGAATGCTGGTCTGAAAACGAGGTGTGTTCAGGCGTATTGTTGGCGCGTTGCTATTTTGAGGAAACTCAAAGGATCAACAAAAACCTGGTCTAAAGTCAATGGCACAATATTTTTTTTGGTATTTAAACAGCACGGTAGTAATGTGCGCCTATAGGCGGGTCCACAACGCGCATACACTCTACTTATTACACACAGGGACGCGCGCAGCAGAACACAAGCAATTTCCCAAATATTAAAAATAACAGGATTATAATGTAAAAGATTATTATTGTGTACATAAAGATATGGTGGAATCCGGCTTGTCCCGTAGATGATCTGCTTGCACTTTAACCTCGCACGAGCAGATCCGTTTGCGCTCTGGAGACGCGTTCGGTCTTTCCACTATCAAATTCTGCCATGTAAATAACGAATCCGCCATGGCACGAGCGCAACTGGTATTTAAAGGGAATGGGAGATGAGACTCTGATTGGTTTATTGCACGTAAAGCCCAAAACACACCCATTACTCATTAAGAGAATAGGGACAACTCTTTTAGACCATGAGCCGGACGCACCAACCATTTTTCCCATCGTTAAAATAGCAAAAGGGGATTCGGACACGCCCTAAGGGCACTTGCACCCTGCGCTTTACATCATGCGCTTAAAATAGGGCCCTGGGTGTTATAGGAAGTGTTCCTGGTTCTGGTTGGCCTAATTTATGCAGCCTAACAATACTTGAATGGATGTGAATTATAGATCTGTGATAATGTGTTATATGTGGTTAAAGAGATGTGTTTTTAGTTTAGATTTAAACTGACAGAGTGTGTCTGCTTCCGAAACAATGCTAGGAAGTCTATTCTAAAGTTTTGGTGCTAAATAGGAAAAGGATCTACCGCCAGCAGTCGATTTTGATATTCTAGGTATTATCAACTGGCCAGAATTTTGAGATTGCAATAGACGTGAAGGACTGTAAGTGTTATGAGCTCTCTCAAGAACTGATGGGCTAAACCATTTAGTGCTTGTAAGTAATTAGCAAGATTTTAAAATGTATGCAATGTTTCATTGGGAGCCATTCTGTACGTATCCTAATAACAATAATGAATTAATAATATTAAGAAGAGGATCTATAACTTTTGGAAGCATCTCTTTCAGTAGCTTAGTTGGTAAAGGGTCTAACATTTTGTTGATTTTGATGATTTTGAAGTTTAGACAATTCTTCATCTCCTATAGTAAAGATTGAATAAAAATTTTCCTCAGGGGGTCTATAGCACAACATCTGATGCGATACCGTAGTAGACGGTTGCATGGTTATAATTTTCTCCCTAATATTATCAATCTTGCAAGTATAGAAGTTGATAAAGTCATTACACTATTATTTCTTGTTCACTGTATCACTGTATCAAATAAATACATAGGCTGTGTCCGAAATCTCCACTCAAACCACTACTCCCTACCTCCTATGTAGGGGGTAGGGAGTAGAGCACTATATAGTGAGCTCACCAGCATAATAGAAACACCACTTTCGGACACTACTCGATCGTCTCTCGCCGCCGTTGATTACGTCATTGCTGTCGCCCGTCCGTCTTTTTTACAATCAGCGCAATGCATGATGGTATCTAGGGCTTGGGTTAGTGACCATCGGTTGTACACTACTTTTCAAAATGCATTCTGGGATACATTGAGTGGACTATATAGGGTATAATAATAATCACTATACATTCGGACAGCACTACAAAATGGCGAGCTCACCATATAGTCCACTATATAGTGAGTAGTGGGAGATTTCGGACACAGCAATAGAGTTGTGTTTGTTCTCTTCTAAGAGAGTCGAAAAGTAAGCAGATCTAGCAGTGTTTAAGGCCTTTCTGTTTGCAGTAACACTGTCCTTCCATGAAATGCGAAATACCTCTAGTTTTGTTTTCCAGCTGCACTCCATTTTTCAGGCTGCTCTCTTGAGGGCCCGAGCTTCTTATACACTGGCGTCAAACTATTTTCCTTCATTTTCTTTAAGCGCAAAGGAGCAACCGTGTCTAAAGTGCTGGAAAATAATGAGTCTATAGTTTCTGTTGCAACATCGAGTTGTTAAACTATCTGGTATGCCCTGCTGCGGGGGCTCTGCAACTGGAAAGAACAATGTACGGGGATCTCCAAACTAGTAGCATCCAAAGCCGTATCTAGAGCCCTTGCATTCTTACTATCCTCGATTAAAGTTTGGATGCGTGTCTCTCATTCTGAAATCTTCTCTGTCAGCCTAACTATTTCCCTACGTTTATCGCATATGAAAACCGCTGAGGTCGGCAGTCCAACTGACAATGACAGGAGAAAGTGCAATGGCTCACTATGTTTGTTTACTGATTCCGACTTACCACAGTTATTCGATGGGCTCAAAAAAAGAAGCATGAGAGAGAAAAAAGACGGTAAGCCGAAATATAAGTTAACAGGCTAGCCAGATCCTAATGCGTTAAGCTAGCAATAACGAAGCTAGTCAATAAATAATTAAAATTAATTTAAAAGTATTTTTGTGAAGGCCTGTAATACCTCAAGGCTTTTCAAACCTTTTTTTACTTTCTTTGTCAAGCCAATGTTAAAGGTAAACTTTGATACACTTTTCTTTACTAGTTATAATCACTGTAAAATGGACAAAAGTGTTTAGTGGTAATTAATGTGATACTGCAAAGCAACAGGATAGTTGCTGCTCTCAGCTGAAATTCTACATTTGTTCAGAGCTCATGTCTTGTCACAGCAGTTCCTGGATTGCTTGTGGGTGGAGTAACAGGCCTGACCGTTCTCTGATGTGAGAATCAGAGGGCTCAGCTGTCACTTCTGAGAGCCTAAAGTCACTCTCACACCCTAATGGCCACAACTGAGTAAGCGGTGAGGTTATATATAGCTTAGCAGCGCGGTGGACCTGCACACAAATCACTGATAGAGAAAGCATGTGCACCTCTTGTCCCTGGAATAGAATAACAGCTTCATTGTTTGTGACTCATTGATTTTACAGCCCTCCTAACGACTTGCTTTCAGTCATGCCTTCTTTCACTTGTTGCCTTATGGTTTGAAGCACCTGATTCTCAGTCTAGCACTATTTTACAGGGGAAAGATCTTTGGATAATGGGTATAACTTTTAGAAGAATCGTCTAACCTGGAGTTCATAGGAATGTACTTTGGCTTTGGGACTATTGTGGGTGAGTTTTTCATTCATGTTTCATTCAGCAGTGTGTTCTTGTTCTACGGGATCGCAGCAATTTCTATTCACCACTTTATTAATAATTTACTAAAGATTGCCACATGAGAGTGGCATCTTGTGTGAACTTTCTCTTAGACTTTCACACACATTTCAGGCAAATGCAACAGTTTGTCTTAAATTTGGAGAGGTAAATTGCAATGTAAAAGCTATATATCATGTGACTGGATGGAAGAATCATATTTTCAGTTGAAATATAGTTTAAATGAACATCTTGTGCATATTTGAATGTCCTGCAGCGTATGCACTGAAGAAAAAAAAGAAAAGAAAAAAAACTTGTCTTATTATACTTATTATAACATTCTAATTTGTAACAGCCAAATTTGTTAGCTTTTATTCAAATTATTGTTTTTATGATATATCGCCTATTATATTATTAATTTATTTACCAAAAATATGAAAATGATTTATTATAAAGACCATATCATACTTAATCAATATATTTTCTTAAATATACACAAAAGCCAAAATGTTACTTAAAGGGACAGTTCACCCAAAAATAAAAAATGTTGTCATCATTCATGTTTGGGTGAACTATCCTTTAATGTTGGTCAATATAATATGTTTTTGGCTTTTTACAATTTGATTTTACCATAAACGAATTACTAAAAAAAGTGCTCAGTATTTCTCAACCGCAGTGGACTGCTGCCTTTGGCCATTTATTCCAGTGATAATAGTTGTGATTGGAAAGTGAAGGAACGTTTTGCCTTGTTTTTAGGAAATTATTATTTTGAGGACCATTGTGGTGTTGGTTCTTGGTGTGTGGGTTGCTGAGATTCTGGATGCCGGTTGTCTCTGGTCATGTTCATGGTGGCTCATTGACTATTGACTATGTAGGCTACTGTATTTTATCACCGCCTCATCCAGGTGTCGTTTACGGCTCCTATTAATACTGCGGCTTGCAGTTGAACTTCAAAATCACCCTCTTGGAATGGCTTTTTAAAGAGCTATCCAATGATGTCATGTAACCAGAGGTCTTGGTTTTGATTTACTTATGATGTTACAGTAGAATGCAACCTGTTAGAAAGGTATTAATGGGTATCATGTGTAGCAATGTAGGCACGTTAGCCGATTTAAATGAACAATTTAAAATAACTGTTTTCTATGTAAATATATTTAAAAATGTAATTTTTTCCTGTGATCAATCATTACTCCAGTCTTCAGTGTCACATGATCCTTCAGAAATCAGTCTAATATGATGATTTGATGCTCAAGAAACATTTCTGATTATTATCAATGTTCAAAACGGCTTTTGCAGCTCAGTATTTCTGATGCACCACCGTTCATCGTTTATTGAAATAGAACATCACATTTTATTATGAAGTGATTTTATTACCGACAAACACATTTTTAATGTAAGGGGTGTTGAATGATCATTGCACAAAATAACAAGTGAGATTTATAGAATCTTATAGAAATAAGAAATAATTTTTCAAGTTCAGTTGCATGACACGACCCTCATCAAAACTGCTGTGCACTTTTAAACACTTTGCCTGTAGTCCGAGTATTTGTGAGTAACATACTACAAGCTGAAATCCAATAAGACAACTGCTCCGACTGAACATAAGTTATGGATGGCTGATATAAATAGAAGCTGATGACTGTATACAGTAAGATGAACTGGGTAATATTTACTCATGCGTAATAGATACAGATCGCAAATTATAAAAATATATCAAAGAGAATCATAAAACATTGATGAGATTGTGTGCTCGTAATGTTTGTCTCTGAGCCAATGGTGAATACTGTTAGAGACTTTGACCTTCTTCCCTCCTGTCTAAACAATGTCCATCAAACAGGGCGTGTGTATTGTTACCGGCAAAGTTCTGACAGCACACACTCCAATAAAAGATGTATCATTTTTTCTTTTCTTTTTTATATTGGTATTAGATTGTTTATAGTGCTTACATGGACACCTTCTAAAGTGACCAGGCATGTGAGACTTCAGTGTGAGACAGAGCTCTGCCTTTAGTGTGCAGACTTCATGTCTTGCCAAAGCCACAATCGCAAATGCCATGACTCTCCTAGCCCTTATTTAGACACATTGGACCCATCATGTCCACTAAAATCTTTCATTTATTCATTGGCAGCACAGGAATGTGGATTTTGGACAGCTGCTGGTACCAGCTGTGTCTCTTGGTTATCTTCAAAAGCAGACCAGATTAGGAGCCAATAACACCACCAGCTCAAAACAAAAAAACAGGGATGTTCCCATGGGCACATTTGTCCTTTTAAAATCTGCAAACATCTGCAAACTATGTGGTTCCTCCCTAATGTTTGAAATTTTTCCCCCCACAAAATAAATCTCACTTGATCTGCATCTACATGCCTGCGCATAAAACACAATAAGCATAAAGCATAATATAAAGACATATCACCTTTATATTTTTAGGGTTACTTTTGATCAATTACATGCATGAATTATTACAGCCTCAGTCAGGATTTTTTGTGTGTTTATTGCTCTTTTCAAAGAGATTTTTCAGATGTCCACTTGAGTGGACAGTATGCGTTTATGGTTTTAACTGAAGAGATACTGTATTAAACACACAATAATACTGTGTGTATTTAACAAACCAAAAATACAATATGCTTCAATTATTGCAACCGCAACTTTGATATCAGAACATGAGGACGTGATTCCATCAAAGATGTGGTCGATGTATCTCTGTGGAAACCCAACTCATTAAGAAAATGCTCATGCTCCCTCCAGTCTACCAGAGTATGTCCATTTACCCTTATTAGCTGATCATTTATATAATTTTATAAACTCCTCTCTGAGAAAAAATCTACATTGATGTATTGATGTTTTCAGATTGTAGAAAAGATAGCGATCACATGTTTTCAATCTCATCTGAAATGAGCAGTGTTGGGAGTAACCCATTACATGTAACATGCATAGAGTAATCAGATTACTTTTTGATGTAACAAGTGAAGTAATGCATTACAAGTAACATGCATAATGTAATAAGATTACTTCTTAATGTAATGAGTAACGCGCATTACGTAATCAGATTACTTTTTTGATGTAACTGAAAATTAAATTCCAATTACACAAAAAAAAGTAACTGCAGATGAAATATTTTCAAGAACAACAGTCACAGTAATATGATCAATAAGATGATCAATCAGATTTTCCTCCCAATCTAAAGTCAATACTTGGAAAATGTAACAACAATATGACTCCTTATGCTACTTGAAGCTACAACATCTTTTTAACCAGCAAGAGTCTCCTAGGATAGAAGAATGGGTGGATATTCCAGAGCAACTTGGCATTTCTGACTGGCCATCGGCCATCTTGGTTTGGAGAAAAAAATCCACATACAACGGCTTGATACTTGGTGACAGTGTATAGGATGATGATCTAGAGTCACTGTAGAGGTTGATCTGCAGTTTTGCCATCAAAACCCGTGCATACGCAAGAAAATGCTTTTTGAATAGCTGTCCACTGCGTGACTGCGTGAGTGCTGACACCTCACAAAGACAAGAAATCATCTTTTCACATGCTGGTGACAGCTGAATCTGATATTTCCAGCTTATTGGCTATGTGCCACCTCCATATTCTGGATAAATATGCAATTCCACATAAAGGCAGTAGCCTACAAACAGAGTATGCTGGCTTGATCCTGATTTTCCTTTTAGTGTCAGAAACATATCTGATGAGACTTTGTTATCTGAGCTGCATTAAACTGCAGGGGTCATGACAATCAACAAACAGCACTCCCTTTATAATCACTGGAGCTGTCAATCACTTCACTTCAGCGCAGTTCTGCACTCTCGCCAACACAAACCCATGTTATAATCACTGGAGCTGTCAATCACTTCACCTCAGCGCACAAAACCCATGTTATAATCACTGGAGCTGTCAATCACTTCACCTCAGCGCACAAAACCCATGTTATAATCACTGGAGCTGTCAATCACTTCAACTGATCTCATGAAATAGCGTATGTATGACACGCCAATTCGTATTTCCATTTTTGGCGTGCTATCAACACGCATAATCGCTTTTCAGCGTGTTTATCAACGCCATTGAGTTAACGTTAGATTACTATATATGACCTACCCCAACGACGTCCCTAAACCTACCCGTCACTTGGGTTATTAGCATTTATGACTCTTCCCCTACCATCCTAGGAAAAAAAATATCGCTCCCCAGATGTAGATATTCATTTAGCTTAGTTTCGCTCGGAAATTTAACGGCGTACACATACACGCGGCGTGGACATACACGCGGCGTGGACATACACGCGGATAGCTGAAAATGCGTATAGATAACACGCCACTTGATTTGAAAGTGGCGTGTATGTTTACGCAAAGTCATGATGTCATGTTGCTTCAGCGCACAAAACCCATGTTATAATCACTGGAGCTGTCAATCACTTCACTTCAGCGCACAAAACCCATGTTATAATCACTGGAGCTGTCAATCACTTTACTTCAGCGCACAAAACCCATGTTATAATCACTGGAGCTGTCAATCACTTCACTTCAGCGCACAAAACCATGTTATAATCACTGGAGCTGTCAATCACTTCACTTCAGCGCACAAAACCCATGTTATAATCACTGGAGCTGTCAATCACTTCACTTCAGCGCACAAAACCCATGTTATAATCACTGGAGCTGTCAATCACTTCACTTCAGCACACAAAACCCATGTTATAATCACTGGAGCTGTCAATCACTTCACTTCAGCGCATAAAACCCATGTTATAATCACTGGAGCTGTCAATCACTTCACTTCACAGCACAAAACCCATGTTATAATCACTGGAGCTGTCAATCACTTCACTTCAGCGCACAAACCCATGTTATAATCACTGGAGCTGTCAATCACTTCACTTCAGCACACAAAACCCATGTTATAATCACTGGAGCTGTCAATCACTTCACTTCAGCGCATAAAACCCATGTTATAATCACTGGAGCTGTCTACACTGCACTCAGTCTCTCATCTACAGCACTGTATTTGTTATAATAAAATCATTTGTGAGTGTGCAGAATTCAGTAGCCGCGTTTCCATTAGCTACCCTTCAATTTGCGAAAAATTTTAATTGCTAATTGAAAATACGCCCAATGGAAATATTTCGTAAAACTCTCATATATCGCAAAAAGTTTTTTATGCTCACATGAGGTGCTTTTTCTGGCAATTCGAAAAAGGAATATTTCGCAAACCTGCAATGGAAACAGTTTTTGCGCATTTAAAGGTAACCTGACATAACTCGATTAATTAAAGATGGCACGGTATGATTAGACAGAAGAGAGACAGAGTTCTTCATTAAACTCGTAAAAGACAAAAGTATTACGGGAATACTGGATTCTGAACAACAAAGAAACACAATTTATCAAGACCTTGAAGCAGATATGAGGAAGAAACACCTAATATGTGCAGCTCACGAGTATAAGCCAACATTTGCATGTGATCCCATATAGGATTGTGGCCCCATGTTAATTGCCCACATGGATTGCACTTGGTACAGCCCAAGTACATGCACAAGACCCGTCTCGGTCCCAGCTTAGGTTTTCCTTGCCTTTAATGCTTGAATAACACGCCCACGTCAACTTCCATTAAAAACAATGGCTAGTGCGGTGGCGGGAAACATGTAAACCTACCAACATCCGTTGCCATGATTTTTGGAATGACGTTTTAGTCACTTAACATCGGTTAATGGAAACAGCGTCATTTAGCAATAGTTTTAATTTTAAAACATTCAGGAAACATCTAAACATTTTTGCGCAAATCTGTAATGGAAACGCGGCTAGTGAGATAATTGCATTGGCCACAATGCTCAGCGCTCCAACCTTTCATGCAATACACTCGTAATTAAATACAGGCTAATGCTGTAACCAACACCTTTCACGATTAGTTCATTGTGGGAGCTGTAGTCGTAAAAACATCATAAAATTGATCAAAAGAGTTCCATGTGTAATGCTATTTCATATGCAAAGATGTTAGCCAATCACAGCTGTGGGAGTTTACATTGAAGTCTTAAAGGAGACACGCCCCATTACACAGTGTTTGTTTAAAACAGAGGGCTGATATCAGGGGTGTAAAGTTCAGAAAGTAAAAGTCCTCCTCAGTATTTTTGTTCCAATCGCCTGGATTTGCACAGTTTTTCAGCAGGAGATAGTGAAATGATAGTGAACTAATTAGTGAAATCAGCAGACTGAGTTCATGAGTGGAGTAAACTTTTTTGACTTTACACCTCTGGTAGAAATGGCCTTGGTTTCTGTTATGACTGCTTTCGATGTACAAATCCTACTAACATTATAAGTGCATCTCAGGAAATATAAAATATATAGAAAAAAATTGCAATACATTACCCCTTTAAGCCAAGAAATAACAGTATCACACGTATGACACCATAAGAGTAAGAGTTTTCTTCTCAACATAACAGCTAAAATACTGATTCAATACTGAAACAACTGTTCATAAATCCATTCTTCTTACATAATTTGTTCCACTGGATTGAATGCAACAACTTTCACAAGAGACGTTTTACAAGCCATTTAGACATAAATTCGTTCTGCATGTGCTTCGTGAATACGCCACGGTGTGGATTAAAAACTATGGAAATAAAAAAAAAACATTTTGAATCGTTACTTTTGAGACATTCTTTAAATACATTTCCACACTCAAAATGACATGAACACTGGTTTGAAAACCATTTTGCTAGTCCTCTCATGACGTTGGAGGTTGATCCAGATATTTAATACACCAACATAAACAGCAGTTATTCTGAGCCTTGTCGTTCTCAAATGGATCTAAACAAATCCATGGAAAAGAGCACCAAAGCAGCATTTCTTACGACACCGTTAAATTGGTATCAACTTAGTGTTTTTTTCATTTACAATTCAGAACATTTATCAACAGGCGAGAGATATGGAGACTATAATTGTTACATGGTTTATCACAAGGGTTATATCCATTATCAGAATTTGAGTCAAAAGTTCAATTGCACCCATGGATGTTGATTTCAAACTCTTACTATATTTTAAAACAGTTCAAAATACAGCAAGGCAAGAGTCAACTAGAAATACAACAGGATTTTTTTTTGGTTTTCATATTATGTTAGGTCAGGGCAAGTTGTCACATGTGTTTTAAAAATTGGCCTTTTCTTAATGAATTAATTACAATTTCTGCTGCATGAGGGTAAAAACAACTCGTTTTTAATTTAAAACTTGTTGTCACGTTTCAAATGTCACTGCTTGATGATGTTGGGCATGTTTTGTGGAGTCTATAAAGCCTAATATTTGATACTTGTATTTCTAAGGCCTATAAACAAACAACATGATCAAAACTTTGGGTTACACTTTATTTTAAGGTGTCCTTGTTACAGTGTAATTATATATTTAAGTACAGAGTAATATTAAGTAACTACATGTACTTACTATGGGGATAGGGTAGGATTAGGATTAGGTTGAGTGTTAGTTGCATGTAATTATGCACAATTTACTGTTATTACTACGGTAAGTACATGTAACGTGTAACAAGGACACCGTAAAATAAAGTGTTACTAAACTTTGCTGTAAAACGTGTTGCACACAATCTACTACAGTCCTTCTGTCATCTGATTGATAGTTTAGACTTTTCTTAGCAAATAAAAAGTATTTTAGTATAATGTACAAACGTCCTTCAGCTCGTGATTCACGTGTCTTTTGCTGTGAAATCTGCACTGATTTTTATAAAGTAAACATAAGAATAACTTTTATAATGTTAGTAATATTTCAAGTTGAACACCTACTGAACCGAAGCAACTTAGGTTTACTTTATTATACATCATTTTTTTAATCATGTTCAAATGTGAGTATCAAATATGATCATCAGGCTTTTGAGGAAGGTTTATTTGTTCATCTTTCAATCATCATTGTATTGCATTACATTTTAATAAAAACTACAGAAATTTTATCATAAACTAAGCATTTATATTATCTTACTAATAAATATTATTGCCAGTGATGACTGATATTTATATGCATTTAAGTAAGTTTTATATATCAGTTATACTGGTATAAAGATCTCATTGATTTGCACTACAAGCATCAGAATTTCATCTTACATTTTGAAATTTCAGGATCTGCACCAAATTGCATAGCCTATTGTTGCTCAGTTTTTCCCCCTATACTATATCAGACTACATGAGCCATAAAAGCCAGATGTATCAAATGTATGATACTCATCAAAAAACACACAAGCAACTTTTGGGGGGATTTTTTAAATATATATATATTTTGTCTAAAGGTTCAATAAACTGGTCCATACATTTTTTTTTTTTAAATATTATTTCATGTGTCAGACTTTACAGGGTTTAAATATAATATAGGTGTCACGGTTTGGGTTTTGTTTCTTGTTCCTGGTTCTTGTCTGTCATGTCATGTGATCCCCTGTTCTAGTCATGTGATCTTGCCTTGTGTTCCCCTGTCTGTTGGGTCATGTTGTCATTGGTTGATTGTTTAAATGTTTACAGGTGTCCCTTGTCTCGTTAGTCCAGTATGTATTTAAGCCCTGTGTCTTGTTCAGTCTTTGTGAGTTCTTAATGTTGTAGTGTTACTGTTGATGTTGGTTGGTCTGCCTCTGAGTCCTGTTCCTAGTCTGAGACTTTGTATAGTTTTCAGTTTATTGAATAAAGTGTGCTGCATGTGGATCCTGCTTCCTCCTTGCTTCCACCGCATCGTGACAGAAGAACTCACCGCCAATGGATCCAGCAGTTGTTAGCAACCAGGCCTTAGGGAAATTCCTATCATCTCTGTCTCAAGATGGCCAGCCCTTGGAGAGGTATGTGAGGGACTTTTTGGCGTGTTGTCATCTGGGAGCGTTAAATGACGCCCAGCTCGTGGACCTGTTTTGTAGCGGGCTGGATTGGCACATCGCTCAAGTGATGCCGGAGGATCATACTGGCTGGACCCTGAAAGGGTTTGTTGATCTGGCCCTTTCCTTGGGCGGTTCGGCACTTGCAGAGCCTGAGTTTCCCCACGTCGCGCCAACCATCAACCCAGCCATCGGATCGGTCTATGGCCATCCAGGACTTGTTTCCAGCATGGCTGACCCCCCGCTGATATCAGCACATGCTGCCAGGAAGGCCATAGTCCCAGAGAACGTCCAGGCAGAGACCGTCCAGGCAGAGACCGTCCAGCCAGAACCAGAGTGTTCAAAGCCCTCTTCACCGCTGGTTCCGTCCAGCCCAGCCGAGCTTCACGTCAGCCACGTCCAGCCAGAGCTTCACGTCACGCCTGCACCGCCCGAGCCCGAGCCCGAGCCCGAGGACTCTTCACCGCCGTGGCCGCCCGAGGGCTCTTCACCGCCCTGACCGCCCGAGGGCTCTTCACCGCCCTGACCGCCCGAGGGCTCTTCACCGCCCTGACCGCCCGAGGGCTCTTCACCGCCCTGACCGCCCGAGGGCTCTTCACCGCCGTGGCCGCCCGAGGGCTCTTCACCGCCGTGGCCGCCCGAGGGCTCTTCACCGCCGTGGCCGCCCGAGGGCTCTTCACCGCCGTGGCCGCCCGAGGGGTCTTCACCGCCCTGGCCGCCCGAGGGCTCTTCACCGCCCTGACCGCCCGAGGGCTCTTCACCGCCCTGACCGCCCGAGGGCTCTTCACCGCCGTGGCCGCCCGAGGGCTCTTCACCGCCGTGGCCGCCCGAGGGCTCTTCACCGCCGTGGCCGCCCGAGGGCTCTTCACCGCCGTGGCCGCCCGAGGGCTCTTCACCGCCCTGGCCGCCCGAGGGCTCTTCACCGCCGTGGCCGCCCGAGGGCTCTTCACCGCCGTGGCCGCCCGAGGGCTCTTCACCGCCCTGGCCGCCCGAGGGCTCTTCACCGCCGTGGCCGCCCGAGGGCTCTTCACCGCCGTGGCCGCCCGAGGGCTCTTCACCGCCGTGGCCGCCCGAGGGGTCTTCACCGCCCTGGCCGCCCGAGGGCTCTTCACCGCCGTGGCCGCCCGAGGGCTCTTCACCGCCCTGGCCGCCCGAGGGCTCTTCACCGCCGTGGCCGCCCGAGGGCTCTTCACCGCCCTGGCTGCCGCCTGCGCTTCCTGCTCCGCCCTGGTCGCTCACGAGCCAGGTCCACCCATGCTCCGTGGCCCAGGCTCGCCATCCCTGTGTCCTGGTTCCTGGTCCCAGTGCGAGCCTGGCCCTCCGTCTCTCCCCAAAGACCGCCTCCACTCACCACCCTCCTGAACTTGTGTTTTTTTTGTTTTGATGGGCGTCGGGAGCCGCCCATAGAGGGGGGGCTATGTCACAGTTTGGGTTTTGTTTCTTGTTCCTGGTTCTTGTCTGTCATGTGATCCCCTGTTCTAGTCATGTGATCTTGCCTTGTGTTCCCCTGTCTGTTGTGTCATGTTGTCATTGGTTGATTGTTTAAATGTTCACAGGTGTCCCTTGTCTCGTTAGTCCAGTATGTATTTAAGCCCTGTGTCTTGTTCAGTCTTTGTGAGTTCTTAATGTTGTAGTGTTGTGTGTTACTGTCGATGTTGGTTGTTCTGCCTCTGAATCCTGTTCCTAGTCTGAGTTTTGTATAGTTTTCAGTTTAGTTTTCAGTTTATTGAATAAAGTGTGCTGCATGTGGATCTTGCTTCCACCGCATCGTGACAATAGGCTGCTAAACAATTATTTTAATTTTTTTCACATTTTCATTTAACAAAATGATCTTCATGCAATAGAGTTGCTTTGGTAAGAGAGAACTTTGTAAATACAGAATCAACACTGGCAAGCAATATACAATCAATTTCTTCCCTCAGGAGGAAAATGAGGTCCAAAGACAATACAGAGGACGGCACAGATAATGAAGTTCAGCTTGTCACGAAAACTTCAAATGATGTCCAGGAAGAAGACGAGGGGGAAATACTGGAGACTATCAAGGTTAAACACATGGATGATGACGAGAAAAGCGGGCCTGATGATGATAAATCAGCACAGAATGACGAGCACATGTTTGGGCTGAGAGATCTGTCCAAAGACAACCTACTGAAACTGCTCGGGATCATGGAAGGAGAGATTCAGGTGAAACGTTCATTCATGAAATGTGAAAATTAAAGATGATCATCATCTATCATCACAACCTGTCTGTGTAACTTTTAGGTTCAGATGAGGCAGATGTTTATTATGTAGCCTAAATGTTTTAATGTGTTAAAACGTGTAGCCTACCATTGTTGCATAAGTGTGCTTCCTCATCTCACAATACCCCTGCTAATGAGCAAGTCATGTGTAATATAATTTTCATAGTTATACAGTTTTTTCGTTGTTTAAACAGGGAAGGGGATTTTTGGTCATTTGGTCTTTTTCAGTTTGCAGTTTAGCACACTTCCTGAATTTCATGTGCTTTTTCAAAATACAAGAATCGTTTGACAGCAAGACAAAACCTCGATGAAAATGTTTAATAGTGGTTTAATTTAGCAAAAACGCAATAGCGTTCAGTTTTGAGTTGCTCTGTCCAGTTCATGAGTGTCTGGCGCCATCTGGTGTGAGTCCAGCTAAATCACTTGGTTGTTTATATTGAGGCCAGAGCCATTGAAAAACTTTAATTAATGTTCTCAAAAGATTAGCACTGATAGGCTAACGTTTAAGTTGAACGTTCGTATAATGTTTTTTTTTAATGCTATTTGATAATGTCCAGAAAATATTCCAAAGTAACATTCCAATAATGTCTGCTAAATGATTTTAAAAACTGGACGTTTTGTTCGGAGAGTGAAATAACCTTTTATTCTGTGAAAATCACCTAAGGCGCGTTCTTATATCAGCGTTGTTTATGTTGTTGATATTTCAGCAAACAGTTATTCGTAAGTATTGTTTAATATTAAGTAAAAGAGGAAACTTTATTATTCAGCTGAACTGCACGTGCGTTGTAGACAATTACGTTTTGACGTCCTTCAGACGGAATCAAGTAGCCTATTATCCTACACACAAAAAAAATATTTAGGCCTAAATTTTATGTAGCCCCCTCCCTGAAGGACATAAAAACAAGATGTGTGGGTCGAGAAAGTAACGTAGCCTTCTCGTAATATGAAAATTACAGCGTTTTAACAAACAAACAAAACTTAAAATTAAAATGATGCATATTTGTCAGTCACACAGCAGCCTATATAAATTAAACGTTAAAAGGATGTATGTAATGGTCTTAATATTAAGACCTGATTTTTACTTGCTACCCAGGCACGAGAAGATGTGATCCATCTCCTGAGGTCTGCGCTGTTGAGTCGACCAGAGGATCTGGAGTCCCGTTATGGCTCTTCGGGGCCGACCAGACCCCTGCAAGCCCTGCAGAGAGACCGGACGCTCAGCTACAACCACGCACAACACGAGAATGTGTATGATAAGACAATGGCAGAGGTAGGCTACACACAGAGAAAAGAATAACAGTGACTAGTTCACCAAATAAGGAAAATTCTGTCATGGTTTGGGACAAGGGTATGGAAGCTGGTTTCCGCCACAGAATAAAAAATAAAAAAGGTAATTGCGACTTTTTATCTCACAATTCTGACTTTTTTTCAACAAGATATAAACTCACAATTTTGAGATAAAAAGTCGCAATTATCTTTTAAAAATGTTTTATTCTGTGGTGAAAACAAGCTTCCATAATGGTGAGTAAATGATGAAAGAACTTTCTTTTTTGTATGATCTATCTCTTTAAATGCATCAAATTAGAAAGGTTTGCATGCTTTCAACTCTCTGTTGGCCAGTCTTAAAGTAATTGTGTTTTTACTCTCTGTGTCTCAGCTGGACAGATTGCGGGATAAGCACAAGGACTCATATCGCCGTATGCTGGAACAGCTCTTGCTGGCAGAGAAAAGCCACCGGCGCACTGTCTACGAGCTGGATAGTGAGAAACGCAAACATGTGGATTATATGAACAAGAGCGATGACTTCACCAACCTCCTGGAGCAGGAACGAGAGAGGTGAGAGAGGAGAGATATATGGCAGGGAACAAAACTAATGGTTGAATTGCACATGCAAAATAATAAAGTAAAATAAACACAATATTGATAGACATTTATTTTTTAAATTACCAACCTACTACGATGTGTGCACTTTGAAGTTCAAAGTAATTATTTAGCAGAATAATTATTTGTTGAATAAAATTATTCTGATGAATGAAGTAATTGATATTGCAATGAAGTCAGTCATACTTATTGTTTATTTATCACTAGGTTAAAGCGGCTGCTGAAACAAGAAAAAGCATACCAAATACGGAAGGAAAAAGAATTTTCTAAACGTATGCAAAGAATATCTGGAGAGCTGGTAAAGCTGAAGTCCTTTGCACTGATGATGGTTGATGAGCGAGAACTTCACTTGGAGAAAATTGACAAACAGAGTCACAAAATACAAGATCTTCTACAAAAACTCCAGGAAAAGGAGAAGAATCTAAATGAGGCAGAGAGAAAAGCAAAGGAAGACAACCAAAAGATCATGGATCTTGAGGTTGAGCTGGAGCTAAGAACTTCTAAGTTCACAAAAGAGCAAGAGGAGATGTCTGCGAAACTGTCCGACCAAGAATCTCAACATCAGCAGCTTTCCCAGAAACAAATGGAATTGTTACACAAACTCAAGGAGCTTGAAGAGATGAATGAAGCTCTTCAGAAATCAGCAGAGGAGCTCCAGGCGTTGAGGGACAAGATAAGAAAGGGCGAGTGTGGCAACTCGAATTTGATTGCAGAACTTGAGACTTTACGCAAAAGAATTCTAGAAATGGAGGGTAAAGATGAAGAGATCACCAAAACTGAGAACAAGTGCAATGAGTTGAAGAAGATGCTTCTAGCTGAAGAGACTCACAATAAAGACCTGAGTCTAGAGGTGGAAAAACTGCAACAGAGAATGACACAGTTTGAAAAACTAGAGATGACCTTCAATATGGGCCGGACAGAATGTGGCCAGTTGCAGGCAGCTTTGGGAAAAGAGAAAAGCCTGACGAAAGAGCTAACAGATGAACTAGTGAGCGTTAAAATCCGTATGAAGGAGCTTGAGTCGTCCGAGCTGAAACTGGAAAAGGATGAATTGGATTTAAAAGAGGATCTTTTGAAACTCAAATCAGTTACTGTAATAATGGTTAACGAGCACAAGAACATGGCAGACAGAATTAGGTCTGAGGAAAAGCTGAAAGATGAACTGAACCAACTCTATAAGGCAGAGCAGGAGAAAGTCATGGAAGTTACTGAGAGGTTAATAGAGGAGAGCAAGAAGCGTCTGAAACTAAAATCAGAGATGGAGTTGAAGATAGCTGTTCTTGTAAAGGAGGGAGATGAAATAAAGGGAAAGCTTTCCAAAGCAGAAGAAAATTGTAAAGATCTGCATGGTATTATGAAGCACGGTACCATGAACGAAGAAGAAAGGGAATCTGCTCAAAAGGTGAAAGAACTGCAGAGTGTCTCAAATGCACATGGAAGAGATGAGAATAAAGTTAAGGAGTTGACTTTGGAGATTGACCGGTTGAAGAACCGTCTTGAAGCTATTGAGGGAGACCTGATCAAACCAGAGTACGATTTCTTAGCAACTGAGAAAGAAAGGGTGCAATTTCTCCCACAGCAGGTACATGAAATAAGAAGTCAAACTACGTTGAGTCAGGCAATAGAGCGAGGAGAGACTGAACTGAGACATCGGTTCATGATGGAGGAGGCCAAATCCAGAGACCTTCAGGCAGATGTGCAAGCCCTGAAGGAGAAAATTCATGAGCTCATGAACAAAGAAGATGAGCTTTCCCAGCTACAGGTTGATTACTCTGTTCTGCAACAGAGGTTTCTGGAAGAGAAGGACAAGAAAAAGAGCATAAGCACTGAAGTTTTAAACCTCACCAAAGAATTAGAGGTCACCAAGCGGTTCAGCCGAACTCTGCGGCCCATTACCAAAGGAAGCCGAATGATGGATGTTCCAATGACATCGACTGGAATACAAACCGATTCGGTGGAAAATAGGACAGCTGACATTGACACTCCCGCTGCATTCATCAAGAAGTCTGTCCAAGAGGAGAACCGGATCATGAGTAGTCTTCAGCAGAGGAGCTTAAAGAAGCCGGCGCAGAGACCGACAGTGCGGGAACTCTACCCTCCAACAGTCAGTGACTTTACTGTGAAGAAGTCCTGGATTCCTTGGATGAGGAAGAAGGACAGCAGTGCTTCCGAAATATCTTCGGATACAAGTGGGGAGGTTGCATCTTCTGAAGTCAACATGTCCCAAAAGCATAACCATCCATTGCACGCTCAGGTGATCCCAGATATTCAAAACAACGAGGCAAATTTACAGATTTGCATTGCCAACTCAGAGGACTTGAACAAACAAGCTTCTGCCAAGCCATCACAAGAAATTCAGACAACCATCTTTCCTAATAATGAACGAACCAAAGAGACAAAGAACCCAGAAAGAGTTCGATCTCCAATGACCTTTGCAACCATCTCAAGAGTAAAGAGTGCAGAGATCATGAGGTCTCCTTCTATGGACAAATCACCTGTATCCACTGCATCCAACAGCAGCTCCCAGGAGCACGTGGACATGATAACAGGCCGAGCTGTGTTTAAGGAGACTCCTGAGAAACGGATGGTCCCCACACCCATCAAGAAGTCTAATGCTAATGTCATTTCCACAGAAGACAGTAAGATTCACATTCACTCGGGAGCACAGTTTAAGAAGACCAACGATCATGGCTCAGCTGTCATGGTCAAATCTATTTCCGTATCATCTGAGAGTAAGGAGGTTTCTACTGGAACTGTGCTACGCTCGCCACACAATGTGACTGCCAGCAAATCAACATCCAACAAAGCGATAAGTAGCATCACCATCACGCAGGTTACTAAAGCCCCGGCCAGACCTACTCTCTCAGTGGTAAGTGTCTTATATAATGTATGCAGGAATATGGAAAAAAATAAACCAAGAAAGACCTTATTCAGGGTTGACATATATGTTGCATGTGCTACAATAGAATCGGTCTGTGCGATGAATATATTTACCACTGTAGCACGCGTGCAATATAGTTTAACATGCAAGACAGAGCTTGTTTGTGTGAAGAGAGAATTTGTTTTGTGGATGTGTGAGGTTTAGTTAGGGCTGCATGATTGACTGAAATTAAACCAATATCGCAATTTGGCTTAGTGAGATTATGAAATTGCAAAGTCTTTTAAAATAAATAGATATATGTGCAGATGAAGCACAGCACTGTTCATAGTTCATAGAATGAGGCAGAAATTATATTACTTTATAATATTCTGTATAGTGATAAAGGCTATGTCGATTAGCATTGCATTATAAATATACTTTCATGTTTTATCAGTCAAAACTTCTCTGTGTTACAGCGCAAGCTGAATGCCTTAGTTTGTCCACATAAGAGATTTCCTGGAACATCATAAGGCCATGTTTACACGAGAACAATTCCGGGTGAAAACGTAAAAATATTTTATCGGATGTGCCTTTCGTTTACACGGCGATGGCGTATTTGGGGCTTAAAAACGCAAAAAAGTGAAACCACCCTCCAGAGTGGAAACCTTAAAAACGCTCCACCGTCGCGTTCCCGTGTAAAGGGTAAAAACCGGTAAAAATGCAAATCTGCTCTCGCATTACACATTACGTCAAAATAACAACCAACCTGTCGGATTATTTCCATACGTCGGACCTTCAAGTTGCCCTAGCAGGTCTGATAAACACACAAGAGTCTTTTCAGCAGTTGTACAAAATATTCTCAGATATTGGTGTTGTTGTGTGGCAGTGCTTCACATCGCCACCTAGCGCCTGGAGTGCACACTACATCCAATTTCACACACTTTTGCATCACCATATGCACGCAGATTTCCCCCTCATAACGCTCGTCTAAACGCAGAATAAAAAGAGATAACGCAACGCCAATTTTGCGTTTTCTCTTCTGATCATTTCCGTGTAAACAGCCTAACGCCGGTTTCACACTGCACGCGTTAGCAGAGCGTAAGCAGCGCAGGAGCTGTGCGTACGGTGAGCGGAAGCAGGACACGCATGTTTTGCTTTCACACTGGCAGCGTTTGACGCGCACTGCTGAACCGCGGCGTGTGTACAGACAGAGTAGGCTACTCTATAATGGGTAAGTTGGCATTGCTTTATTTCATTTTCAAATACTACATTTAAGAGAAAGAAGCTTATTTTATTAATTAATATATTATAGAACTTTTGGTTCATCTTTGTTTTTGGACATTTGTTTTCTTTTTAAATTGATGAAGGTCATTTGACTGACTGTTTAAAACACAACAGATATCATCAATGCGCTTTTTGGGTAAACCTGCTGTATTTTTGCCATTATCAATGCATTGTCACTTTAATTCGGCGTAAGCGGCACGGCAAAAAATAGACAGGACGCCGAAACTATCGCGGCACTGCTGCTCCTGCTCTGCTCCTGCTACGCGCTGCTTACGCTCTGCTAACGCGTGCAGTGTGAAACCGGCGTAAGATGTATTACTCCTATGAGTCTCACTTGTGGACTTTCTGTGCGAGGGCGCCCTCTGGCTACGAGTGTGAATGAAACAGACATTACATTACGTGTCCGTAATGCTCTCAAAACCCTATTTTGGATTGGAAAATAGGAAAGAAAGAATTGTTCCTCCAGAGTAGTTGTATTTTGCAGTGAAGTGTACAGTAGTTTTTGTCTCTGTCAGTGCATGCATATGATTTCCAGACGAAAGTTAAGAAATTAAGTCACAGATATATTCATTAAATAATGTTTCTTCTGTCTCTGTCATTCAACAGCAGCCTGTCATGGATGCCCCATCAGCGCGGTCAGGGTTCAGTCGTATTCCAATGTCCCGGGGGATGAAAACGGGAAAAGCTGTGCTTGGAGCTTTGGGAATCACCACAGGAGTCAAAGTAGAAGCAAATGCAGAGAACCAGGCCATGAACATTGACCTTAAAAAATCCACTGTCAGTAATGGAGCGTTACAGAGTGGAGGGAAAGGCTGAGGGCACAGAACAAATAATAAACACGTTTAAATTTAAGTCTACTGCCAAAAAAGGAATTATTTTCAATTACCACTTTCTGCAATTGGTACGTGTTGCAGAGATGCAAAGGAGGACACTGATTTTTCTTGCCCTCCATCTAGGGAAGGAGCCATGTTTGCCAAAATGTTAGCCTTTACTGTGGATAATGGAGCGCTGCAGTGATGATACGTAGGCCAACCTGGAAGTTAGTATCCGCACCCTACAAAAACAAAATAGGACTCCATTGGCTTTTGGATTACTACAGAAAATAAGCTCTGTGACCAACAAAAGTGTATGATACCTGCATGTTTTTTGTAGTGACCAGATGAGTTTACCTGTTTGGCGTGATGACATTTAATGTGCCTGACAACCTCTATAGTCCCATTTAGACACTTTTTAGCAACCGCCTATTAAAGTAAAAGCACAAGCTTAAAAAAAATAAAAATAAAAAAAAATCACAGAGAGGTATTACTGATGTGTTTTATATTGTAGATCATACCTTGAGCTTGTGTTCACCACAGACCTTATTTCAGGCATTTAACAAAAAACCCATTGACTTTAGGACGATGGATCCGGAAGTGCTATAATGCTAACTTGTTTTTGGGTTGTGCCCACACAAATATGTATGTATCATCCCTGCAGCACTCTATATCCTGTAGGGGAAGTCGGTGTTTGGTCTTCTGATGAAAATAATCTTTTGCAAGCTACTAACTGTATAAATTGCAAATGCAATATTATTATAATAGTTTTACCAGTGTCTTTTTCTTGGAGGTTCATAAATGCATTGACAGGACAGTCACTAGCGAAATGGTTGAAATCAGGTGCGCTCATGTAACTTTCGTCAGAGCAAGATGGCGGTGTACTTACTTTCTTTTAATTAACTACACAAAAATACAGCAAGGTTTTTTTTTTTTACCTCTAATTCAGGAAATGAAGAACAAAGAATGTGTATCAGATGTGTTTTGCTTTTTTATGTTTTTAATTAATTTATGAAGCTACTGTAGATTTTATTGTTTAATATTATGTTGTTATATTACAATGCTATCATATTTTGTGCAGGCAATTAGCTTATTTTGTTGTAAATAAAAAAAGCCTGACAATATCACTGCTAAATAAGTATTGTGATATTCTGCCACGTTTCTCACCCACACGACCCCAACTCGTAAACTCAGGGCCTAAAGATAATCCTCAGTTTCCCACTGGTATTTATGACTTTGTGGTGGTGTTCTTGTACGTTCAACTTGTAAATACGATCTTACATGACTTGATCAAACCATGAGTGCCCATCATGAGCAAAGATGGCAGAATGGAGGTCATGTATGCTAACAGACAAGCTATCGGTTCTCTTCAGGTATTAGACCCCTTTGCTCGCAACAGATTGAAAGAATTTTTATCCAATAAAAAAATACATATCAAATGAAAAACGTGTGATATCTGCTAAACTATGTATTTTAATTGTGTTGTTTATGATTTTAATAGTGAATACTTTCTCTGGAATGTTTATATCAGACTAAGCATTTTCTGTCTGTAATGTTGCGAATTGAAATGCATTGATAAGAGTTTCACCAATGATTATGGAAGACATTTTTATTATTGTTTCTAAGTAAAAATGTTTTGATATGATCAGATATGCCATATATTTCTTTCTTTCCACTTACTAGAAGTGAATGAAACACTTTGAATAAGAAAAAAAGCGTAGGCCTAGGCTATATTTAAAAAAACAACAACTTAAATTCTTATTATTAGAATGTTAATGCTGATTAAAATGTTGTATCTGAGATAAGACGATTGTATTACTGTATTTCAGTAATGAGAAAGATAATATTTGTAATCAAATGATAAACTGAGGGGAGGGGTGTGGTTTGATGACGTCACGGCGGTACTCTCCGTCTATTGGCTGCTGTACTTCCTTGTTTACCGTCTTGTCCGTGTTCAATAAGCGATAACGGAAATAATCATCATTGTTGTGTAATGTCGTGTTCACTGTGCGATCAACACAAGTGACAGCAGCGATATAATACACACAACTGTCCATCAAGGCAACATATTTGAGGTTATCGTGTAGTGCGCTCGCTGTCCGCTCGTCTTTATCGGATTAAAGAGCGATGATGGCGTCCAGCTATAACGCAAAGGATGAGGACGGTCTCCATCCGGGATCGGTGGGCTCCGGGGGGCCGGGATCCGTTAAGAGCAAGAAGCCCGATAACACGGCCTTTAAACAGCAGCGTTTGCCCGCCTGGCAGCCTATCCTGACCGCGGGCACCGTCCTGCCAGCCTTCTTCATGATCGGACTCATCTTCATCCCCATCGGCATCGGACTCTTCGTCACCTCTAACAACATCAAAGAGTTCGAGGTGCGTAACGTCACCTTAGCAACATCATGTTGATTAAAGAGTTTTATTAATGGTGCGTTCAAGTCATGTAAAAGATCGTATTTAGCACTACGAGTTGAACGCACATGAACTCCACCAAGCTCGGGATTTTCTTTAAGCCCTATCTCCAATAGCAGCAAAGTAAGCTAACGTTAATTGCTTGCAAATAATATGATGGCATTATAACATAACAATGTAATATGTAACGATGAAGTTTGCAGTGGCTTCATAAATCAATCAAAAACATAAAAAAATAATAAAGCACACCTGATGCACATTTCTTTGTTCTTCATTTTCTAGAACTAGAGGTTAAGAACCTTGCTATTTTTGTGTAACGTTAATTAAGAGAAAGTAACTGGCACCGCCATCTTACTCCGATGAAAGTGACTTGAATGCACAGATCTGCCGTCGTAAACACGACTTCCCACCTCGTAAGTACGAACTTCCCAGGAAGACTTGAACGCACCATTATAAGGCTCTGTATATCTGATGTTGTTTTGTGTTGGTTCTGTTGTAGATCGACTACACTGGTGTCGACATGTCCAGTCCGTGTTATAACTGCGCCCAGAACTACAGCTGGAACAGCACCAGTGTGTGTACCTGCTCGGTGCCCTTCACCCTGGACCAGCACTTCGACGTAAACACCTTCTTCATCTCTCATCCTAACACTTAGTTGAAAGTTAGCCCCAAAATGAAAATTATCCCATGATTTACTCACCCTCAAGCCATCCTAGGTGTATGTGACTTTCTTTCAGCCGAAAACAATCAGAATTATATTAAAAAATATCCTGGCTCTTCCAAGCTTTATAATGGGAGTGAATAGTACCTTGTTTTTTTAAAGCCCAAAAAAGCACATACATCCATCATAAAAGTAATCCATATGATACCAGGGGGTTAATAAAGGCCTTCTGAAGCAAAACCATGCGTTTTTGTAAGAAAAATCGCTATAATCTCTGGCTTCCAGAAACAGCCGTACACAAGTCTAGTTCCTGAAGAGTGACCTCTGACCACTAGCGGCGCCAGGATTTTGATTGTAGGTGGGCCTCCAGAAAACTGGATGGGCCAGTTAAAGGTTGTATCAGTCATTTCAGGCCCAAAAAAGGCCAAAACATAAATGATCACATTCATCTAATCTTCATCTAAAACGGGTTCCCTTTCATCTCAGCGCTTTTCTGCGGCGCTGAGGACAGCGACTCCGTAGCCTACCCATGTGGCTCTTGTGTTGCTCAGTGCAGTAATGTTAGCCTAACACATTATTCTCTATGAGTGTACACACACCGGCGGCGTCTGTCCGCGGCGCCCAGCAGCGGCTCAGGACCTTGTTCAAAATCCTGCCGTGTCATTTAGATAGTTTTATATTAAATATACATTTATTTGTCTCAAATTGTCGTTAATGTATATACTGACTTCACCCTGTGCTGCAATATACATTTAGTTTTACATTAATTTACAGAAATCAGCTGCTTGAATGAAAATTGCTGATGTTATCGGTTTTTCAGGTGATATTCTCCATTCAATCAGTTAAGGGACGCGCTGAGGTAACGTTTTCAAACTTAACAACGATTGTATTTAATTTATACATAATATAGACATTATCTTAATTCCATTATGTCCTTAAACATAATATTGCTGGCCATAAACTGAGAATGTGCGCATCCGGTGTGCGATAGGCGCGGCGCTTCTCGTCCGGTGTGCGACCCCCTTAGAGTCCACACTGGGGTAGAAGCCGCTGATTGGCTAAGAAGCTTTCACTCAAAGCTTTCCTCGGGCTGCTTATTGGATGAACTGCTAGAATGAAAATCACTCACTACTCACTATAGGCCTGGGTCAAAATGGGCGAGCCCGGACCTAAAATGGGTGGGCCCAATGGTGGCGTCGCGGGTGCCTCTGACACGACATATTGACAAACGCTCAGAGAATCGAGCAAAACAAAACACCGGCCAAGAATTAGAAGTCTAAAACAAGAATTTTTTAAGAGAAATGTGGGAGGGGCTTGAGTTTGTTACCCAGCCATATTTGTTTGAACCGCGAGAGGGGTCAAAGCTTACGCTACTCCTATCCTACGTCATGCGTCGGGTCAGAGGTCACTCTTCCGCTGGAACTAGACGAGTGTACGGACGTTACCGAAAGCCAGTGATTATAGTTAATATTAATTATTGTCTATAAATATGCATATCCCCCCCCCCCCCCCCCCCACACCTGGATCAGTCCAGTTTGGCCTGGAGGAATTTTGGCTTATATTGAAGACAATTTCTAATACGTTAGGTTCGAATAAGCACTTTTCTTCGCCCATTCCGAAACATTCGATTTCTGCTCATTTCAGTGATGGCTAACCTACCAACCACCAACTTTATACTTCCTCCACTGTGGTTTAGAGTTCATGCGAGGTTCTCTTATGCTCACCAAGGTTGCATTTATTTAAAAGTATTATTAGAAAATATGTTATTTGATATCGAACAAAATTTGCTGCATACCTAAAATCCATACTGTTGGAACAGAGGCGGTTCATTTATAGTTTCATTAAGTTACAATATTTACTCTGTGAGTGTCTGTGAACTGTATAATGGTGAAATAAATCGCCTGAAGTTGCATTAGTTCTCATGTATTATGCATTTTAGAGGACATTTTATTGATCGTACCTTTGAATAGTTTAAAATAGAATAGTTTCCCGCTCCTAAAACAACAGGTTTCAGATCAATTACGTATAAAATGCCTGTGAATAACATTAAAATAGCCCTCGCACAAAAGATTTTGTGGTTTGCCCCTGGAGGGGTTTATATCCTCTGACATCTTTTCTTTTGTAGAGTAATGTTTTCATGTACTATGGACTCTCCAACTTCTATCAAAACCATAGACGTTATGTCAAGTCAAGAGACGACAGCCAGCTGAACGGAGATAAAAGCTCTTTACTGGTAAGTGGCTCGAGAATCTTTTTGATGACTGATAAAACAGGAGTATTTCCAAGTATTTCCTGGCATTTAGCCTAGTTTTAAATGCACTTCATTTTGTTGTTTATAAAGTAGTGCTGGGCAATGATTAATCGCATCCAAAATAAAAGTTTGTGTTTACACAATATATGTGTGTGTATAATTATTTTGTATAAATACACACATATGTACGTATATATTTAAGAAATATTTGCATGTATATACTGTATATATTATTTATAGAATTTATATTATATATAAATATGAATAAATTTTTTTTTTTTTTAATATGTACATGCATATGTGTGTATTTGTATGTACAAAATAATTATTAATTAATAATTAGGTCATGGGTTCGATGCCCAGGGAAAGCAAGAACTGATAATAATGTAAATGTGTAACCTGAAATGCAATGTAAGTTAAGCGTCTGCCAAATGCATAAACGTAAAATGTAAATTATCTGTGTGTATATATGTACACACACAATATATGTGTGTGTGCATATATTATTATTATATTATATTATAATTATTATATTATTTAATCTCGATTAGTCGTTGCCCAGCACTATTATAAAGATACAGTTCTGCTGAACTTCATAAATGTGCTTTTTATGAAAGGTCCAATATGTTATGTCTTGTCTTTATTTGCTTTTAGTTTCATTAAACAGCCTTGATGCCAGACATGATGAGTGAATGGCTAATAATTAGAAACTTTCATGGAATGAAAGCACAGTATGTCAGATATGTTTATGCTATATTTCACATTTCAAGTCTTTGTTCTGCAGAGCCCAAGTAAAGAGTGTGAACCGTATCGAACGAGCGAGAAGAAGCCGATCGCTCCCTGCGGTGCCATTGCTAACAGTCTCTTCAATGGTAAGACAAATATGTGTGAGGTCAGTGACAAGCTTACGGCTCAAACAAATGCACTTGTTTATTTTAAACATGTACTTATAACACAGATGATGCACTGTGTACACATGTGCATATTAAAAAGATATTTAGCCAGAGATTTGATATGTATTGCATACATTTTGGCTCTTTATGCCAATGCTGATTTCTGTTTAAAATATTTGATCTCTGCAGCCTTGCACCATATGAATATGAGCCCCAAAATAAATATTCACTTTTTCCACAAGCTGCGTGAAACAGACCTAAGGTCTTTCTGACTGCTTTCTGTAATTCCTTTGATATTTGTAGACACTTTGGAGCTGTTTTACATCCATCCAAACGGAAGCCGAATAGCTATTTATCTGGTGAAGACAGGCATAGCTTGGTGGACTGACAAACACGTGAAGTTCAGAAACCCAGGAGGAAGCAACAGCAACCTCTCCGTTGTGTTCCAAGGTACATAAAGCCCAACCCTATAAAGCCTACAACACGATCAACACTTTGCAAACATAGGGAGTAACTATGTAACTTAGTAAACATAACTTTTATATGGTTAGTAATGTTTCAAGACGAACACTTACTGGACTGTTTCAATATATACTACAGCATCAGGGAAAAAACACATCACAGTGATCACAGCAATATGACCAGAACTACATCAGTGCATGTTTTTACTGTTGGTATAAAGTGGTACAAAGTTATTGCATTGTAAAATGGCCTTTTAAAGTTTCGCTGTATTATTGCTAACCAGCGTTATTTGTCCTCACAGATACAAGCAAACCCGTAAACTGGCGCAAACCCGTTTATGAGCTGGACCCGACTGACGCAGAGAACAACGGTTTCATCAATGAGGATTTCATCGTGTGGATGAGAACCGCTGCTCTCCCCACCTTCAGGAAACTGTACCGCATCATTCAGAAGAAGAAGGACAACATGACCCCGACATTACCGCCTGGGAACTACAGCCTGGAAGTCACCTACAGTATCCTTCACAACTGGAAAAGAAAATACTATTTCAGTCTTTCAAAGTCCAGGTGTAAACAGGGTGTGTGAGATTAGCATCAGCCTCTAAACCAGCATTTGCGTTCATAATTTGAAGGTAGGGTAGGCAATTTCAGAGAGATTAGCAAAAGCTATTTATCTTTGAAAGCATGAGATCCCACCCTCCCTTCAGAGCAGAGCCACGCCTCCTCCGAAACACATGAACACACACCGCAGATTCTGCAAAGCATCATGAGAGACGGCGTTAAATTACCTCATGTCTCAAAAGCACATAACATTACAATAATGATGAACATAAACAACTTCCAGAGCCACCCGACTGCTGCGGTTCATTTCGGCGATGATAGTGAAACATAAATCCGAGTCTGAGGACGTGAACAGCTCCGGGTGGAACGTCACGGGTTTATCTCGTAACGGCTATGACGAGGCGTGAACGCAGCATCAGCTCGTTGTTTTGGTCCCGGAGTAACTGTAAAAGCTGGCTGTTGTTTGTTTTAGACCGAATGCAATGATTGGACGAGTATCTTTTGTTCCTGAGACGTCCACAGAAGAGATATGTACATGTTTTAATATTTAGACCACTTCTATTATTGGTTGCTATCAGGATGTGAAGAGAGTTTCAATCAGTATAACAAAAAGTGTTTATAAAACAAATTTCCTACCTTTAAGTTATTTATAACTTCATCATAAGAAATGTAAAAATGCAACAACTGTTAAGGCTAATGTTAATATACTTAAAGAGAAATCGAAGAACGAACTGGTGTGACGTCATTTCGAACTAAATCAGGCCAAAGCGCAGTTCTTTTGGAGTGTGTTTCAGTTCTTACTCAGTTTGAGTTCAAAACAGCTTGCCAAAGCGAACTTTTCGAACTACCGTTGGTCCATGGCGATGATGTAATAGGTGGGTGTGGCTCTGAGGCTCCGCCTTCTTTGATGTAAAATTCTCCTCCAGTTCATTTCTTCTGTTCAGTCCATCGAGGTCATGAATTAGTAGAAACTGAATTTGTAATGGTTATTCTGCTGCACATATTTAAGGGTGTGTTCACACTTTTAGTTTGGTTTGCTTGGTTCATTTGGTCCGGACCAAAAAAACATTTAACACTCTAGCATTTTTAACACCAAACCCTCAAGATGCCAAACCTAAAGGCATTGGGATACGTTCACAATCTGATTGGTCGGCTTTTATTACGTATATTTACCGACTAAACTTACCGAACATCCAAAACAATCTTACATATTGTATCCACATATGATGGTATTTTGACCAGCTGAGAACTCGTGAAGAGCTTATAAAATGTGTAAAGGAGTCAAAACAGCGACAGGAATCCCTCCGTCACACACACAAACACAGATCCGTGAGGAGACGCGGTTATGGCGCCTGTACCGAACTGTGATGGACAACATCGCAACAATGACGAGAAAAAACGGGTATGCTTGAGCATTCTGTCATTTTTAGGGTCGCATCTTGTGACATCATGTCCTGTTTTTGTTTCATTTACATGTCTTTGGTCCGTGTCGCGTTCATATTTCATTTGAACTGCACCAGAGTTGGTTTGGGTCTCGGTCCACTTGTTTGGTGTCTCCAGGGTTCAGATGGCAGCCCTCACACTAATTCAACTGAACACACTAACAGAGCAATCGCACCAGGGTTTGTTTTACCAGACATGTCGAACCACACAAGTGTGAACACAGCCTATGCTCTCAGCGGTGTGGCCGTTGTTGGGATGTTCGCTAACAGTAAACCGTTGGTCAGTGGTCAGGTATTTTAAACGTCTTATTTTCCCCAAAGCAAAGAATGAAAAAGAAAGAGTCTTTAAAGGGACTATGAGTAACTTCTTAGGTAATTTATTATCTAAAATCAATATTTTTATTCATAAATATGTCCCCAATGGTGTACAAATACCTCTCCCAATTATCTGATTTATCCTCGTAAACAAAGAATTTATTATATTTATATACATGGGACGGGTAAGTCCACGGAGGCTTCCATGTAGTTCCGCCATCTTGAAAAACTATAATAGCAGAGAGGGACAAAAAGTACGCCAACGCGTTTCCACAACGCGTTTTCGTTCAGAGCCAGGGTGACGTAACTGACGCAAAAGAAAACATTGCTCTCTGAAACATTTTCTATAGCTCTCTTTTTCATAAACAATCAATTAGCTCAGGTTGTGAATATTTTGCTACGTGTATAAGATTGTACAGAGAATGAAAATGAATTGCTAAAGTTACTGCTAGCCACATAAATTGTACAAACCTCGGTCACTTCTCTTCTCTGCCTTTGGAAACTTTCAATTCTATCAAGATCGTCTCTTGTACGTAGCTCGTTGTATTGACTCTCGCTCTCCTCCTCTTCCTCGCCCAGATCCACTGCCTCTCTGTCCTCTTCCTCTACCTCTACTTCTTCCCCTCCCTACTGTTGAATCATCTGATGATGATGATATCTAATCTAACAATGCACGTACTTCAGAAAATATAACGAGTAAACAAGGCATAACTACTAATTACAATAGTTCATGTTTTTGACACTCATTAATTCATACTGTAACATTCGTTTGTTCGTTGTGTCAATTTGAAGTTTGTTTGAAATAACAAACCTGCTCACCCGAAGGAAAACTCGACAAAGTGCTATTAGAAGACATCCTGTCATAGCTTTTTGGTACATAACGGCTACCGTAGATGCAACACGCATTTGAAAACGCGAGGCGCTGGAGAGCACAATTCGTTTGAATGCAAAATACAATTTCATCGCTAGATGGGAGTAATTATTCCTTAATGTCCCTATAAAGTTTCTTCTATATGTAAGCAAATGCATGTTGAAATACGGTAACGCTCTTTAATAACGTGAACCCAGATTACCCAGTGCGCAGCTTTGACGGCCGCAAGCGTATGATCCTCAGCACCATTTCCTGGATGGGTGGGAAAAACCCTTTCCTGGGAATCGCTTACATCACAGTGGGATCCGTGTGTTTCTTCCTGGGAGTGGTCCTGCTGATCATCCACCATAAATACGGCAACCGCAACAACAGCGCTGACATCCCCAATTAACCGCGTGAGGTATCGGCACATCTCATGCTGGAAGATGCTCCTGTACACACGGGTGCCAGAAGGACTGCTTACTGTTATTGTGAATGCACTGGCAGTTTTTAATCTGTTTCAAGCCTTTCTTTCATCCACACCAAAGCGTTATATTGGAAATCTTGATTCTGACACAGGTGAGTATTTTGTGGCGAGGACAGTAAAGGCACTACGGAGTAACTGAGGGATGTGTAGTCGTACAGTAGGACTGTATTTGAGTGAATCCCACACAAACATGTCCAGGTCATGTTTTGCCCAAAAAATCTAATGAAAAAAAATCAACAATATGTTGCAAGACAAAGCATTTTGTATTGACATTTTCATGGGCACATTTTCCCCTTAAAATTCACCTTTACATTTTACTTTTTAGTTTGTTTGTAATTGTTGTCATGATTTTAATTATATTCTCTTTACAATAATACAGTGATTTTATTAAGATCAGCATAACTACAGGCAGATACAACTAATTCTACCATGGTGCATTATTTATTTATTTATTTATTATTTTTATGACTCTTTTTTTGCATTACAATAATGAGAATTTGGGGAATTGTGCTTATTTGCCACAATGCAAAAAAAATAAATAATACATCTATTGGCCTAAAAATATATTTCCTTTTTTTTCTTTTGATTTTGAGGTTAATATGACCAATCTTAACTGGCTTTGTGAGATTCATCCATTTGGATAATCATATAATTTACTGTAATGATAATATGGTACAATCAAAACAGTAATCGATTTTAATCAGTGATTTTTTTTTTTTAAATACAAATTCAATATTCATGATAAGACCGTTTGTCATGCAAATCAGCAAGAATTGTTGCACTGTGTTATTTGAAATGCTAAACTGTAATGCTCAAAGCTAATGTGTTCTGTGCAATGCGTATTTAAAAAGGAAATGTGTGTGTTTTGCAGCTGCTATGAAATCCTGTATCCAGCTCAGTTCTGTGTGTCTGTTGTTGGGCCAAAGTCATGTCATTTACTGAAAAGAGTTGTGTGATAATAAACTACAAATGCATGAGTGCTGTGTTGCTTTTCCTGTCTCGGTCCTGTAAGTGAAGTATACTGAGTAACTGATTACGTAATCAGATTAAAAAAAATTAAGTAGGTTATATATATATATATATTAAATACTCACCAGACTACAGTTACTTTTTTATTGATTAAATGAATACATATTCACACAATGGCAGTAAATCATTAATAATTTATTTATTCTCGCTAATTCGTCTTTTTCATGTTTCATATCCTTATATGCATTCAGAAAGTCTTCTAGTTTTGTGAAAACACACACACACACACACACACACACACACACTAGTGTGTCACTAGTCAGGTGTCTATAATTACATGGAAAACTGAGAGGCCACACACCATTTGACCACTGGATTTACAGAAATCATTTCACTTTTAAGGAGTGTTTTTTCAACACTGCATATGAAATAAACTCTTGACAAACACATTAATTATTTGCGTTACTCAGTAAGTCATTTAACCATGTATTGCTATGTTTTTGGAAACATTTATTATATTTTTTGTTACTTTCATTTTTTTTATTTAAAATTAGTTTGGGAAATCCTGACTTAATGTAATGTTTAATGCTCTTCATGTTGCTGATGACAAAGAATGGAATATATTATCTTTCTCTTTTTATTTGTGTAATATGGTACACTAGCCTATCCTATTCAATTCAATGTGATAAACACATTAGATCAAAACAGGTATCTAAAAGTGGCCAGATTACATTACCTCAAATGTGCAATGTAATGTAAATACGTTACTAACTAAATTTTTTTGTCATGTAATTTGAAATCAGTAACTGACTACGATTAGTAAGTTATTGACCAAGCGCTGCAAATGGGTTGTTAAATGTTTTGTGTCTGGCCAGTTTACAGTTTGCTGGATAATTGTTTTCTTTCTTCCTCCTGGAACAGTCAGTGAAATGTACTTTACACCTGTGACTACTACTATACACTCAAAAAATAAATAAATAAAAGTAAATGCTGGGTTGTTTCAACTTAAATTTGGGTCAAATATGGACAAACCCAATCGTTGGGTTAAATTTTAATAACATTTTGCACCCAACGGTTGGGTTCGTCCGTATTAACCCAAATTTGGGTTTAAACAGCCAAGCATTATTCTCCTAAAGTTGTATACTGACTAAAGTGGAGGGAATAATGACAAAACAAAATCAGCCAGATGAGCTTTTATTCAAGCCGAAGTGTAACAAACATACTTATCAATAATGTATTAACGTTATTTAACCAAACACATTGAACAACCAAAAGGTCACTCGACTTCTCTAGAATAATTTTTGAGTCATTTAATTGTAACGGACAGTCCGAACGAACCGATTCGCTAGAAAGAATCTAGCGAATTCGCTTACTCGAATCGTTTTTGAGTCATTTGGAACGCATAGTCCGAGCAAACTGATACACTATAAAGAACCGGATCTTGCGGCTCTCCTGTCCAACAGGAGGCAGTGATGCGCTGTTTATTCTGCGTCAGACTCGAGCTGAAGAAGGAAGTGACATTTTCAAGTGTCCTTGTGCGGCTTCCTGAACATCACGATCTGAAGGAGAAATCATTCATCACCATGTTTAGGCATTTAAGGGTGAGATTTGAGATCTTTATGTCATTTATCATTTCATTTATCTGGCGAAAGCGATTGAACATCTTCTCATAACACAGCCTGATTAGATTTGGCCAGAATTAGAAACACAGTTAGCCTAGTAAGTTAACCTAGCGGCTCTCGTGACCTCCTGCCCATTACTGAAGATTATGTATCATTTGTGTATATTTTAGTTTATAAACAAAGTTACCGTGTAAGAAAAAAAATACAAATACTATATTATTATATTGATATGTAAATCCATGTAATTTCTTTCACCATTCTCTCAAACTCGATAAACTGGGAGCTTCCGGGTGAGATTTACGCTGTTGACGTTTATTATCATTATTAAATGATAATGTACGTGAGGGGTTTGTTTGTGTATATATAAAATCCCAGTATGACTTTTTTTTTTTTTTTTTTGCGGACCAGGGTGACTAGGAACATAAAATTGTCTAGCTATGACTTCTTGTTTCACAGGAGTTTAAATATGAGGAAACACAAAGGCCAAATTCCCTTAATACTCCATCACAATGAGTAAAACCAAAGAATATAGTTCTGATCTGCAACAAAAGATTGTTGAGCATCACAAAATAGAAAGTGGCTGTGTAAGAAAATGGCTAAAGAATTGAAAATCCCCAGTTTGACCATCAGGGCAATAATTAAGAAGTTCCCAATCAACTAAAGATGTTACGAATCTGCCTGGAAGAGGACGTGTGTCTATATTGTCTTAATGCACTGTGAGGAGGAGAGTTTGAGTGGCCAAAGACTCTTGAAGGATCACAGATGGAGAATTGCATACATCACTTGAGTTAGTGATCCAAAAACAAACGTCAAAATCAACATAAAAATGGGTCATTGAGTACAAATCCAAGCATCTGCAATGGCCATCCCAATCCCAGACCTGAACCCTATAGAAGATGAGTGTGCTGAACTGAAGAGAAGCAGCTTATGAATCTGTGAATCTGAAGGGATTCTGTATGGAGGAATGGTCTCTGATCTCGTCAGTTGTTCTCCAAACTCTTCAGCGTTATAGAAGAAAACTCAGAGCTGTTATCTTGGCAAAAGGAGGTTGCAAAAAGTATTTAATAAAAGGGTGTTTTGGAGAAAAACATTTATTTCATAATGTAATCCCCCCCCCAGTTTCAATTATTTTACTTCAATGAAAGGCTACATTTTTGCAAATTGTTTCAAAAGGATCAAAAGGATAAATTATGCAGATAAATTACAGCCATTTTTGATCATATTTACCAGGGGTGCCATTAATTCTGACCAGCACTGTATATGCGTGTGTATGTGGACATATGTATGTATTTATATACTATATGTGTATGTACTAGAGTAAATGGATGAACAGAGGTTTTAGTAAGCAGAAATATTTTTCTCTCATTTATGGAAGCTTGTTTCTGCCATGTAAAAAAAAAAAATCTTTTCGTTTTTTTTTTTCTTCCAGAATTGAGAGTATTTCAAGGGAAAAAAAACGTCTGAATTGTGATCTAAAAAGTCACTTTTATTTTTTTATTCTGTGCCGGAATCGATCTTCTACGCTCCTTTGCTAGTTGTACCTTCTGCACATGACGTCCGCTGCAATAATGCGTGTTTGTTGTTGTCGTCCCCAGACCCTGCAGCAGTTCTCCAGGAGGACCGTGTCCAGTAGCGCACCCAGACAGCTGGAGAATAAGGTCCCGGGAAAGCAGAAGATATTTCAAGTTAGTTCTGATCTAATCCAACTCCACATTTAGTCAAATCCTAAGTTTTCACAGGTTTAGCTATTACTCGCTAATGGTAATGTAAAAGTTAAGATTATAATTTGTTCCCAGGTTCTGGACTGATTTTGTGGATGAACAGATAAGTACGAAATGATTCGCTAGTAGGGTTCACTTGTATAGTAGGCTGTATATTACTAATCACTGCATGTGTGATAATACTCAAAAATAGTATGAAGTGTCAAATTAAAAAGTAGTTTAAAGCTTTACTTATTCTATAACTGCGATTTCACTGGCTTTGATGCTGGAACGTTCTGCTTACGGCAGTCTGGCGCTAAGTTGAGGATGGCTGTTATATTATACTGAATAAAATATTTTATAATTGTTGCTATGTGACAGATCAATCTTGAATGTTTAGTTTGTGTTGGTGGTCTCACTTACAGAAGTAAAATTGAGCAAAATAAGTTATTAATTGAGATTTTTAGCATTATTCTTACTTCCTAAAGTGGAAAATCGGAATAAGGCTTTTCTTTTTATGCTTTACTCTTGTGTCCCCTTCAAAAAGTAAGTGTTAAAGTATCAAATGCTAATATGTCATTTCTGCGTCTTTCAGGAAGACAATGGCCTCCCGATTCATTTGAAGGGAGGCGTTACAGATGCTCTCCTGTACAGGGCCACTATGGCCCTCACTGTCTTTGGTAAGCTTTATATATTTGGCTTGCCATTTTGGCTTTCATTTGTGTTATTTGTGCTTTATCAGTCTTTTATCTAAAAATCTATTGACATGGGATGAAGTCATAATACAACATTAACGGTTTAATCTTTTAAAATATAATCAAATTAATTTAACATTTCCTTTCATTTTTTTTGGTAAGCAAAGTGCTACACAACTGTTGTTAAAAACTGCTGGTAAAAAAAAAAAAAAAGGAAGAGAAATTGTGTAATATTAAAACATGTTTTTGTTTTAATTGTATTATTATTTTTGGAGAATGTTTTTGTGGGTCCTTCTTAGGGATGTTAATGATTAATCGACGATCAAACGTATTGATCATGGATTAAGCCGGTTCATGCGCGTGTGTGCTGCTCAACCGCTAAACATGTAAGCGAGCGCGCCAGAGTTATGTTTGGGACTATTTTACACCTTCATCATGACTATAAGTTTGCGTGTGCATTCGCAGCATTTTGTTTTGTGTAAATGTAAGTTGTAATAGTTTATTTTGTGTACGCCTATCTATATCTGATTTATCTCATATTGGATGCATTTGGTTAAGAATTGACGCTGAAGCGTGATCTTTAGCGCGCGCAGCTCAAACGGCAATGCACGACTAATAATGACTATTGGGACTGTCATAATACATAACATTAGAGAACAATATTGTAATAAAACATTGTGAATTCATTGGGTTTAGTTGCCGTTTTCAGTGCGTTGTTCCAGGAAGAGCACGTCCACAACAGTCACACACTCTGACAAACACGCATCTGAGGCGGCGTTGGTGACACTTTGTATTAGTCGTTATATTTGATTATTAAATAATTTAATTATCAATCACATCGAAACATTTTACAATCCTACTAGCCTTTTATTTAGATTAAAAAACATTCTCATTAATTTGGTGAGGAACATGGCGTTTTGAGCAGCATTTGCAGACCCTGTCCTGCTGTTGGCCATATCACTGCAGCAGACGCATTGCAGTATTAAGGCTAACGATTAATCGATGAATTGATTGTTAATTTAAACGACGATCGATCATGGGAATTTGTGAAAATTGACATCCCTAGACCTTCTATACGTCTACAATGATAATGATGGCTGTCATGCTCCAGAACAAAACCACATAAAAGTAGTTCTTGCATATTGTGCTTTTTTCCAGGTTATATTATCTGAAGAAATGTGTGAGTGATATAATCCACGGCTAGCTGTGCATTAAACGATTTTAGTTTACGTGGAGGCAAAGAACCACCTGAAAGCTGTTATTGATGTTTGCAGTGCGGTATTTGACCAGAAGGATGAAACTGACGATTATTTTCATCAGTTACGACTCCTTAGATCCAGCATTCTGCCCGCTTTGAATCAAACACAAAGATAAAGTATTTGAATTCATTATCATGAGAGTGAGATGAGAGATGTGTGTGTGAATTACCTGCATCTGTTCAGCATCTCTCTCTATTAAAGCTACAATATGTATTTTTTTTCGCCGCTAGGGCTCGCTAACCTCTTCAATAACAATGACGTCGGTTGATGACGCAGTGATAAGCTGAATGATGGGACTTGCTGTCAAGCTGATGAATCTAATAGTTTATGGATGAGTGAAAACATTGATGACATGAACTGTGGTATGAAGCAGGGCGCGATTGCTAATGGGAGACAGATATCACACGCGAGTCCCGCGGATATAAAGGAATAAGGACATTTCATTCTACCGAACTACCCGAAAGTGCTGTGTTAATACTCACACAGGTCAGTTTATTAGACAAATGAAACTTGTAAGGGAACGCAGCGCTGTTTCACTTGGTCTACACTATCACACTAAACTGCATTTGAATGTGTTGACAGTTATAATGTTATTCTATGTGTTAGTTCGTTTGTGCTTTATGAAACTAGCATTAAGCTAGATCAACATTAGAATAACATGCTGATCATATTCTAACATTTCATCATGTTGAGCGAGCTATATAACATTGATTTGTTTTATGTACGTTTGCTCACCTGTCTTATAAAGTATGTGCTAGAGCGGTGTCGCTGTCAAGTCGTGACTCGTGAAGCTCTGTCAAGTCCAAGTTAGTCGCGGACGCTAGCTCTCGGTATCGAAAACACAACGACGATATTGATCCTCATTTTAGTTCTCCTTTGTCCCAAAGTCTGCTTGCCATGGTCTATAATGTTTGAACGAAACAAGAACGGCGTGCCGCTAAACGTTACGCACTACGCAGTTAGGTCATGGCTATAGCAGTACAAGCAGAAACCGAGGAGAGCGCGGATATTGCGTCATTGACAGGCGACATTTTTTTCCGGGGCGGCCACTTATTTAAAATTGGAATTTCTCTGAGTGACGTATGCATGTGTGCGCTTTAATGAAAACACTGCATTAATATAGAACGGTGATCAAACTTGACTTGGAACTACCTGGTCATTAAACAGATTTATTTCACACCTTCCAGCCAATCAGAATCGAGTATTCAGACAGTCCATGGTATATGCCGAATACACCCATGTTCGCATCCAGATTTCAAACTGGCAAGCCAATGGCATAGTTATCATTTTTGGTGCTAAAATGACATTGGTTCTTATGATTATTTTTGAATTACAGAATGCTAATGCAACTAGACATGAGGCATAAGGGAAGATTATCAGTGAATAACGTTTTAATTTTGCTCTCTTCCTCACTCAAAGCCATCTTATAATTTGATAAGACTTACAATGTAGCACACAATATTGAAAGGGGTGCTTTTTTGTCCCTTGTGGAGCAGGGACATATATATATATATATATATATATATATATATATATATATATATATATGTGTGTGTATGTATGTATTTATTTATTAAAGATGAGCTGTTCCGAGAGTACATAAAGTTAGCATTCTGATTTGTGTATATGATCAGGAAACATATGATGAAATGGTCTAAGTCAGGGATGGGCAACATCGGTCTTGGAGGGCCACAGTCCTACAGAGTTTAGCTCCAACCCTGAAAAAATCACCTGCCTGTAACTTTCTAGAAATCCTGAAGGCCTTGATTAGCTTGTTCAGGTGTGTTTGATTAGGGTTGAAGCTAAACTCTGTAGGACAGTGGCCCTCCAGGACCGAAGTTGCCCATCCCTGGTCTAAGTAATTCTAAAGGTAACCGCAGCAGTACAGTTGCTTAGTATGATATCATGATGTTTTGTACTTTGTACACTGAATATGTATGTATTTTCCATTATAAACACCAACTCTTCTTCTCTCCTCAGGGTGCGGTTATGTGGTGTATTCATTGCTGGACGCAGCACTGCCAAAGAAGAAGAATTGAACATGCCTCTCTATTCATGTGTCTGAGCTGTAAAGATCTCTAATCCTCAGAATTGTCTTGTCATTTATTTTGAGTACATTGGATTCATATTTATTGATTGTACTATAAAGCGCAATCATTATGTAATAAAACGTTCCACTGTACTGAGTCTTTGTGTTTTAAGTTCTGCTCTCAACTATATTTTTATATAGATCAACTATATTTTATTTCATAAGATTTAAAGACAGATAAAGCAGAATCTTTTCTTCCGTAACGTGACATACCCGAGTGTAACGGATTCTCGATTAAGAAAGAATGTTGGGTGGAGACTTGGCTCAATGAATCTGTTGTTGATTGGATGTTGAGATGTGGGCATGTCCCAGTGATGTCAGATGGAGGTGAGATTCCGGGAGTGGAGTTTAACCGGATTAAATGATTGGAGAAGTCCTGCATACATGACCAGAAATAAATCTCATTTTCAATGGAAGATCCAATGATATTTTGAGGTAAAAAATAAAAATGAAACCTATACATGGATAATGTTGTTTACAATAAGATCTATGGAATATACACTCACCTAAAGGATTATTAGGAACACCATACTAATACTGTGTTTGACCCCCTTTCGCCTTCAGAACTGCCTTAATTCTATGTGGCATTGATTCAACAAGGTGCTGAAAGCATTCTTTAGAAATGTTGGCCCATATTGATAGGATAGCGTCTTGCAGTTGATGGAGATTTGTGGGATGCACATCCAGGGCACGAAGCTCCCGTTCCACCACATCCCAAAGATGCTCTATTGGGTTTAGATCTGGTGACTGTGGGGGCCATTTTAGTACAGTGAACTCATTGTCATGTTCAAGAAACCAATTTGAAATGATTCGAGCTTTGTGACATGGTGCATTATCCTGCTGGAAGTAGCCATCAGAGGATGGGTACATGGTGGCCATAAAGGGATGGACATGGTCAGAAACAATGCTCAGGTAGGCCGTGGCATTTAAACGATGCCCAATTGGCACTAAGGGGCCTAAAGTGTGCCAAGAAAAAAATCCCCCACACCATTACACCACCACCACCAGCCTGCACAGTGGTAACAAGGCATGATGGATCCATGTTCTCATTCTGTTTACGTCAAATTCTGACTCTACCATCTGAATGTCTCAACAGAAATCGAGACTCATCAGACCAGGCAACATTTTTTCAGTCTTCAACTGTCCAATTTTGGTGAGCTCTTGCAAATTGTAGCCTCTTTTTCCTATTTGTAGTGGAGATGAGTGGTACCCGGTGGGGTCTTCTGCTGTTGTAGCCCATCTGCCTCAAGGTTGTGCGTGTTGTGGCTTCACAAATGCTTTGCTGCATACCTCGGTTATAACGAGTGGTTATTTCTGTCAAAGTTGCTCTTCTATCAGCTTGAATCAGTCGGCCCATTCTCCTCTGACCTCTAGCATCAACAAGGCATTTTCGCCCACAGGACTGCCGCATACTGGATGTTTTTCCCTTTTCACACCATTCTTTGTAAACCCTAGAAATGGTTGTGCGTGAAAATCCCAGTAACTGAGCAGATTGTGAAATACTCAGACCGGCCCGTCTGGCACCAACAACCATGCCACGCTCAAAATTGCTTAAATCACCTTTCTTTCCCATTCTGACATTCAGTTTGGAGTGCAGGAGATTGTCTTGACCAGGACCACACCCCTAAATGCATTGTAGCAACTGCCATGTGATTGGTTGATTAGATAATTGCATTAATGTGAAATTGAACAGGTGTTCCTAATAATCTTTTAGGTGAGTGTATACAGTATCATATCTTGATCCCATTCTGTGCTGAACTAAAGCATAAGTGTTAAACACTATGCACTTCATAATATGGCTGATAATTGTTAGTTATACAAAAATCATGATTTGTTGTCACAACTTTTTATCTTTTGTCAAATCAACTTAGATAATGTGGTTCAGATAACAATATTGAGTTTCTATTTTTTAAACCAATGTCCTTTGTTGTATTAACTGAAAATGAACATTTTAAGGCAACCAGGTAACCTACTTTTTAAGTTAAACCAGCAATAATTTTGACAGCATACAGAGTAGTATATGATAATTTTGTTATGTAGAAATATAGCATGCTAATAGTATGGTTTGCAATAGTTCTCTATATCTATGGCAACCCGATCTCACTTTCTGCTGAAAATAGTAGCCAACAAATAAGTCAAAGCTTGCTCAGTAGTGTTTAAATGAACAGGATGGGGTAGGCTACATTCCTACCCAGATAGCAGACCAACACTGAATCAACATTGAATCAATGTTAATGCATTAACCAAAAGATCATTGAATCAATGTTGAAATTTAGCATTGATTTTTCATCAGGTTTGCACCCTGAAATAATGTTATTTCAACTATGAAAAATCAATCAAAAATCAATCAAGATGGACATAAAATCAATATTATTTCAACCTTAATTAAATCATTTATTTAACATTGAATCAACATAGAAACAATATCAAATCAATCTTGCTTTATGTACAGCAGGATTCTATGCCAGTTAATAGTCTGTTTTTACTCCTTTCAATCAAAAATGGATGTAATTAATATGGTTTTGAATCAAAAAGTCTCTCAAAGTAAACAACTTTAAACCTTCAGTTTACATGCAAATGTTTTTATTTATGACCCCACACTGTTTGAACAGAAATTAATATCACACTCAGGAAAAACAAGTGGCTCTAATCGTGACTAAAACCCATAAACATTTTATACAAATAAAACATTATGGCCTGGTTTCACAGACAGGACTTAGATTAAAACAGGATTAGGCAATTAGGACATTTAAGTAGCTTTTTATAAACGTGCCTTAGTAAAAAAAAAAAAAACCTTAAGGAGAATTCCAGGATTTAACACTTTGAGTCTATTTTCTAGTTTGTTTTGGATTAACTAGAGTGGTGGACACAGACATTTTGATAATGGGTCCTGTCTCGACTTTGACTCTTTTAGAATTGCCTCTGACCACTTCAGAGTGGCTATCTACGGGCACAATCATGTCCTTATACTGGAATTAGACTGGAATTATACTGGAATTCTCCTTTAAGTGCAGAATATAATAAAATGGATGGCAGTGACTTAAAACAATTACATGGAATTGTTGATTCTGAATTCATAAAGTAAATACCAGGAGAAGATCCTGGAAAACCATGACAACATAAATGCAAACGTGCGTTTGTAAAATTGAAGTAAATGCAAATTGAAACTCACCAACAAAGACAGAAACAGTGCTACAGACTGAAACACTACAACAGTTCACTGTTTAGGGCTTGAAGCTTTCCAAGGATTGAAAAAAGGATCCTCCTCAGTTAGGATCTACTCGTCTGAAGCAAAAAGGATGTCCTTATTAAATTGATACTCTGATGAACTCAGGGGTTTCCACCATGAGCAATGTCCCCAAGCAGTTCAGGGGCATAACGGAGCCATTTTTGCAGTAACAGCAAAAACTAAATTTGATGCCTCCTTTTTCTCGGCCATCACTTGTTGTTGTAAGGCCTCTAAAGAATACACAAACAAACAGAAAGTTAGAACTGCACAATGTTCTAAAACCATTGATTGGTAGTAGTGTATGACTGGCAGAAGTTGGGTCATAAATATTCAGAAATGTGACTGTTGCAAATGTACTACAAAATTAAGTGCTTGATTAATTCAATTAACTTTAAATTTGAATATGAAAAAATGTGTTTAAGTTAAAACACTGAATTCAAATTTATGACTATTTATTTTAATATAAACATTTTAAGTTGATCATGTATATCATACCCAGAAGCAGGGCACAAGCTGATGTAGCTGAAGTTGATAGGAAACTTTAACTCCCTCGTTCACAAAGCCAATGTCATCAGGTGGTTTTTGAAGTTCTCCCTCACCTTCCGAATAATAGTTGGTGGATTTTGGACTGTGCTGGTTTGTTTAAAAAAGAAGCCAAAATTTAATTATTTTTATAGGTATAAAATATCTGTCCCATAAAAATACACTGGTCAAGCTTAGGCTAGTAGAAGATTTACATTTAGGAAGAATTTTAATAGATATACAAAATCTATAAAAAAAATTAAAAAAATTTCATGTCCAGTGCAAATTGACAACAGGGTGAATGTTATGTTGCTAACAGAAAATAAAAGTTTATATCTATATTTGTTCTTGGAGTTACCTTCCCTCCAAGGAATGATGTCACGTCATACAATTAGCATACGCTTAAAGGTAGCATGTATATAGGCCATGTTTTTCATAAACTTTTTTTTTATAGCTACTGATTGAAACTCTTCAGATCCTGATAGCAATCAATAAAAAAAAGAAAAGAAAAAGTGAATGAATTGAGCGGTGTAGTGTAGTTTCGTTTATATTCTTTAGAGACATAATTTTATATGATGAACATATTGAATTTATGGTTCTTGCGGAAGATCAAACGTGCTGCGTCACACGAGAATGAAGCTCATTGGTTCTTGCTGAAGCACAAACATGTAAATAAAAGTCTAAATTTAATCTGTTTTATTCCGTCATATAAAGTGATCGAGTCTCTTCAGAAAATTTGGACTAAACCATTAAATTCATATGGATTGATGATGACCGAATTTTTGGGTGAACTATCCCTTTAAGATTTTAAAAGCCAAATGGCTCCAATGTAACAGGAATTTTGGAGATAATTGTTCTGCGCAATAAAAATAGGTATTACAATAAATTGTGTCAAAGAGAATAAGTAGCCTACATGTAGATACTAATACTCAAAATGGCTAATTTAGAAATATATAAATGTAACCTTTATTTCAAAGTGATGTTTGATTGGGGACATGGGAATTGGCCTGTTAAGTGCTTCAAAACGTTTATTATTATGAAATGATTATTATGAATTTGTGTTGATTTGGTTATGTGTATGAAAAACATGTGGCATAACTTAATTAACATTTTACCTAAATAGTTTGGAGACATATTATCCACCAAACTGTAGGAATGACCCATAAAAGTAATAACTTCACAAGGTAGACAGTTAGTAGCCTAGGTTATTTATGAGAAAATGGATATGTGGTAAAACAAACAAACAAACAAACAAACAAACAAACGCAATTTTAATTTGACTTGATAATATCTCCCTCTACCGGCAGTTTACGACACACTCATACTACCATATTACCATCCTCAGCGAAGAATGTGTTTGAGTACACAGCTGTAGTATGTGATTTATCAAGCAGCCTGACAGTCAATCTGACTCATCTGAGATATCTGCTATTGGTCTCACCAATCAACGCGACAACTAACCCGAAAACCGTGAAAACCTTCACTGATATATTCGCATACTTCGCAGAAGTCAAAGTAAGCGTTTGCGTGCCAAGTAGTGCAGACGACACTCAATAAAACTGCCCCCCCCCCCCCCCCTCCCTCGAAATGTCGAGGATTTAAATGACAATACAGTACTACTAAGGGTAGGCTACTGAAAGATTGTTATTAAACAAGAAATTATTAAATTACGCATGTTAATAAGCCGATTTCACAAATAGGCTAATTATAGGCTTTTTCCATTCTGATATTATTTTTTTCTCGAGTGCCCAACTTTTCTGAGCAGAATCTGAGACATTTTAATGGAAGCTTGATAAAAATTCGCAATTGCATTTTTTTCTTCTAACTTTTATCTCATTTAAGTGAATAGCCTATTAAAACGGAAACCCCAGCCCATTCTTTCATGGTCCCGTATCTCAGATTTAGAAGTGGGGGCTCCATTCTTGAGGAATTTCGTCAGGGAGTAAAGTTTGGGAACAGCCCCCTATTTAGTGTCAGGTTGTGCTGAGACACCTCCCATTCTCACCGAGGTTTCCCTCAGAGCTGGAGGAGCGAGAGGAGAGGATCTCATTCTGGACTTCACTTTCCTGTGACCCTGACGGACTTCAGCAGGACTTCATCAGGTCTTCATCAGGTCTAGTCCTTACTTCATTCAGTCAGCTCTGTAGATTCGCATGGGATTTGTAATTCGCGTGTTCATTGTATGAAATAAACGTTAAACAAATATTACTCGTATTTAATGTAAATATTCAAATATTTATTGTCTGAAAATTCCTAGTGAGTTATGATTTGTTTTTGGGGTGACACGTTTAGTGGATTTATTCACAATTCATAAAAATAGCCTATTGCATGTTTCTTTAGCACTGCTGCTTCCTTTTTTATGAAATTTGAGCAAACAGGCTACTAGAGGAAAACAGTTTTTTATGTTTCAATGTTTAGCAGAAATCATATTAATATAGTTATTAGCCTAATTTGCGTTGGTCCCATCTATAGCCTGTTAATCACATGAATGGTTTTGCACATTCACTGCACTTGTGTACATCTCCACGTGGTGGCGCTCATGATCCGCAATGCAAATTGAGAAGTAATTTCTGTCTAATTGTCATGTACATGTTCATTGTTTAAATGAGTGTTTAGTGCAGAATAAAAATACTAAGCACGCTAAGAATGTTTTGGGATGACGATGCTATGAATTAAATGAATGTACCGTGCAATGGATACAAAAATAAGGTTGATTTCTTTTCTTTCTTCTTCTCTTTGTAGATTAATGAATGAGCTGGTGACTGTGTCTGTATAAACATGAAGATCAGGCTGTCTCTGGCCGCCGCGGCTCTCTTTACTCTGTTACTGAACTCAGTGGAGGCTCAAGGTATGGTTCATGTGCTCTTCTCTCTTTTTCTTTAGTGAAATATGTTTTTGGACACCAAGTAGGCTATATACAACTTTTACCTTTTGGATATCTTATATTAGGCTGTATTAATACTTAGACTATACTTAAGTTATATAGTTGACTTCTACATAGTAATGTGCTATAGTATAGCCTATAGTCATAGATTACGTGGTTTAAAAGCTATTAAGATAACCTAACAAAGTATGTGCTAAATTTGTGTAAAAATGTTACTCTTCATGTAACATTTGTGATTTCAGTGCTCCTAAAGACACACACATTAAATGAACTTAAACTTTACTTTTAAGAGGTACATGCACTGAAACAATTAAAACTAAACATAACATTTATTTAGATATACATATATATATGGCTTTTAGACTAAAGCAGTTCTGCTACTGCAGGTTTCATCTAGGAACAAAAATGTTCCCTAAACATTTTAAACAAACACTTTATTACCCACAATAATTGTGCAACTTTTTAAAACTTTTTTTTCTTCTGAAGTTGGTGTTTGAAAGGCAATGACACTTCTTCAACAAATTGCAAAATAGATACATTTACACATTTCTTTTTTTTTAAAAACAAATACGCTACAAAAACATTGTTGAAACAGCCTTTGGATGTGTGACATGGTAATAACACACTGCCGACTCGCAGGAGTTTCCCAGGTGTTAGAAAGCAGCATTCAACCTTTAGAAAGTACAATGCATTAAAACGCATGGCAAACAACCAATTGACGATGTAACAAGGAATCTACCAATATTATAATGGTTACAATTATTTATGAAAAGACCATACATTATAACATACATTGAATACCTTTATTATGCATTACACATAACAGCTTTAATTAAAGTGTTTCCTAATTGGATTCTGAACAATGAACTCAAATAACAACATCTGAATTCAAAATTTAAAAATTCAACTAAATTAGAAACAAATCTTGAAAGTTGTGTAATTAACTAGTCTAACTAGTCTAATTAACTAGCCATTCGCTACAGACTTGCTTATAGATTATAGATATAAGATATTATCGATACTATAGATAAGTGTTTCTGCCATGTTTCAAATCGACATGCCGATTCCAAACTCGTGGATCAACTAGAATTCTGAGTTCAATACATTATTTTTACAACAAAAATACATAATCATTACTATAATTTCAATAATAGTGATTTATATGATTGATAATTGTTTCCGCCACCAACGCTGCAACTGGTGTATTATCCAGTACTCCGAGTTTCCCACTTGTAAAGGTGCATTTACTCCATGTTGGAATTACTGTAATTACGAGATTCCTACTTGTAAAAAGCGTTCATGTCCTCGTAGAAGTTTTCTGAGAGCTGTTATTATTCCATATGATTGCTGTACCACTGCAGATTCATTCTGACATTGGTATTGTTGCCATACATATGCATAATTCTGAGTCTGAGGACGTGAACTGCTCTGAGTTGAACATCACGGGTTGCTATCTTGTAATTACGGTAATTACGACATGCATAAATATGGCTTCGCTCCATCATTCGTGTGCTTGGAACTCGTCGTTACGCTATATTTGTTGAGGTCATTTTGTAAAGAAAGACACATGCGCACATACAGGTGAAACTCGAAAAATTTGAATATCGTGCAAAAGTTCATGTATTTAAGTAATTCAAATTAAAAGGTGGAACTAATATATTTAGTATATATATATATATATATATATATATACTGTACATGATTATACTTTTCAGAGGGCCGACATTTCTGTATTTAAAATCCTCAAATTTTCAATCCTCAAGTTTTCATAATCTGTCAGCCATAATCATCACAATTATAAGTTTTGCACGATATTCAAATTTTTCGAGTTTCACCTATATATATTCAAACGCGCATACCTATAGACTAAACGTACTGTCACACGCGTTTCTTAACACGTTTTTTCCCAAAATGTTCAAGGCTTGCACCTTCGACCCTGTTTCAAGGTTCTCGAGCCCCAGACACTGTTGTGCGAATGAACGGCCAGAACACATTAAGGGTTTTCTGTCAGAACGGTGTCGTGTTAACCCCTCAGTTAATAACTGATCTTTACAATGGAAGTGAATCAATCAAAACTAACTTTATCTGGACAATAGCTTTATTCTAGAGCTGCTGTAAAGCAAAAACAATCTCTGATACTGTAATCTCCTATTATCACTGTAAAGCTGCTTTGAAACCATCTATATTGTTAAAAGTGCTATATAAATGAGGGTGCCTTGACTTGACTTGACACACACACACCTTTATGTAAAACGATCCTCTAGGCGTGAAACAAAGCAGTCTGGGATGGTCTTCACCTCCTATGAGTCAGTTATTGTCCAATGAATTATCACAATAATTACATGAAGAGCTGCAATGAAAACATAACTACAAAAGGATCATTATTAAACAGCAGAAAAAGGTTAAACTGCAGACCTTTTATTGATTTTTGCAGTATAAGTTACTATAGGCTATTTTTAAAAGCTCAAAAGATTTCTCACGGCAGAATTCGGTCTAATAGACGACCGTTTTTGTTTTCTTGCACAGATCTAATTATCTTAAGTCAAACTCAAATGTGTAGTAATCAGGAGTTTAAAAAAAATCCAAAAAATATTACAAAAAAAACCTCTTAGTTTGGACCTTTTTCCCTGCACACTGTAGCAGGATCAGGGTTGCCAGATCCAGAGAAAAATCCAGCCAGAAAACAGACTCAGAAGGAATGAAAACTAGCCCTTTTTTTCCCTCCAGCGTCCAATCACAGTTGTCAGCGGCGGGATTCCCATAAAGGGCCTTAAAATAAACATTTGAATAATATTCATTTTATGCTTTAATTTCTTTTGAAATGTATGGCTAGACTAGTTTATATGTACCAGGGCATATTAATAATTATTTAACCTGTATTTTATACCTATATTACATTTTTACTTTATCATTTTTTTTAGGCACTTTGCATGATAGATTATTTAAAATGTGAGATATAAATCTGAATAACAGTGTCACAACATGTGTCTATAAGCTAGTTTTTGCCTTAAAACTCATATTGTTCTTTCACTCCCCCAATTCTTTATACAATTCCTCTTATTTTAAATTAAAATCCTCTCTGATATTTTCTGAATTGGCCATTTCAAAACAGCCCAATAGTGCAGGCACCACTGAGCTGGAAATACACGTACAATGTACTTAAAATATAAAAATACATATCCCTTTAGTTATGCTTTACTAAATCAGCTCCAGTAGTAAAATGGATAAGTGTTTTCTCCCACATGATTTGAAGTTGTTTCAGTTGAAGTGGGATCTGTAATTAAAGTCACCACACAGCATCAGTTCAGCCCAGTGACGGCTGTCTCGGGAGAAGTGATGTGAGAACGTGAGGATGGATTCTGATTCAGCTGGAAAATCAAATGGAAACTTCCTTTTTTTTGTTCTTTTTTTTTTTTTGCTGTAACAGAATGGAAAGATGTAACATGAGAGGGCTGAACTAGTCCTCAGACAGCACAAAGACAAAGAGCCCTTTTTTAGGTTTCCTGCAGCCGCTCACGAAAACGCTGAGTTGCAATCCATACGGAAAGTTAATATGCAGTAATGTTTAATGTCAGCACATGTTGCGGAATTACTATGGCATCTGTTCGGCTTCTCCGGGAGACTCCAACCTGGCGACGGCACAAGCCCGAAAGAAATGCCTGACTGGCTGGAGGTTACTGACGCGGGGCAGACTTTCTCTCATGAGAGAAACACTCTCCCGACGGCCCTCCTCATCCTCAAGTTCCCCGAAACTCAACACGAGCAGACGTTTGTGTCCCTTTCGTTATTAAACTGTCAACAGAGTCAACAAAGCTGTCCGATTGCATTATTTCCCAGTCCGCCGAGCTGGTGTGTAAGCTGGCGTCTGAAGCACATGGTAGGTGGTGTTTGATGCACGGTTTGCGCGACACGTCCCGTAAGATGCCTCGGCTTGACCAATCAGTGAAGACTCGTGGGTTCGGAGAAGGGCAGAGGCCTGTTCGGACACAGACCGTTTGAGTTTGATGCGTCAGGTTGGTGAGCCTTCTTTCTCCAGCAGGTCGTGTTCTTTGTCGTTTTCCTGGTGTGTTTCCTCCATCGTTTATTTGAAAATGATATTCTGCTTGCTCTGGCCTCCATCCACGCACACGTATCTTTCCACCCTTCTTTTTCTTCGTGCATGGGACATTTTGCCACGTCCTCATCATTATCCAGCTGGCCGTTAGGTAGAATTAAGAACAGTAGTGCATGGAAAAAAGATGATCTAGGTTTCTACAGGAAGTATCTGCTCTTATAGATGATAATACATCTATAGTGGACTCTGTGGATCTTCATCACCTTGTGATGAAGAGTGGTAATCAATGCACTAGTTTGATAATCTTAAAAATAAAGGTTCCAATTAGAAACAAATGCAATTCTCTACACGAAAAAAATAAAATAAAAATGATCTCACTTAGATTTTGTCTTTTTTTTTTTTTCACTACAAATATCTAAACATTCTTAAATCAAGATTACAATTTATTTGAGAAGCAAAATGACTAAATGTATTAAGTCTAGCTTTCTGAAAAATGTCTTAAAAAGTATGTGAGTTTATACTACGGGGCAGTAAGTTACTGCTCTTTGTAAGAAAGAGCAGCAAAAGAACCAAAACCCACAACGACATTGACCAAGCAAATACATATACCGCGCTAGTAAACAAAAGAATAAAAACGACAAATTATTTCCATGTTTTTTGCCACAAAATTACGTTTTATTATGTACAGAAAGCTCATACTCTCTTTCTCCCCCACTCAAACACACACACATACAGTACGAACACATTCGCACAGAAAAATTTTGTCAGCGCTGCTCTGACAAATTTGTCAGTAAAATAGTTTAACAACTCAAAAGCTCCATGAATTTCTCATTAGCGAGGTAATAACAGCGCTGTTCTTGGAGCAGATAAACGCACAGTTTCGCTATAATTAGAGACGCTGCTGCCGAACACTGTTGAGAGATGCACAGACTCAGGTAATTCACACACACTCTCTGTAACTCAATAACTGCATTAATAACTACATTAGTCTGCTATCAGTGGCTGAAGTCTCCATCATAAGCTCTAAAATGAAGTTTTGGAAATAGCAATGGGATGGGATGAGACACGTAAGAAATTAGTCCTACACAGAGTTTTTTAAGGATAAAAACCTGACAAACGTCTTGAAGTACATCATCTGAACAATGTTTTGAGGTGTGGGAACCGTAGTATAAGTGGAATAATTGACCCCCGGCACCCGAGTTGTGCATTATTATCAACGGCACGTTGTCAATTGTTTCTTACTTATGCTTAAAACAAGAAAAAATGCCAGTGGTGTGAGAAAAATAATGTTTTCCAGAAAATGATTTCTTGTTTTAAGCATAAACTCACTAAACTTTGATTAAAAAAAAGACATAACATCTTGTCATTTTGCTTCTCAAGAAAATGCACGTTGATTTTTTTTTATATTATACATGAAAACATAAATATCTAAAATAGGTTTAGATATTTATAAAGAAAAACAAGACAAAACACTAAGTCAGAAAACACTTTTTTTTTGCAGTCTTAAAAGGTTGTTCTGGTGCTCTAAAAACAAAACATTGATCTGAAGAAACTAATCAATAAGAACGTTCTCCCAAAATAGTTTCAGTCAACCTTTATTTTTAAGTGTGCTGAACACTTGTAATATTGCACTCTGCCAGTAAAATATACTACTTCCTTTCTGTGAAACGAAGCATGTTTAATATCCTCTATTGGTTACATTTTGGATGAGATCAGCTGCTTTTCCTCTGCATGCTTTGCATTCAAGGCATTATCCTGACAGCAGAGATTTACATCAGCATTCATGCATGTGGATGTAACATGGATGTTGAGTGGACATCTCATCATCGTAGATCGCCGCCTACAGAGATGAGATCCACCACGGATTGATGTAGATCGCGTGTCAATAATGTCTATGACAGAATATCATTTTGAAATACATTTGTAGCCTCTCTATGTGTTGTCCTTTGTGTACATGGAAACAGTGCAATAAGCAACTTTCTCATGTACATGTGCATGACACTTCGACAATCAGACGAATGTGGATCTATTTCCTCCTCATAATTGCGTGATTGTACGGTTTCCTTCAAACCTCTCAATTAGGAGTGTTGTCTTGTCACGTACACCTTCTGTATGAAAAGGAACTACACAAAAGTCTGTCACGACAAGTTGTGTATTCTTTTTATGAGATTTGCAATGGATGTGTGGCTTTAGTAAAACTTGTTAGCCTCGTTGGAATATATGTATATATACAAAGCGTATATATAACATATATGTATATTTTATTTTGTGTCTCACTTTTGACAGAGCCATATGGACTTCTTTGACATCTTGAAAACTCGATTCCATTGTATAATCAATATCTTGGGAATGGATTTGATTTATTTTTGTCACCAGAGTTCTGTTGAACGGGCATGCCTATATTGACTGCATTCAGCATGTATTGGATGGTTGTCTGCACATGGATTGGCGTGGATGACGTTTTGTTTTGTAATAGGTCTTGAAATGTGTTTAGTTCTTCTCTGCTTGAGCTGCAGACCATGAGATTCCAGGTTATGCAACTCAAGAAAAGGCCATTTGATCCGAAATGGCTTCCGTCACCCTCTTATGTTGTGTTTTGTCATCTCTACTCTTGGTTGTGTTTGTCTTGCCCAACAATAAACAAGTCAACTTCAGTCCTGAAGTGTTTGTCGTTGGGGTTGTTTAAAAAAAATCATAATCAAAATTGAGATATCGCAGTTTCTCGTGATCTTGACTCTTTTATCCTCTTGTTTGCAGTGGAGCCTCCTTCAGACTTGAAATTTAAAATCCTAAATGAAAACACAGTGCAAATGTCATGGAGGAGGCCTGCGTCTCAGATACAGGGCTACAGAATACAAGTAATATCAGATACAGGTGCGTGATGTCAGCAGCTTCACATGTTACAGTATCTGCATGTCTTTTGATCAGCTTTGACTGACTTATCTTCTGACTTGATATCTCATTATCTGTTCCAGATGACTCTAAAGATTTTACTCTTCCTGCGTCGGCCACAAACTCATCAATCACGGATCTAACTCCAGATGTAGACTATTCTGTGTCAATCCAGTCATTTGATGGTGCGGAAGAAAGCATCCCTATTCTTGGACAGTTAACAAGTAAGTGCATACCCAACACCCTTTCTCTTATTAGTTTCATTTGTTAAGGTAAGCAACCACTAATATTTCACACATTCACGGTAAGAGATTCGTTCATGTATTGAACTTTGGCATGAAACTCGTCGTCCTAACCTGTACAGACATGAATGATATTTCACATCATGCTGCTTGTGGGTTAATAACATAGTGTCTATGATAAAGAAATGTAGCTTAGAGTATATTTTAAATGGTTTTAATCATTTTCAAGAAAAGTTTCAATTTAATTACTTCAGTAAGGCCATGTGTCGTGTTTCCATCAAGTAAAAATTAATAACATGTTTTCCTTACATCTTGAATACATGTGAGATTACACAACCATTGAATTGTTTTTTTCAAAGTAAAACGTTTTTTTTTTTTCAGTGTAATCAATTAAGTATGGAGCTCTATGGAAGTTTGTTTCTTCCACAGAATAACGCAATTTAAAAGATAATTGTGACTTTTTATCTCACAATTGTGACTTTTTTAATTCTGACTTTTTTCTCGTAATTCAGACTTTTTTTGTAAAATCACAATTGCGAGTTTATATCTCGCAATTCTAACTTATTTTTTCAGCATTGTGAGATGCAGTAAACTTGCAATTGCGAGTTATAAAGTTATAAAATTCTGAGGAAAAAAACACTGACTTTTTTCCCCAGAATTGCGAGTTTAATTCTCACAATTCTGAATTTATAACTCCAAAGTCAGAATTGTGAGATAAAATGTCGAAATTACCTTTTTTATTTTTTATCCAGTGGTGGAAACAATATTCCATAGAGCCCTGCACATGACATAGTTATATATATATATATATATAATTATGTCATGTCCAGGGCTCTATTAGTAAAACGAGGGAACAAATCATTATATAGTGTGCACGATTTACTTTAAAGTGGGGGAACAAATTCTTATATAGTGTGCACGATTTAGTTAAATGAGGGAACAAATTATTAAATCGTATTTATGATTTACTTAAAACGATGGAACGAATTAGTAAAACATGTGGACGTTTTTCTTGCATGTCATATGCTAGATTTTTTATGTATTTTGAATTATTTACTGAATATTTTCATTATTACTGAAACTTTTAATTATTACTGAAGACCCAGACAACAAATGAACATCAAGTCATTGACCTTTGTTGAGGACAGTTTTGATATTGCTACAGGCGAAGGACATCTCATAAACTGTCATTGAAGGAGATCCCTGCATAATTTCTAGAGACCAAAATATAATAGAGATTTAGGAGAGACTTCTTTGACTTAAGCCATAATGCAACAACCCACAATACTCTAGGAATCGCATAGCAATAAACATTCAGAATACTTTAGTAAATGTATAGCTATACCCATTCAAGCACCCACAAAACACTAGCATTGTGATGGTTTTGAGGTTTTGCATGGGCAAATCATTTTCAAGACACAGGCCTAACTTGTTCTCATATTACAGTTCAATCCAGCAACACAAGTGGAACAAGGAAGCCACCGTCAGAGGCTATCAGTGAGTATACTCAATGAAACCATTTCTTCATCATCCCAAATAGGTTCCTTGTCACCTATGGAATGGAACTCAATATGCAATGTATTAGAGCACTTTTTCCCTTTAGACTTTTTTCTTCTGACCATTGTAGGCTTTGTGAACTTGTTACAGCTCGCAAAGAAAGATTGCTCAAGGCTGTGGTTGGCAATGTAAAAATTGCCTTTAATTAAAAGCATTAAAATAGAATCAGAGCTTATGAAACTTTTTGCTTTGTGCTGTTAGAAGTGGCTGTTATAACACAGAGGAGGGCTGAGGTTCCTTCTAGCCTCATTCATTTACTCTCACACACTCAGACTTCATGTTTTAAACTAGGGGAAAGGATTACGGTCCTGACCCAATTCCACTCCTTTTCTTGTGAGTCCAAATCATGAGTACAGGAGCCAAAAAAATCCCACTGAAATTCCAGAGAACCAGTTCTCAAGATGTACATTTCAGATTAAAGTTAGTCATGTCTAAAGAAACAGAAATAATTTTATTGAAAGTATCCATTGCATTGCAAAAGCAATTTTTTTTTTACTGTGGAAATGCTGGAGTCATTAATAATTGAGTAACTGTAGCTGCAAAATAAACATGCGTAAAACAGACAGCTTTTTTAAACAACAACAACATTTATTGCTCATTAATGTGTCAAAACCAATAAGCGAAATGATGAAGATTGTAGCTGATAGTTTGTTCTCATTTTATTATTTGGCTTTTTCTCATGGCTTTCCCTTCGTTCCCTCGTCATGCAGAGTGTTCAGTAAGTGCTATCACAGATCTGGTTTTCCTGGTGGATGGCTCTTGGAGTGTGGGAAGAGAAAACTTTAAATTTATCCGGAGTTTCATTGGGGCCATGGCGGGAGCCTTCGACATTGGAGAGGATAAGACCCGAGTGGCTGTGGTACAGTACAGCTCAGATACCAGGACAGAGTTCGACATGAACACCCATTACAGACGGCCTGATGTCCTACGAGCCATTAAAAATCTGCCCTACAAGGGGGGTAATACCATGACAGGTGTGTAAAAGATTTACCATACCATGATTTTGCCGATTAGGACTTGTTTCTGGATGAACATCCTTGTTGGTCCTGGAACAAACATAGTCAACGTTATTCAACTAATCAGATTTTGGGTATGTTTAGAGTGTGAATAACATTCTCATCAACTTTAATTTTATAGCACATTTAAAATGAAAGTTGACCAAAGTGCTCACAGTATAGATTACCAACAGGGCTTGACATTAACAGCCGCCAACCCGACAAATGCGGCTGGATTTCAGCAGTGTTTCGGCGTGGGATTGCGCATTATGCATAATTTTACTAATTTTCACAGATTTTGTGCTCACACCCAAAGTACAAGCACATAAAGCCGCCTCTCAGTACTAAATTGAGATCTTATTGCGCTTAAACAGTCAAATACACACAAAATAATGTAAATTAATGTCACAGTCAGGTATGTTTTAAGTAAATGTAAACAGTTGAGAAAGAAAACACGTGTAACAGTGTAATGGATCCGTGCATCAGGTCTTAAGTGACAGCAGCCTAATATACCTGCTGCCAAGACAATATTAAAAATATCTATATGGCACTTTAAACCATTAGCCACAGTGCCTGATGAGCAAAAAAGTTAATGGCAAGCCTTGATTACCAACATCATGAAACAAACAATTTAGGTCTATGTACAGTAATTGTGATAACACGTGTAGGTAATGTAGGAACACGTCCTAGGTCCTACTTGGCAAAATTATGCTCACAATGTAATTTATTGTCTGAATTTCAAACATAAAGACTTTCTTTACCGACTCAATTAGAAATAAAATAGCACTCGCTGTTTGTAGTCATCATCCAACATGTATGAATTTGTATCTTGGTGTCTTACACGCTCAACCAGGTGATGCTATGGACTATCTGGAGAAAAACACTTTTACTGAGGCGGCTGGAGCCAGGAAAGGCTTCCCAAAAGTGGCCATGATCATCACGGATGGAAAGTCACAAGACCCAGTAGGGGAGTATGCCGAACGGCTGAGGAACATTGGAGTAGAGATCTTTGTCCTTGGTATGTGTCTATACATCTGTTGAATATGTATCTGTAATATGGAACTCTCTTTCAAGCCACAATTCATGTCTTTAGGTATCAAAGGTGCAGATGAGTATGAGTTGAAGGAGATGGCTTCCACTCCCCACAGCAAGCATGTCTATAATGTTCCAAACTTCGACATGATCAATCAAGTGCAGAAGGAGCTCATCACTGAGGTCTGTTCTGGTGTGGAGGAGCAGCTAAATTCCCTTGTAAGCGGAGAGGAAGGTACAACCCAACACATGCATTCATGCTCCAGCTAAACTCATTGAGAATTGACTCATTGAGTTAATGGAAGATCTATAAATCATCTCCCCATGTTTTTGCAGTTGTTGAACCAGCTACGAACCTCAGAGTAACTGATGTCTCCTCTAAATCCATGAGAATTACGTGGGGTTCATCTCCTGGTGTCATCACAGGCTATAAGCTGCAGGTCTTCCCCATAATTGTTGGCGCCAAGAAGCAGGAGCTCTACACAGGGCCCACATTCAACTTCGCCAATGTCAGAGACCTGTCCCCTGAGACAGAGTATGAGATCAGTCTGTTTGCCCTCAAAGGTCTGACCCCTAGTAAGCCACAAGTTGTCACAGAGAAAACTCAGCCTGTGAAAGTGTCTACAGGTGAGATGTTAACTACTAATTTGATGCTTTTATCAAACTGCGTATCTATTCTGAGTTTAAAAGAATAGTTCCTGACAGAATGAAAATGTTGTTATCATTTACCATTTACTTAGTCTCAAAATTATGAAGGGCTGTCAAGCTCTGAAAAAATTTCAAAGAAGCACCATAAACAAGTAGTCCATTTGACTCCTCCAGAATGTAGATTGGGGCAAAAATCTGGTCAGAAGTTGTATAGTCTCACAGATCCACCCTTATCTGTATACTGGTCCTTGCTGATATCTGTTTACCTTCCAAATGCTCGTTCCAAAATAAAAATTTCCACCAGACAAACATGTTGTAACATTTTGTGTTTTGTGTCCTACAGAGTGTTCCCTAGAGGTTGATGTCCAAGCTGACATTGTCCTTCTGGTGGATGGCTCGTACAGTATAGGACTGGCTAACTTTGCTAAAGTCAGAGCCTTCCTCGAAGTGCTCGTCAATTCTTTTGACATCGGACCCAACAAAGTGCAAATCAGCTTGGTCCAGTACAGCAGGGATCCTCACACTGAGTTTGGCTTGAACAAGCACCATGACATTGCAGCTGTGGTCAAGGCGGTCCGCACCTTCCCCTACCGTGGAGGCTCCACCAACACTGGCAAGGCCATGACCTACGTGAGGGAAAAGATTTTCATTTCAGGCCGTGGTGCTCGTGATAACGTGCCGCGAGTCATGGTGCTCATCACGGACGGCAAGTCTTCGGATTCTTTTAAAGACCCTGCCAACAAACTAAAGGATACAGACGTTGAGATTTTTGCTGTGGGAGTCAAGGACGCAGTGCGCTCCGAGCTGGAGGCTATTGCCAATGCTCCTGCTGATAACCATGTGTTTGAGGTAGAAGACTTTGATGCTTTTGAGCGAATCTCCAAGGAACTGACCACATCCATCTGCCTAAGAATTGAGCAGGAGCTCCATAACATCAAGAAAAGAAGTATGTGGCAACTTTCGGCTAAGCTATTTATTGTTTACATTCTGAAATGTCTGTTCATATTTATGTGTGTGAGCCAGATGGATGGCTTACCATGATTTCCCCAAGTAAGACTGGTCTTGATGGTTCTGGAATAACATTCTTATCATCCAATAACATTTTAGGAATGAGGAAAGTGTTAAGGTTAGGGCTAGGGTTAGGAGCTTGAACAAGATTCTTGTCAACCTAATCTATTCTCTCTGATAGGCAGTTTACTCTAAGTAGTTTTATGGTTCGTTTATGATAGGGTTCAGACTGTGTTTGTTTGATGGGAATGTTGTTCCAGGACCAACAAAAGATGGGGATCTAGGAACACACCCTACTTGGCAAAATCACAGTTATCAATATTGTTTCATAACACGAATAGTTATGGAAATACTAAACTCTGGAAACATCTGTTCAGGGCTGCTTAGACATAATAAACATCATGAACAAAAAATAATCAACATCATCATTAAAATAAAACTAAATTGTTTTATGTCCAGTTTTATTATTTGTTATTTCATGTATATTTAGAATTTATAACTGCAATGCATTTAAAAGTCATCCCAGAGCAAAACAGCAAGCAAGAGCAAACTCAAAACATTGAAAGTGAGAGGATAAACTTTCAAGATAATATACACTGCATTTAACATATAGTGATGTGTTTCACCACACAGGTTTGCTTCCACCAAAGTCGCTAAGCTTCTCTGATGTGACCTCAAGGAGCTTCAGGACCTCATGGATTTCTGAGGGAGAGGATGTCCTGTCTTTTATGGTGCGATTCAGGCCAGCGGCTGACATAACTGGAGACTATATCTCTTTGGTGGTTCCTCATGACACCGCCTCTACAGTTTTGCCCAATCTCACGCCCTTGACCACCTATGAGGTTAATGTCATTGCCCAGTATGATAAAGGAGACAGCTTTCCTTTGACAGGCGAGGAGACGACTTTAGAAGGTATTTGCTCATAATCAAAATTGTCTAACTCTGACATAAACACTTTTATTTTTGCATTTGACTGATAACACGCACTGCTCTCGTAATTCAGAGATTGGCCCTGTCCGTAACCTCATGGTGAGCGAGGAGGCTGTGGAAAGCTTCCGAGTGTCGTGGAAAGCTGCTCCAGGATCAGTGCTGAGGTACAGACTGTCCTATGAGCCTGTGAGTGGAGGAGATAAACTGGAAGCAGAAACCGATGGGAGTCAGGTCACCACTGTGCTGCAAAAACTGCTCCCCGTCACCACCTACCGTGTAACCGTGTATCCTGAGTATGCAAGTGGAATGGGTCCCTCGCTGGACACTGAGGGCACCACCAAAGAAGGTCAGCACTGTTGGAGGATTTGTTGCTTTCACTCCTGATTTTTTTCTCTTGAAATCTCAAATGAAGTCATTTAATCTTATAATTATTATTTTCTCTCAGTTCGGGGCTCTCCACGTGACTTGAAGGTCTTCAACGAGACCGTGTCCAGCATGAAGGTTTCATGGCGGGCTGCTCCAGGCAATGTGCTTCAATATCATGTGGCCTACAAACCTGATGGCGGGGAAAGGAAAGAAATATTTGTTAAAGGAGACACAACAACTGCTTTGCTGAAGAATCTTCTCCCAGACACAGAGTATGAGCTGTTTGTTAGTGCCCGCTATACCTCTGGCCTCGGAGCTCCACTAATGGGAACTGGCACCACCCTGGAAGGTAAGACACTTCAGTATTACAAATGAAGCTTGTGCTTTCTACATTGCAATTAATTTGTCTGCTGTGCACTGTATGATACAAAACTAAAAACCAATGGGTTATGGGTGGTTGAAGACCCTTATGGCGGTCTGCACCAATGGTTGACCGACACTGCTTTTTCAATAACACATGCAGACTCCTTGAAGGCAGGTTGGCTTGGCTACTATGAGAATGCCAATATACTATATTTACATTTATTCATTTAGCAGACGCTTTTATCCAAAGCGACTTACAAATGAGAACAATAGAAGCAGTTAAACTAACAATAGAACAACAATATGCAAGTGCTATGACCCTTCCCAGTTTAATCTAACGCAGTACGTGTATTTTTTTTATTTTTTTTAAGATAATAGATATAGAATAGAAGATAAAGTGTTAGTATTAATGGATCAAGTGTTTTTGCAAAAGCCGTTTCTTTAAAATGGCCACGGACTCAGCCGCTCTGGTTGAGTTGGGCATGGATCAGACCAGGAAAAGGTTTACCATATCCTATATGATGGAAATACAGTGTAGTGATATCAAATGAGAAATTAAAAATGATGAAATGAAAGAGCTGAAATCAAATAAATTATGACACTATTTAATCGAAAGTCACTTCTTTTTTCTTTTAGAAGATTTTGTCAAATTCTGAGAATCTCAAGATATGATAATTCCCAAATATCGGCAGATATAGAACTTTATAGCAGAGTGTTAAAGCTATACATTTTGATGGTTTGTTATAGACAGTACTTTCTGCTACCCTATTCGTTTCCTTGCACGCTTCTATATAACACTCTTAACAGAGGCCAGATGTACTTAAAAGACTTTCAGTGTTGTCTGTCAGTTTGAAGTGCAATTCGTAATTTTGGGAACCAACTGGGTGACCTTTTAGATTGTGTCATCTAATGACAGATCTCACTGTGTGGATTCCCCCACGCTGTGGCTTTATACATTTGGTGTGTGGGCAGCAGATGAATTAGCTGAGCTTGTAAAAATGTCCTCACTCATGCTTGGCATTGCATGAATAGCGAATGGAAACAAAACCTCAAGAGATATTAGTTTGGAGAAATCTTTTCTAGTGTCTAACCCTGGTCTAGCAATGAGAATTTGGGGTTTTAAACTTAAATCATACAGTGTATTGTTGCATCACACTTTTCTAAAGTTACTCATTTAAAAAACACATCATGTCAAAATATATATTATATACTATTTTGATGTTGTGCAGCCAGAAGGATTTTTAGTGATTGCTAGTTATTTCTTAACGAATGACTGCGTTCTGTTACGGTCCGGCTTACATTAGTGGTTTCAAACCACTAAGAGCCAATTGCTTCCACATAAAAGCGCTTATTTGTTTTTTTGTCTTCGCAAAAAGTAAAGTCCACGTCTCTCTCAATATTCTCTTGATAATAAGCATGTTAGAGTTACTGTACTATTAGCTTGTGGGCTTGTTTGATTTGAGTCACTAAGTCAAACTATTTCATCCAAAGTTTTTAAACCTAAACGTATCTGTCATAAATGCCCAGTACTTGCTGAACGTCATTTTTCGGATGGATTACAAGCAGTGTCATAAAAAAAAATGCTGATTATAAATATCTAACTGGAATGTCTAATGACTGTCCATTGAACATTATAGAAAATCACAAACTTCAGAGTCTTGTCATTATGTATGCTGACTCAAGCTGCCTTTCAACACAGAGGCGAAGGAAACATGTGAATAATTTCTGGCCGATGACAAGGCGTTTCCAAACTGAGCTTCGTTATACTCCATATCCTGGTGGATAACACAGCTTTCTTTGTTTTAGTTGCCCTCAGCCTCCAGAAAATGGCCTAGCCCAGTCAGGGCAATTAGGAAGTGACCTTAAATAAGGGCTTTAGTGACCAATCAGTTCATTCTGAGGGTGTGAGAATCACATTGCATCTCACATTCAGCCTACTGAACTGAACTGTTAAAAATGTCATTATAATTGCTGAATTGCATATACCTTCTAAATGCAAAAAAATAAATAAACTTGTTTTTCTAAATCAGCCAGTTTGCTTCAGGGGTCTTAGAGCGTCTATGTGTTTTAACATCTGGTGAATGTGGTTGCAGTCAGCATGAGTTTTGTCTCATGATAGTTTTTGTGGAAACTGGGCTTGGGCTGTGAGATCTTTGCCAGCGCCAGATTATGTCTCTGAGCCAAGAGCGCTTGCCCTGTTTTACTGAAAATGAGATGAATTCTGCGAGAATAGAGAGGACAGACCTCATTTACTCATCAAGCACTGTCTATATGGATCCCAAGGAAATTTTGCAAAGCTTAATCAGTATGCTATTGGAAATTAACTTCTGTAATGTCCAAGCGTAAGTCATGCTAGATTGTTTTCGTCAGCTTTGAATGGCTGTTGTTCAAAAGCACGTTCAAGATGTTCGATACCAATGTTGTCAGCTTGTGACCACCCCATCTTTTCATTACCTTTTAAAGATTGATTTCTCAGATGTGTCATACTTTATTCCACTCAGTCAATGGCAGAGTATGCTTTTTCTGAATGTTGACACGGGTGAGAAGATCCAGAAATTAGATCCAAGGCCTAAATTGTTCATGATGTAGTTATTAGTCTGTCTAGTTAAAGTTGGCAGCCATGACCAGGGGCTCAAGGTTTGACTGGTTAGATTTTGACTGGTTGATACTGCAACTACATTCTGTGGGCAAAAAGCATGTTTCTGAAGTTTAAATGTAGCCATGTAAGCAACATTTCAGTCATGATAAATAGACTCTCGGAATAGTTGTAGCATGTTAACGGATTTGACAATGTTAATGTACTTGGTCTTGGCGGACTAGATATTATGGACTTGATACTACAGTTGGGAGTCGTTTGAATTTTACCGATTCCGATTCTGCATATTGATTTCGATTCTTATCGATTCCTAATTTTGATTCCAATAAGGTCAAATTGTTTAAAAAAATTATTAAACATTTATATTAAACATTAATAATAAAATATGTAAATATTAAAGAATAGTTCACATCGATATCGAGAAATTATATTGTTGGTATCACTTTCGAACTATTTATTTTCAGCTGTTTAACGATAAAACACTGACAGCCAATCAGAATCCATTCTAATTTAAGGGCTCACACATTTAAAATATTGGACTGCTGTCAGTTTAAGAGCTTTACTTACACATGTGTTTTCTTAGTCAACTGTTTACGTTCACTTAAAACACAACCTACTGTGTTTACAAGGATATTTAGACAAATCTAGACAGATGAGGTGGAGGCTTTTAGAAGAACCAACTTATAGCCAACTCTGAACCAGACTATTTAAATGTTGAGCAAGCAATCTCATTGGCTGATGAATCATCAGAGGCCAATTGAGAGAGCTTGTGCCGTGTAGTAAATGATGTGGTTGCTGGCAGGATGCATGTAAATGACTGCCTATATGGTTTGAATTAAGATTTTGAATGAACATGTCTTTAATATGCATAAGATGGTCAGTCAAAGCCATAGCCTTGTAGGCAAGTTCTAGTCACGGCTTGAGGTCCTTTTCTAAACCTTGTTTCCCAATGCCTGTCTACCCTTGCACTTTCCTATCGAAATGAAGGCAAAGGCCAAAAATTACTTAAAATGCATAAGGCGGTCAGACCTATTGTCAAGAGTATGTGTTGGGCTGAAGGACATAGCTGTAGAGAATTTGTCTTGCTTCCAGGTACTCCAAACTTTTCCAAAGGGAAATAATTTAGGATGACAGTCACATTAGTGCTAGAACTCCTGTTCCCAGTTAACATCAACATTTTGCTTGGATGGAGCACTAAAACAAGGATCAAAGACAGAAAAATAGCATATGTGGAGGTCCAAAAGTAGTCTGGTTTTAATCTGGCCTCAACACATAACAATTTCAGGACATCATTAATAAACTCATGCACAGTATTGCGTTGTTGCGTCTCTGTTAAGTGGCTGTATTTTCTCTCGATGCAAAAACAAATGAATATTCATGTGTTTTCAGAGTAGACATGCTCTGCCGTGCCTGGAATCAGCAGTTTGTCTGCATTTGAATTATCAAAAGCAGCCTGCAGAATACATTAACATATGATCTGCTCTCCTATGCGCTCTGTCAGTAAAATCAGACCTCTATGCTGGCCGTAGAACAACGTTAGATCCAGGCAACCTGGCACGGAGTCCTGACTTCTCTGTCTGTTTCAGCTTGAGTTAGTTATAGGGGCGCGCATCACTGTTGGCTTAGTGATTTGAACCAACCCTTAACCCTGACTATTAAACTTTTGTCTTTAACTTTAGAATTTGTGCTACGAACATGAATGGTTGCTCATAATGTGAGGCTTGTTGGGGAGAGGTGTGTTGCTACTTTACTAAAATATCAGACTTTTTCCCTGGTGGGTAAGAACTGAGCCACTCAACACCTTAGCAATGTGTCTGTCTCTTGTCAACTCTTGCACACACAAGTACCACTTCAACCCAACACTATTTTCTTATTGTCCCTCCCAACAAAATGTTTGCCATTTTTTTGAAAAGCCAACTGTCTAAAACATTCCAAAGTAAAAAAAACCAAAAAAAAACCTGTACAGATGTTTTTGAGGAATTAGACATTGGAGCACTCTCCGGAAAGACATTGGGACAATCATTTTCCTAAGCAGTTATCTTGTCATTTGCAATCCCTATCCTCCCAGGTCTATGTATGTGATATCTAGTCCATGTTTGAGCTATGACGCAGAACTTAATTCCACTGTAACTTGGGGTGTTGGTTTAGACCAGGGGTTCTCAACCTTTTGCAAGTGCTTTTGGACAGGAGAGGGGCTCACGGCAGCACCGCTGCTTGTTGAACACAGTAAATGCAGAGTGATACGTGCTTTAGAGTCTCCAAACACCACAAAAGGCTCCAATAACACCAGTAAAAGTCACTAGATTTGTCGCTAGTCGCTTTTGACAAAAAAAAGTCCAAAAATGTTATAATAGTCCAACCACTTGCATTTCAACATGGGGAGAATTTTCATGTTTTTTCCCCCCTCCCATCCTGCAGCCTACTCGTGCCCCCACCGGTTGAGAACCACTGGTTTAGACTGACAAATGATCCGTTTGGCGTGTTTTAGACCAGCAGAGCTCAACGGGTTTGAGACAGGTGACTATGCTGAGGTCTGGAGAACATGAGGATGAGGGAGAGGCATTACTGTGGAAGTTTCACACTGTGGTTTATTCTAATTGACTATCCTGTCAGTACTCCCACATTTTCATATAATTTCTGGTCCCTCTCCTGTCCTTCTCTTCTGCTTCGGCCCACTAAACAAACAACTGAGAGAAGGAGAGAGAGTGAGAAGATAGGTAGGTGGTATGGCGCAGATCAAAAAGAGAGCTACATCTGCAGTTTTAGCAGTCTGTGTTTAATGGATCGGGTTTCGTGTTCAATGGAAAGTAGATGTGGTGACAGATGTGTGGCAGCAGGGAAGAGATTATTTTTGCAGTTGTTTTCCATGGTATGCATTACTGACAGAGCAAATCAAAGCAATTGTGAGCTACCGGCATCTTAGACAGTCTAGTGGAGAATTAGATAAAAGCATATTTAAAGGAATAGTGCACTCAATAATGAAAATTCTGTAATTTTTTCAAATGTATGTATGACTTTCTGAAGTCAAATTACTGAAGGAGAAGTTTAGCAGAAAGTAGAGAGTGATCAGGGCTGTCAACCTCCACAAAAAAAAAAAAAGTAATCCAAAATGATTCTTACTAATATTATGACAAGTTTTATAGCATATAAAACCCAGCTTAAACACACCTACAGAATTTTGCTTGTCTTACTAGGTCTAATCACTCTCTAACGCTGGTGTCTACGGATTCATGTTAGGTTTGCCATCATGACTAGGTATCAGAAACTCTTCAAAACCATTAAAACACACATGCATAAACAGCTTGGCCAGTCTGGGAGACCAGTTAACCAAAGTAGCCTGGTTAAACCCGTCGACGGTATTTTGCTGGTCTTAGCTGGTCCGTTCAGTCTCTATACTTGGCCAAACTGGTGGTAACTGGATTAGGTGAATGCTCTAGCATCAAAGCACACATGCTTAACCAGCTTGGCCCAACTGGTTGACCAGTTAACCAATGTAGCCTGGTTTAAGGTTGTTCTTTTTAGCAGGAAAGTGATTGCTTCTTCTCTGTAACCAGACCTTGTGAGACTTTGCGTGTAATATGATCCATTTTAAAGTCTTTTTTGTCTTTTTCTCAATCATCCAGAACTTGGTTCACCTTCAAATCTGGTTACTTCAGATGTCACCGAGAGCAGTTTTGTAGCATCCTGGACTGCCGCCCCTGGCAACGTCCGTCTTTATCGGGTCACCTGGAAATCCCTGTTTTCAGAGGAAGCTGGGGAGAAAACCGTCCCCGGGGACATGATCACCACTGTTCTGGATGGTCTTACACCGGAGACCCGCTACAAGGTTTCTGTCTATGCTGCCTACAGCCGTAAGGAGGGGCAGCCACTGCATGGAGAGGAGACCACAGATGGTAAGTCCATTCCCGCCTGCATAATGACTTAAGCACATGACCGGGTGCTCTCTGTGAGTCTGGGGTGGGCCTCTCGTCCTGAGGTAACCTACCCCAGAGAGGGAAAAAACTTGATATACTGTATATAATGTCAGAATATTCCACTGACATGCACATAAACCTCGATGAAGTATATCAGCCCTTCCAATTTGAAGTGGAACGCCAGCAGTAAACGAAGGGGTCTACAGTCTGCACACAGATTAAAATTAAACTCAGCTACTAGCAAATAAAATATATGTGTGATGCTTGATAATGTGCGTAAGTCTGATGAGTTTAGTCGTTTGCCTCAGAAACTTGCTAGGCTTATAAATATACTCAATGTTCTGATCCAATCTGACTTCTGACCTGTAATACTGCCTGAAGCATAATCATACACTGTTCGTTTGTTGGCCAGAGGAGAACTGCTCCATTTCTCCTCCATGTTTTTTTTTCTCCATTCTGTCACCTGATGGAGTTTTGGTTCCTTGCCACTGTCGCCTTGGTCATTTGGCTTGCTTAGTTGGGGACATAAATTGAGCTGGACGATGACATCACGGTTTTCTCCAGAGCGGCTGTATATATAAATGAACTAAATGAATAACTTTCTTTTTACAACAAAAATGAACCATCACAATGAACCATCACAACTTACTTAAGCTGGACTATGACACTATTTTTTGCTGCATTATTTTCCTGTTATCACTGTAAAGCTGCTTTGAAACAATATGTATTTTTAAAAGTCGCTATATAAATAAAGGTGACTTGGCCAGAAGGATAACGAAACCCACAGATGTACACCCAAGACATATCTAGAAACCAGAATATCATACAGATTTGTGGATGGGCCAATAAGCTACCACCTAAAAACCACTGAGAACACCCTATGAATGACCAAGCAACCACTTAAGGTGAAGCCACATTTACTGTTGCTCACCAAAATCCTGCTGGTGAAATCCAGTCATTTTCAATTGGAATCCTTACGTGAGGGTGAACAGTTTTTTCTCTTGCTTGTGTTCAAGTTGGACACATGCATTGTGCTTAGAAACAGAAAGCTGCTTGCTTTGAAAGTAACTTCTGTGTGAGTGGTGTTTTTATGCATTGCTAGCCTATTGACAATGCAACAACAGACCTTTTTCTGCCCATGAAATGTTGCCATGCCATTAGAACACCCAAGCAATCATATAGAAATGTACAACTTGAAAACCTTAGCAGCACCCTGGCACCCATCCTCAACACCCTAGAAAGTTCATTTTATTCTCATTGTTCATGTTTAGGCAAGTTTAATTGCTAATTTTTCAGCAACATAATGGCATGGTCTCTGCAGGAGACAAAAGCTCTAATACAGAAATGTCTGTGTGTTCATTCTGATATGGGAAAAGTGACTATAATTTCCTTTCACAAGCTCAACACCAAGCGTGGGCAGAGCGTCATTGCCATAGCTTTGCGTCATTGCCACTGTTTCCTCTAAAATGTCTCTGCACATATGGTGTAGTGTACAGAGGTGTAGGTGTGTGTGTAGTGGCTGATTTAATGATTTACACATGCTCTCTATTATCAAAGGATGCAGGGTTTCAACACACTCTACAGCACTCTTCTTAGCAATCAATGGATCAATAGTTTAGAGCTAGTTAAGCATGCTGTAAATTTGTGATTGGATTATCTCGCTGTTTGTTTATTGTCTGTCATCTAAAAAGTCCAGCAGTTAAGCCGAGAACAGTCTTCTGGCTCGGGCTGCTGCATTTCATTTCTGCCATCACTCGATTCCTTACCTCCTTCAGGACCAACATTAACACAGTGTCTTTTTGGAACAGGGATTCTTTGAAAACTTGGAAGTGTTGTTTTCCATCCATAAAACTCCCAATTTGAAAGTGTTCCATGGGCCGATTATAGCGGACAATTCATTCCTTTCCCTCCTGCGTAAAAACACTCCGGTCATGGCATAAAAAGAGAACATTGCAGACAGTCCTAGAACGGCTGCGTTATGCGTGACGTACAAGCATTTCGGCATGTCTGGTTTCACACAGTTTGGAGATGCGTTGCCTGCGTTAGATCAAGATTATCTTGGCAAACGAACTTTCGTTATTCAGATGGTTTGGTTTTCCTGACCCCTAGGAATTGTAGTTGAATCAGTCCAACATTTAATGAACATTCTCTTTCATTTATCTCCCTAACAGTGTCAGCCGCTGCCAGAGCTCTTACGGTGTCAGAAGAAACCGAGAGATCATTGCGGGTGATATGGAAACCAGCACCCGGCAATGTTGTCAATTATAGGGTGACGTATAAACCTCAGGGTGATACACGTCAGTTGGCTTCCAAAGCACCAGGAGGCACCGACACTTTAGTCTTGAGGCGCCTGCAACCCCAGACCACTTACGAGATCACTGTGGTTCCCGTCTACAAGTTTGGTGATGGAAGAGCAAGACAAGGAGAAGGAACCACATGTAAGTTAACAGAAGCCATTTGATAACTTGTTTAGGTTAAATGTCCAGAGGTATTTGACCATTGTCGTCTAATTCGAAACTGTTTATTATCTCTGTAGTGTCTCCATATAAAGCTCCCAGAAACCTGCAAACTTCAGAGCCCACTAAAACCAGTTTCAGGGTGACCTGGGATCATGCTCCTGGGGATGTGAAGGGCTACAAGGTCACCTTCCATCCCACTGGGGAGGATGTGGACCTGGGAGAGTTGCTTGTAGGCCCCTATGACAACACAGTGGTTCTGGAGGAGCTACGGTATGAGACGCCAGCGCAGACACATAAAACACTTAACAGACTTCTGAAGATATGCCCTGTAAAACATAAGCCAACATAAAATCAAATGTACACTATATGGTCTTTTTCATAGTTTTCAGTCATGTGAATGGCATGCAGACCACCATAAACTGCTTTGACTAGTCTTAAGAGTTAGTTATATTTTTTTTACTGGTTTGAGACTGGTCATAATTTTATGTTGGTTACATAAAAAGTTTGATTGGTCTGAAAAGTAAGACTGATTATCACTTGGCTAACTGCTAGATGGTCAGACTAATTAAGCTTAATTATGACACTAATAGTGCTCCACTGGCACTGTGGTAACACTTTATTTCGATGGTCCACTTTAGACACTACTAACTATAAGTAACTTTGCAACTACATGTCAACTAACTCTCATTAGAGCATTAGTGACTGTTAGATTAGGGTTAGTAAAATAAGTTGACATGTAGTTGCAAAGTTTCTTATCGTCATTGAATGTCTTTTCGGGAGCACTCGTAGACCGTAGAAATAAACTGGAAATGAACTGGAAATAAACCGTAAACCGTAGAATTGTTACCGGCACTGTTATCACTGAATTGAATCAACATTGAACTTACTTGAGCTGAATAATGACACTATTGTTTTCCGTAGAGCAGCTTTTCAGCTGAATTCAATGTGTTGTGTATATATTCTGGGCTCATCTGCTTGCCTGTATAAAGTATTCATCATCAATTAGGTTTATACTGAATTTGGTCTTTTAAAATCCCTATAAATGTCTAAGTACATTAGTATTTAGTTCATGCCTGGCAACAGAGGAAAGCCGTGTTGTGCACTCCTATAAGCGTGTTGTAACGGATTGACCTAATTATTTGGGGTGCCAAGCAGGTGTTTTAAACCTACTAAATTTCTTGGAGTCAGTCAACCATACAAAGGATTCAAACATAAAAAAAAAGTAGGAACCCTTAATATGTGTATGAAGAATTAACACACAAACATCAACAGGCTCAATTCATATAAACTATTATTCGTTTTTTGAGCAAGATAACATTCAGTGAGGGGAAAACATTAATGATTCACAAATGCAAACAAAATCAGAAACCAACAAGTTATTAAATTTATAAGAAAAATATCCCAACAACTCAAATACTCAATTCCCAATTCTGGGGCTCATTTAACATGACAAAATATTTAAACAAAAATAAATCAGTTCATTCAAAAATTAAGTTCATTCAAATTCAGATTATTCCTTTTCAACTAATTTAGGGTGCAAACCACCAGTTCCACAGTTCACATTAAAGGTTGTATCAGTGATTTAAATGTCTAATCTTTCCTAACGATCCGCTAGCTGCCCGCCCCATAAGCATGCCGTCAAAAAACCGCGTCTCTGTATGCAGCCTAGGCTCTGAGATCTGCACACAAAAACAAATGGGTACAACCACCACTCAAAACCAAAACAAACAGTGTTTCAACCAATCACCGACAGGGGCGGGTGTTGCTCCGACTTCGCGTCCAGCCGTGAACGAGCTCAAAACCTCACAACACCCGCCCCTGTCGGTGATTGGTTGGAACACTTTATTTTGGTTTTGAGTGGTGGTGAAATCACTGATACAACCTTTAACAGTTCTTGACCGAGTTCTCAATCCAGCATAGTTGCTTGTACATGCACTTAGACCTTTAAGTCCATTCAGACCAGCACTGAGCAACCAGTCCACTGTGCAGTTGAAAAAGAGTTTTCTCAGCACTTTAAACAACATTTACACAGTCTCATGGGCAAAAGTCTCAACTGGCAAACCCAACATAAGAATATGAGAAAAAAAACAATACTTGTTTGGTTTTGTCCGGTCAGTCAGTTAGAGAAATTATCGGTCCTCCATTGTCGTTTGAACCATTGGTAGTTTCTCTGAACATCCAGCAACTTCCAAAAGAACCATAAATCCCAAGGCAAATCAACGAAATATACCTTTTACCTCACAGGGTTTTTGCAGGGATTAACTTCCCACATCTTTCCCCTGCACAAGGCCTACCCAAACCGCCATCTTCCAACTCTTTTAAGCCATGTGCTCCACACATCATGTGACTCAGAACATCATGTGATTCAGTGCATCATGTGATTCAATGCATCATGTGACTCAGAACATCATGTTCGTCACAGTGTGACTTCAAGTGAAATTGTGCTTGATAAATGAGATTGTTGACTGATTTGTGTCGCTCTCATCTCAGGGCCGGCACCAAGTATACAGTGAGTGTGTTTGGTATGTTTGATGGAGGAGAGAGTATGCCATTGGCTGGAGAGGAGAAGACCACCCTCTCTGACGCCCCTGCTCCTCCAACCATTCAAACTCCAGGTAAGATTAATGGAAAAAAACCCTGGTACTTTAACCCTCTCAAACTAACCGATCAGATCTCATGTTACCGCAGAGCATTGAGGTCGTTACGTACAAAGTAACTTATGTTCCAAAACAATTAGCGTACACCATTCATTTTGATACATGGAACAAATCTGTTGGTCTGCTATGCATTTAGGCTCCATATATAACAAAGCGTAACATTTTAAAGTTCTTTGTCAGTTGGGAATCGGAAAAATAGGCTGCAGTCTAATGCTTTGAGTAATGGCAAATACCTTTCAGCACAGCTAATTGTGTTGTGAAAGAGCAGACAGGGTGACTGCGCCACATGGTAGCCATGTCTCTGCCTTCGCATGGAAGGACTCTTGAATTTCAAGAGCTAGAAAGATTATCTGCTTACAATTACCAATGCTTTACAAGTGACATACAGAATGAAAGCTTTGCACATGGTCTGCTGACCCTGGCCTGGAATGTCGATTTTAATTGGAAACAGATCCGACGGTGAGGGTCGTCCGACCGACACCAGCGGGAGAGGGAAAGGGAAATATTCCCAGCCAGAGCTGAGCTGTAATGCACAGCTTGTCATTTGCATGCGACAAACACTAAGAAAAAAAGTTGCATTTTACAAGTTGAAGTGGTAACACTTTACATTAAGGTTCCATTATTAATATTAGTTAGCTACATTATGAACTAACAGTAATAAATACAAGCAAAGGATTTATTATTATTCTTAATGTCAATTTCAACATTTACTAATACATAATTAGAATCAAAAGTTGTATCTGAGCTAAAACATGAACTAACAATGAACAGTTGTATGTTTATTAACAAAGAATAATACGTACAGTAATTTTTTTTTGCTCTTTCTTAGTTAATGTTAAAGGAACACTTCGACTTTTTGGGACTTTACCTTATTCACCGTATCCCCCAGAGTTAGATAAGTCCATACATACCTTTTTCATCTCCGTGCGTGCTGTAAGTCTGTTTGACGCACCCACCGCTAGCCTAGCTTAGCACAAAGACTGGATATAAATGGATACAGCTAGCATACTAATCCCAATAAGTGACAAAATAACGCCAACATTTTCCTATTTACATGTTGTGATTTGTATAGTCACAGTGTGTACAAATAACAAGGTAATATGAGACACAGCCACTTTTTAAACGTTTAAATACTGGGAACTATTTTCTCAGAAGGCGAAGCACTGCTACTTGGGCAGAGTGATAACCGCAGCACCTGAGAAGCGCCGTGCTGAGGAGCAGACAGTTCGCTCAGAGTTGGAGAATAGAGTCAGCAATTACTAATAAATGCAAAGTTTATAATCATGGGTGTTCGCTGTATTGTGACTAAGAGCACAGAAAACTTTGTATGAATAGCTAGGCTACAAGTAAACAGGTGATCATGAAAGGCTATTACAGGGGTGCTATGTCAATTGGCATGTGTGCATATTTCGTGTATTGACAAACTGTATGGTATGGCTATACTACAATTACGTTGAACTATGCATTATGATTATTACAAAATCACTTACTTGGTGGACAGCTGTCCATTATGTTCACTCGGCATGTTTCTTCCAGTTGATCTTGTCACAACAGGAAAAAAAATCGACAACTGCCGGGTGTAGTAGGGCAGAGAAATCTTCTGTGGTAATGACGCAAAGATTTTTATTGTCATCAAGCCTTGACATCGATGGCAATACCCGGTCCCATTCACTACAACAAAGGCACTCGGTTTCTATCGGCATCGGTTGGCATGTTCCACATTTACACCACCAGTCCGTGTTCGTTCTGATTCTCTCCTCGACCTCAGTCTGTTTGGCATCTTGTCTACCAGCTTCCAAAGTTTGTAACTCCTCATCTGTGTATTCTGGCTCAAAACGATATGGTTCTGGATCTTGGTTTGATACCAAATAAAAATCATCTGACAATTCCTCAAAGTTAGCCATGATCACGAATCACGTTCGCTACTAGCTAGTCACGTTGGTTTTGTTGACAGAACGGCGCTTCTCAGGTGCTGCGGTTATCACTCTGCCCAAGTAGCAGTGCTTCGCCTTCAGAGAATATAGTTCCCAGTATTTAAACGTTTAAAAAGTGGCTGTGTCTCATATTACCTTGTTATTTGTACACACTGTGACTATACAAATCACAACATGTAAATAGGAAAATGTTGGCGTTATTTTGTCACTTATTGGGATTAGTATGCTAGCTGTATCCATTTACATCCAGTCTTTGTGCTAAGCTAGGCTAGCGGTGGGTGCGTCAAACAGACTTACAGCACGCACGGAGATGAAAAAGGTATGTATGGACTTATCTAACTCTGGGGGATACGGTGAATAAGGTAAAGTCCCAAAAAGTCGAAGTGTTCCTTTAATGCACAAACTAGCGCAAACTAATAGGACCTTCATATAAAATAACATGAATTTTAGAATTTCATAGTATTTAGTCTGAGCTTTTGCTTTAATGACAGCAGCACTCAAGCCTCCACAACTCTACACGTTTATTCAAAACATGATTGTTATCCATGGTCATGTATCAAAGTTAACATGGTCAATCCACACATTTTCTTAATTTATTAGTGAACTAGTGGAGAATCGTTTTATGTCACAATGTTTATTTATTTTTATTTTTTATTTTTTTATCCCAACACCTTTAGGTTATTTCCAGCGTTAAATTAGATTTTGAATTGCAGATTTTTCAATATTGTCTTTGCCATTTTGGCCACTACGTAAAGGAGCCACATTGAGTGGTTGAATGAATGGAATACACATGACTCTAATAGGAAACAGCAGATCTGATAGTTACGTAACTATTTAAAATGATACATCTGCTTTATCCATTTTCAATAAAAGTTTACTGTTACACTTTATTTTGCTAGTCCACTTTAAACATACTACTAACTATAAGGAAATTTGCAACTACATGTCAACTAACTCTCATTAGAGTTTTAGTAGACTCAGACTGTGAGGTTCGGGTTTAGTAGAATAAGTGGACATGTAGTTGTAAAGGTAAGAATGTCTGTTGGGGAGCATCAAAATAAAGTGTTGGTAGATTATAGTTAGAACAATGTTTAAAGTGGACCATCGAGGTGTCAAGTGTTACCAAGTTTACTGAAATATAGTTTGCATCAAGTTTACTTTTAATATTATTAAAAAGATGAATATTCTTCTTATTGTCATTCAAGCTCGTTCCTGCCATCTCCCTGCACCTAACCAGGCTGTGCATGTACCTTGAGTTGAATTGGAATATATACATATATTATTATTAGAAATGTATATATGCAAATGTATATATATATATATATATATATTCCCCACTTTCTTTGAATCATATCATCATATAACATGGCATGTATGTTATGTGCTTTCAATCAAGCTGTGTGCTCTATTGACATGCTTAATAAAGCCCATGCTTGTCTTTACTGCGCTAGATCCTTTCAGATATTAATACACTTATATTCATACATTTTATTCTTCTTCTTCCATTACAGAGAGTACTTTTTCCAGTGGACTTAATAGTTTCCATATAATGCAGAAAGGGTTTTTGATTGATGTTATTGATTGTAAAAATTAGCTAGTGAAAGGTAAAGTGTTTAATTTAATTTAAGTTAAAATACTTTCTTATATTTTAGTTTAGCATGCAGAGATAGCTACAACAGGATTGTGTGTGTGTGCGATGCATTGACCAAGCGTTTGCATCTGTGTTTGCTTTACTTGCTTAAAGTATGTTCCTGGCCTCAGTGTTTAGGGTGCAAGGAGTCGTAATTTAAAAGTGAGAATTCCACATTACAATTGAGTCCCAAACATGTGTTCATTCTCAATTGTAATGTGGAATTCTCACTTTTAAATGACTAAATTACTTGTAGCAATAAATCACTTTTAAAGCCTCAGATAATTCATTTTATTACTACAAAGAAATTTCCACACAGTGTCTTGATAAAACATTTCATAATATCCACATCATTTTAAGATATTAGCTGGCTATATCGATTGAGTGTTGTCTATCCGTATTTTTTGTTGCTTGAGGGAATGATTTATAAATCAGACAATTATGCAACATGTTCTCTTTGAGCAGGGCCAGACGGGCGGCGCTTCCCCTCTTTTCCCTTCATTCAGGTATCTGGAGAGACGACGGGACACAGACCAAGACATCTCTTACGAACAAAGAGTTTATAGTTTAAAATATGTTATTTAACACAATATGTAAAATGTATCATCTTTTCAAAATGCCAAATAAACGGTTTTGTCATGCTTTGCATGACTGTGTGAATATTTTGTGTCCTAAGCTTCAATCTGCGTCCTTTATCACAAATCAATATCCATTTTTATCTTTGCGACTGCTTTAAACTAGTTTGAATTATTATTATTATTATTATTAATTTTATGATAATTAACTGACTGACTGAATTGTTCTCTGGTCGTACAGATGTAACGTGTAAAACCACTGCCCAGGCCGATATCGTCCTGCTTGTTGATGGATCTTGGAGCATCGGTCGTCTAAACTTTAAGACCATCAGGGCTTTCATTGGTCGCATGGTGGGTGTTTTTGACATCGGACCGGATCGTGTCCAGATTGGTAAGATGCTTTACATGCCTGATCTGTGCTTTATAGTTTCAGAAGAACAATGTCTCAAACTGATACTAATACTGAGATAATAAAATCTCAGTATTACCGCAATCATGTATTTTTCCAAGATTAAAAGACATGAGCTGCTATGCACATGCATTTGATAGCGTATACTCTTGCTATGTCTTTAAACATTTTGGGAGAACCATGTAAACAGATGCTCATCTGTGTATAAATATGAACACTGTGTTGTCCGTTTATAGGTCTGGCACAGTACAGTGGAGACCCGAAGACAATGTGGCACCTAAATTCTCACAGAACCAGAACAGAACTGCTGGATGCCGTGGCCAATCTACCCTACAAAGGAGGAAACACTCTGACTGGTAAATCATAATGTATTCGGATCTGTACGTCATTCATTGGTGGAAAAATCCCAAGGGTGTGTGTGGAAAGTTGTCATCAGTTCTCTAGATTGTTTTTGAATGTCGTTGCATAAACACTGTAAAGCCTGACATGATAAATAATAGTCATAAAAATATATTTTTTAAACAGTTTATTGAGCTTTTAGACTAAATAAAAAATTGCATGTGTTTTTTGTTGATTATCATAATTTGATATATCTTTTATGGCTCATATAGACTGATATAGTGAGAATATGGAGCTCAAACTCGAGGAGGAAAAAACATCTCAGTTTTATTCAGAGGCTCAAACTGAGCAAAAATATGCAATTTGGTGAAGGTGCTGATATTTATATAGACAAAAAATTAAGATGCAATTGTGATGCTTGCAGTGCAAATCAATGAGATCTTTATAACAGTATAACAGACATAAAAGGCATATAAATATCAGTCGTCACTCAATATCTGCCAATAATGTCTTAGTAAGATGAAATTTAAATGCTTAGTTTATGAACATATTTCTGTAGTTTTGTTACAATGCAGTGCAATACCATGATGATTGAAAGATGAACTAATAAACCTTCCTCAAAAGCTTAATGATCATATTTGATACTCACATTAGAAAGATTTTATTCTAAAAAATGATCTTTGAGTAAACCTAAGTTGCTATTGTTAAGTAATTAGAAATTTTACTAGCAATGTCAAAGTTATTCTTATGTTTTCTTTATAAAAATCAGTGCAGATTTCGCAGCAGAAAGACACGTGAATCACGCGTTTGTACAATTATACTAAAATACCTTTTATTTGCTAAAAAAGTCTAATCAGACGACAGAAGGACTGTAGTAGATTGTGTGCGACTGATTTTTCATAATTTAGAGACCTTAAAAATGTGTCTATCAAATATAATACAGTAGGCTTTCTAGGGTTAAGATTTGTCTTCACTAGACTTAGAAAGCTGTGTTCATGTACTTTTGTGATCTTGGCCATGTTGTGTATTATTTAAACTAATATTACCAATATTGCCTCATTCCACAGGCCTTGCTTTAAACTACATCCTTCAGAACAATTTCAAACCTAACGTTGGGATGCGTCCGAACTCCCGGAAGATCGGTGTCCTGGTTACTGATGGCAAGTCACAGGATGACATCTTGGTCAACTCCCAGAACCTCCGGGACCAGGGGATTGAACTATATGCCATTGGTAAGAACGAGTTTCCCCGGTCAGGAAGACTTCACGGTCTGAAGTAAAAGACACCGGATAATGAGTTAAAAATCTGTTCACTCGGCGGCCATATTTGCAAAGCCTCTGGGCTTCTATTTCTGGCATCCAAGACCAAGTCCTATTTACCTGAATGGAGGAATCCTGATATCTCCAAAACTGCTTGCCGAACTCACTTTACAAATTAGCTCACAAATTAGCAACAAAATCTGATATGAATTGTCTCATAAGTGATGTTTCTAATGCTCAAATAGCATAAAAAAGCGTATTTTTCAGGCTGTACCAACCAATGCCATATCAATCAGCCAATATCTGAATATCTGACTTTAACGTGTTCTGTGATCTCCAGGTGTAAAGAACGCAGATGAGAACGAGCTGAGGGCCATCGCTTCTGATCCCGATAACATCCACATGTACAACGTGGCTGACTTCTCCTTCCTTCTGGACATCGTGGACGACCTGACGAACAACCTGTGTAACAGTGTCAAGGGTCCAGGTATGACCGAGGTCAAACAATAGGCCTGAGAGACTGTGTGGCACTATTACAGCGCTGGGATGCAGAGTCTCTGAGGGAAAAGGGAAGGTCAATGAGAGAAATGTAGAGTAGGATTGACTGGATAATGATAAGTGGGCGGTCCATATGAGAATGGAGGTCTAGGTGGCATTAGTGGAACACCAAAGTTGTTTCATAGGAACGGCTTATTACCTTTTGATTAAAGATTAAGAACATAAGCGCTACAAAGGGACGTTAAGGTGTATTTTAGGCATGATGCAAAATAGAGTACCTTAAACTCCTTTAACTGTCAAAAAATGACTTTAACACTCAGGGCCCTATCATACACATACATGCAGCGCCAGGCGCGACGCAAGTGTTTTTTACATGTCACGTTGTTTAAATAGCAAATGCATTTGCGCCCATGGGCTGCTGGTTTGAAACGATTGACCAACTGAAACCTGGTCTAAACTAAAGTCAATGGCGCAATATTTTTTTTGATTCTCAGATTCAGTTTTCCACTTGCAAATTCCTCCATGTAAATAGTGAATCCGCCATGGCGCGAGCGCAACTGACATTTAAAGGGAATGGGAGATGAGACTCTGATTGGTTTAATGCACGTAAAGCCCAAAACACACCCATTACTCATTAAGAGAACAGAGACGACCCTTTTAGACCATGCGCCGGACGCACCGACCATTTTTCCTGTCGTTAAAATAGCAAAAGTGGATTCAGACACGGCCTAAGTGCACTTGCACCCTGCGCTTTACGCCAAGCACTTAGATCGTTAAAATAGGGCCCACTGTCTTGAGTGACAAGTGTTTTTTGTTTGTTTGTTTGTTTTTTAAATGGTGGCAATGGCAACATGAAAAAGACATTAAGGAATTAATTATGATTATCATCATTATCAGTTTCCTGACAGGTAATATTCTTCATTAGGCTGTTTTATGCAATAGAGCGCAACAGCCGGGTTCCAAAAGTAAAACATCTCGTACATCAATTTTTGTAATACTTTTAACACAGACTTACCATGAGTTATGACATGATCATAAATCGCTGCAAAAACTATGTGGAAAAAAACAGTGCGGATAAAGCAATCGAGTCGTTCCACTGCACTCAAGCAACCTATACATTTGTATATATCTGAATATTTCATCAAACATAAAAAAAATAACATTTTATGTTTGTAATCAACGATTATAAGTCAATATGTATGTATTATATCATCCTTTTTTAAAATAAATTTGCAATGCTTCTTGGGATTGTAGTTCTTTCGGTAACACTTTATTTTACGACCCGCAAACAACTGCGTAAGTACACCGAAATTACAGTGTACGTTTCTGTAATTATAGCGTACTTCCGTGTAGGTATAAGGGAACAATATGTTAAGTTTGGGGTAATAAAGGGGTAACAAGCAGATATACAACCTGTAAATAACTTCGTAAGTAAATCGAAATTACGGTGTACGTTTCTGTAATTATAGTGTACCTCCGTATAGGTATAAGGGAACAATATGTTTTGGGTAGGCTAATAAAGGGGTAACAAGTAGATATACAAGCAAATTATTTATAATGTAATTATTTTAAAACTAACAGGTAGGCTACCTATTATGTTATTATATTCCAGGCAAAAATTGTACGTCTGTTGTATATAAAAGTTATCATCACATTTCTGGCAAAATATGTTCTTGTGCAATTTTACAGGGTAATTTTGACATCTGTGGGTTGAAAATGATGCATGTAAGCACAGTATGATAAAAAATGAATTTATTGGCTTTTCTTACTAGATTAATTAATGTTAAATCAACCCACAGATGCCAAAATTAAATGTAAAATTGCAGAAGAACATATTTTGCCACAACTTTTATATACAACAGACGTACAATTTTTGCCTGGAATATATTAACATAATGGTACCTGTTAAAATAATTACATTATAAATAATTTGCTTGCATAGCTTGTTACCCCTTTATTAGGCCTACCTTATAACTACACGGAGGTAAACTATATTTACAGAAACGTACACCGTAATTTCAGTTTACTTACAAAGTTATTTGCAGGTTGTATACTATCTGCTTGTTACCCCTTTATTACCCCAAACTTAACATATTGTTCCCCTATACCTACACGGAAGTACGCTATAATTACAGAAACGTACACCGTAATTTCGGTTTACTTACGCAGTTGTTTGCGGGTCGTAAAATAAAGCGTTACCGTTCTTTCCCTTTTAAAAGATGTTACACAGTCGATTTTTCAGATTTCCCTGACTGCTTTGCCTTTTTTCCCCTCAATTTTAAATATTGTACTTTTTTGCTAGCCTGGGAAAACCCAGACAACTTCCGGACAAATTTAGATTTGCTCTGCAAGTTAGTCTGGCAAAGAGCTCATTCAAGCCCATTTCCAATCCGCCAAAATCGCGGCACCAATCAGAAACGTTGGGGTGGCTTTACACGATGACGACAGCGCAGCGACTGTGAAGCAGATTTGTACATTACAAAGATGGATGCCGCCGTGGAACATCACTCGTTCGAATCAGCTATCGCATCTGTTTTAAGTGATTTGAACGTTTCCTTTTTCACACTCCACCGTTTTTTCATATTAAACTGTTATTCCCTTAACTAAGACGAGTTGATACATACCTCTCGTCTCAGTGCACTCAATCGCTCTGGCGCACCGCGACACTTTGATACTGATAGCCCAGCTCGTTCATTAGAATCCAAACAGAGATGAAGTTAGAAGCGATCAAACACCTTCACATTTTAAATACAGTTACACGAGTAGTTACACGATCAAGTATGGTGACAAAATAAAACGTGGAGGTGTTTGATCGCTTCTAACTTCATCTCTGTTTGGATTCTAATGAATGAACTGGCCCTGGGCTATCAGTATCAAAGAGTCGTGGTGCGCCAGAGCGATTGAGTGCACGCACTGAGACGAGAGAGGTATGTATCAACTCGTCTTAGTTAAAGGTGGGGTATGTGATTCTCTTTTTTGTCCATTTTTTCAAAATAACTTGAAATCCTATTCCTAACCCACTTACAGCCACTGAGTTAGAAGCACTGAAATAAAAATTAAACAATTTAATCATCTGTGGAACGGGCAGGACTCGAAAAACTCCAGCCAATCATTTCCAAGACATCCTAGAATCATTGACAGTAAGTTCGTCAATCAAACGGTCGTACCACACCCCCCTCCACATACCCCTCGAGCGAATCAAAGACAGCGTTGGAGGAAAGAAGGTAGGACCATTTGAGTTGTGTATTTTCAAAATCTGCCCGCCGTTTTCCAAATCACATACCCCACCTTTAAGGGAATAACATAGTTTAATAATTATGAAAAAACGGTGGAGTGTTCCATTAAAACCGGAGCAAAGAACAACACTCGGGAGATGTTTCTCCGTCGCTCTGCATACGTCATCTCCTTCATCGCTCTGATTGGTTTTAGGTCTATCCAGAGGCATTTGAGCGACGTCCGTTGGTGACGCCCCTCTGGAAATGGGTTCTCTATGACGCTTTACCAGACCCTAACTACAACTGAGAATGGTCTGGTTTTAACCAGGCTACTTTTTTGCTTTTATCAAATTTAAAATTTTATAATATGATTTCTCTGAGCTGGTTTATTTGGTTCATTGCAACAATTCCTACAGGGAAACCATGTCATTTTTTTTTTCTTTGCTACACTGTAAGAAGAAAAAAACTAAATCTCAAGAGATTACAGGACCTATAACACTTTAATTCTCTCACAGTGCTCTAAAAAATTCAGAAGATAATACTAATCAGTGGAAAGTTCAGAGTATTCACAGTAGCTGGTCTTTATTTCAGTGTTTTACAGTCAGGGCCATTTCTTGACTGGGCCGCTTCTAGCCTCTGTGTTCTTGTTTTGTTTTTGTTGAGCCGGGAATGTCTGTCTGCGTCCGGATCAAGTATCAGAGTGTCGAAGTTTCATCACGAAGAGGTCAAGCCTTCACGGGCTCGCTTTTGTGAAAAGAGGGAGAGAAAGCGTATTTAGACCTAGCCGTTGATAGCACTCCATCAACACGTCAACATAATGGCACTGCAATTTAGCCACAATTCACATACGCAGCTTAGCATTGGCATATGAAGATCGATTTTTTTTTTAAATGTTATGAGAAAGAGGGTGATCAGAAATACAAATATTTACTGTATATTCAAAATATATATATATATATAGTAGTCAACATTTGAAGTGAATCAAAACCTTTCATCGAAGTTATACATGAATTTTTAACTATAACCGTTCTTGTCTTAGGACAACTTTGATGAACTTTTTTGATCCACTTCAAATGTTGACTACTGTGTATATATATTAAAATTAATGTTGGCTTATAATGATTTCCACAACCAAGGCTTTTGTGTCCATAAAACACAATACAGCATCCAATCATCCATTCACATGTGGAAATAGATCAATAAAAACAGTCAATAATTTGACTATTTATATCATTATTCTAATCAAATGTATCCACAGTGTGAAATTGAACTCTAAAATAACTCTAAAATCATGAATTCTGGGTCAGATTCAGAAACAGCCCTGATGACAGTAAACATGTAACAGTGTAATCCTGGAGTGTGTGTGTGTGGGGGTCAAAGGTTAAACCTTAATTACCATCATGACCCGTCACAGGAGGAGCCCCGGAGCCACCCACCGATCTGACGACCTCAGAAGTGACCCATTACTCCTTCCGTGCCTCCTGGGTCGGCCCCGAGGGACCCGTGGAGAAGTACAGGATCGAGTACGTGAGCCCAGCAGGAGGAGAGCCACAACAGGTACGAGCACCTCATGTCCGGGTCACGAAGACTGTTCCTCACGCTTAGGGTTAGGGATTACAACTCATCCAACATCACTTCAGTGATGAGAAAGTTACTTTTAAATGTAATGCGTTACAATATTTATTACACCCTAAAAGTAACTAATTACTAGTTACTTTTTTAAGTAAAGTAATGTGTTACGTTACTTTTGCGTTACTTTTTCTCACCTGGCTGCGGCTCACTCTCTTCCGGGGCTTTTTTAATTTATTTATTTTTTGCAAGTGTTTAACGCATTATATATAACATACACCTTCATTTCCTTTAAAAATGAATTTTCTGAGCGCCTCCTTATTTCCCGACCTCTAGAGAGTTAGAGGGTTATATTAGCTAACTGTACAAATCGTTTTATTGAAAGTTGATTTTGTACTTTTTTTTCTGTTTCCGCGCACGTCTAAGTCTAAGTGACTAGGCAGAAGAGAGATACTTTTAATTCAGTAGTTTAAAAAATGTTTCAGCAAATGAATCAAACTGAAAAGTAAAATGCATTTCTTAAAAAAAAAAAAAAAAAACTTCCCCACCTTTTTTTATATTTTTTATTTTTTTTTTATTTGTGAGCCAGCGCCAACATTTTTGATCATTCTCACAAAACTTTCATGGCCCCCAGAATATTTTGTTTTATGAATATCTGAACATGCAATATATCAAAAGAAAGAACAGACATTTGATTCTAGCTTTATGCATTCTTTTGTTTTTCCATCAACACTTGGTTAAGTTTCATAAAAAAGCTAAATTTTGAACAAAAAGCTGAGACAATCGCATTTTTGTCAAAGACTTGGATTGGATTCATTGAATTCCGAATGCTGATCAAAACACAGATGGAGTAGATGGAGTTCATCAACACCCCCAAAGCTTCACAGTCCTACAGCTCGTCATTTCATTCAGTGACATTAGGCAGTTTTATATGCTTTTGAATGCTTGATGATCACGTTAGCTTACATGTTACTTATTTTTAGATCCAGAATTTCTGTGCTATTTCAGAATATGCGTAATAGAGCCCTCTATTGCAAAACAGTGAAAACATTGTTTGTTGGGAAAACATGTCGATGGCGGGGCAGTGCTAATGTTTAAATTTCTAAAGTAATGCATTACTTTACCCGTTACATCAAACAAGTAATCTGATTACATAATGCACGTTACTTGTAATGCATTACCAAAAACAACGCACATAAATTATGCAGAATGAATGAGCAAAGAAGGACAAAGTGAGCCAAAACATTCCGGAAAGGCTAACTTGTATTTGACCTAAAAATGATTCATTTGTTTTCACTGCAAACACATTCATGTCCCATTCGTGTGTGTTCTCACCTTTACTCTGTTCCTCTGTTGCAGTTGTTTGTGGACGGGACGGTGACGACTGTGATGTTGGAGAGTCTCACCCCGCTGACGCAGTACATGGTGAAGGTTTACTCAGAGCTGGGAGAGGAGAGCAGTGACCCCCTCAAAGGCACAGAGACCACATGTAAGTGTGCATTTACCCACAATTCACTCTTCACCAGAACAGCCAGAGCCAATTCCTCAACAATATGTGTCAGCACACCAAAACACACAGCAAAACATAATCACTAATAGAATGAATTCCACAATGGACAAATGTAATTGCTGTTTTTGGAAGTACATATTAATGAGGTTGTGGCTCTGCTCTTCTATATACCACGGTTATATCACTTTTAGACGTAATACCTTGTTTTTTTGGAACATTTTATATGGTAAATTTACCTTGGAGTACCATGGAAACGTTTTTTATAAAGACATGAATGTATTCAGTAAAGGATGCATTCATTTGATAAAAATGACAGTAAAGACGTTCACATTGTAACAAAAATCTACTTTTTAAAAAATCGCCTTTTGTAAACTTTCTACTCATCAAATTATCCTGAAAAAAATATGTATCATGGTTTCCACAGAATATGAAGCAGTTTTGAACATTGATAATAATAATGTTTCTTGAGCAGCAAATTAGACTGATTTCTGAAAGATCATGTGACGCTGAAGACTGGAGTAATGATGCTGAAAATACAGCTTTAATCAGGAATAAATACATTTAACGATATATTCCCATTGAAAACAGTTGTATTAATAATTCACAATATTCCTTTTTTACTGTGTGATCAAACACGTGCATCCTTGCTGAGCATAATATATTTACTGTATGTTACTGTAAAGCAACATATTGATATTTTAGTGTTATCTTTACTGGTTAAAAATGAGCAGGATTTGCGGGTTTTTAGCCAGACACTGATAATAATAACCGTGCTATTATTGCTGTACTCTTTTTGCCTCATTTAACCCTAATGCCATCATATTCCTTTCACAGCGCTCTGACTGTGACCGTGTTTCATACGGCATGATGCTGCTTTGCACCGCAAAGTGTCACTATGTGATTTCATGTGCATACATGTTGTCTTTACACTGAAAAAAGTATTTTCTTACTCAGTATTTTGACTTGTTTTCCAGTACAAATATCAAAATGTTTTAAAATCAAGACCACATTTACTTGAGAAGCAAAATGACATGAGATATTAAGTCTTGTTTTCTGAAAAATGTATCAAAATTAACCAAGTTTGTGCTTAAAACAAGAAAAAATTGCTGCCATGGGGTAAGAAAAATAATCTTGTTTTCCCTTTGAATTAAGTTGATTATTCTCACTTCAGTGGCAGATATTTTTTCTTGTTTTAAACAGAAACTTTATTTTGATCTCAAGTCAAGTAAATGTATCTTGATTTAAGAATGTTTCGATTTACTTTAGGAAAACGACAAAAATACCATAGTAAGAAAAGATTTTTTTGCTGTGAATATGTCGACATTTGCATATCTGTCTGTCCGTCAATCATTTCCATCACGCGTGTATCCCATGATCATTCTCATCCAACCATCGTCTGCCATTCCATTCCACCTGGCCACGCATCCATCAATCCTCCTGTTCCCGTTCGAGCTTCAGTTCGCTTAGGAGAGTCAGGGATTGAAATGATTAAGAGAAAGAGAGAAAAGTCCTGTTCCCCTCTGTAGTGCCTCTCAGTGCTGTGAGGAACATGAACATCTACAAGGTGCGCTCCACCACCATGAATGTGCGATGGGACGCGGCCGAAGGGGCCACAGGCTACATGCTCCTCTACAGTGCCCTAAACGCCACTGAACCCTCTGAAGAGCAGGAGGTACGGCGACCACACTTCAACCACTGCCCAAACCGCTAGCCCAACCTCACACTGTCCACACTGCAAAACAAACGTTCTTACATGACTTAAAATGACTTCAAGGGATGCTTTCAATAAAACGTGGCATTTTTTTAAATCGGTGCTACCTGACTAGAGAAAACAAAGAAAAAATGCCCTGGATTTTATTATTCATGGAGGAATATCACAATACTTAATGGTATTTAGCAGTGACATCAGCCGCGTTTCCATTACAAATTGCGCAAATTGAAATTGAAAATTGAAAATATGCCCAATGGAAGCATGTACATTTCGCAAAAGCGCCCATATATCGCAAAAAGGTGTTTTTTTAGACAATTCGAAAAAGGAATATTTCACAAAACCTGCAATGGAAACAGTTTTTGCACATGTCACCTGACGTATATGGTGCGGTGTGTTAGGACAGAAGACGAGACAGAGTTCTTCATTAAACTCATAAAAGACTAAGTATTTTACGGGAATACTGGATTCTAGACAACAAAGAAATGCCACAATCAAGACCTTGAAGCAGAAATGAGGGAGAAACAACCAGAAAACCTCATATGGGCCGCTCACGAGTATAAGGGGCTTTCCTTGCCATTAATGCTTGGATACACGCATAAGTCTCCTTTCATTAAAAATAATGGCAAGTGCGGCATCTGAGATATACGTAAACCTACTAACATCCATCGCCATGATTTTTGGAATGACTTCTTGTGAGAGGGAAAAAATTACATTTTTAGTCGCATTACATCGGTTAAGGGAAAATTCACAATAGTTTTGCGCAAATCTGTAATGGAAACTCGGCTATCGTCAAGCTTTTTATTTACAACAAAATAAGCTTATTCCCTGCACAAAATATGATCGCATTGTAAAATTCCAAGGTTTAAAAGTTTACAGTGGCTTCATAAACTAATTAAAGACATTAAAAAGCAAAACACACCGGATCCACATTCTTTTTTTCTTCATTCTCTAGAAGTAGAGTTTAAAACCTTGCTGTATTTTTGTGTGGTTAGTGACTTGAACTTGTAGTTAGACACCTGACGTCACGTACGTTTTCAAAAATTAACAAAACTGCTTTAAAAATCACGTTTTCGTTATGATGTGTGTAATTTTCCATTGTAGAACAAAATCTGAAATCTGAACTAAATTCCGCTTTAGTAGGAAATACTTCTTAGCAAACTTTTAGTTATAAAGGTGTCGGCTTGTATTGTTCCAGGTTGCAAGAATTTAAAGAGTAAACATTTAGTGCGAGTGAGTTACTTTCGGTTTCCAATGAAGGATCCAGCGTGTTGAGAATCGTAAAAACTTAGAGAACGCCTTGACAGAAAATCTGAAAAACCTCTGTGTTTGTAGTCAACATTTCAAACTGAAAGTGACAATGTTTTATGCCAGAACGGAGGGGAAAGAAGTCCTGGAGAAGTCAAAAGACTTTAGCTGACAAATAAACATGATTTTCTAGGTAGGCCTGAGAATGAATAAACATTGTTCATTTACATATAATACCGACACATTATAACAATAAAAAACAGGTTGAAAATCAGCAAAGTAACACTTTAAAATATTAAGTCTTGTTTTCTGAAAAATGTATGAAAATTATGTGAGGTTATAAAAAATATCTGCCACATGGGTTCAAAGGGAAAACAAGATATTTCTTACCCTATTGGCAGATACTTTTGGTTCCTTTAAACAAACTCAGTTAACACTCAAGGAAATGTATCTTGTTTTAGGAATGTTTAGATGTTTGTACTGAAAAATAAGTCAAAAATACGGAGTAAGAAAGTGTAGTGCAGTCTTCAATATGAAGATGGATATTTAAAAAATAAGTGCAAAAAGTGTAAATGAAAATCATTTTGTACTTATTGGAAGGGACCAAATGTTCTAATGGAAACCCGGTGGTCTTATGCAGCTCTAATCTGTCAACAACTATGACATACTGTTGCAGAAAGAGGAAATGGAAAGCATTTTTGGAGATATTGTAGATACCGCAGGTGGTAGGTCTACATTTAATGGGTTCAGAAACGTCCTTTATATTGCAGCTTTTGGAAAAGAACAGCTCATTAGCGCTCTGGGGCTTTTTAGCACAGTTTCTCTTTCAAGTATTCCAGATAGTGGGAAGATCCAGCGGCCTCGACGTCAGTTCTGGCTGGGATCTGATGTCCACAGGGTTCGTCTCAGAGCGCAGATGTTTCAAAATTGCTCCTCCATTTTTTCAGAAAGAATGTGCTTAGAGATTTTGTGCTGCTAGTTTAGACAATTATAGTTGGTAGACCCTCTCATAATATCTTCACTGAAAGATAAAACAAAAATCTGTATTTTTCCAGTACAAAAATCAACAAAAAAAAATTAATCAAGATGCATTTACTTGAGAAGCAAAATGACAAGATATTAATCTTGTTTTCTAAAAATAAAAATAACTAAAATAATTTTTTCATAAGTTTTTTTTTTTAAAGAAAACAAGACCTAATATCTTAAGTCATTTTATCTTAATTAAAAAATATTTAGCTATTTGTATTAAAACAAGACAAAAAGACTAAGTAAGATTTTTTTTGTTTTTGTTTTTTTTGCAGTGTTGGGATACAAAGATAAATAGAGGGTATAATAAGTTTTTGCTTGTTAGGTGCAAAATACTTTCTCTGTGGTTTTTGTGTGCGAAAATATATAGGTCAAGACTGAAATCAGACTCTGTACCATTATAGAAAGCTTCAGAAGTATTCGCTTAAACTGCCCTGCTGAAAAGACCAGCATATGTGGTGTTTTGGATAATGATCTCCAGCAGTTCTGCACCCGTCTTCTTAAATAGCTTAAAGTCCAGATGAACCATCAAAAACCATGTTTACTTTCTTGGCCATGATCCATCATGGTTTTCTAAAGAAAGAAAAAAACTTTGTAACTCTTTGTTAAAAAAATCTCACTCGCTTTTCCATTTCAGTTAACATCCCAGTAGTAATATACTACTATAGTTTTTGTTAATATTCTTTTCATATTTTCTATTTTTCTTTTAAAGTTTTAGTAATTTTCTTATGTTTATGTAATTTTTTTAAAATGTCTATATAGGTTTTATTTGTAGTTTTAATTTATTTAATTTCAGTTATTTGAGTGCTTAAACATTTTGCCTTTGCATCTACCTGAAATAAAAAAAAGTTTATATATATATATATATTTGATTTTATTTCAGTTCATGTTTATTTGATTGAAAGTAATTTAATATTAAAGTAATAGGTTATTTTCCCCCATGGTTTTAGTGAATAAAAACCCTGGTTCATACTTCATGTCCCTCCTCAAAGCAGCACTGACCACCTTAAACAAGCTTGAAGCTTCGAGCTGGTCTTTTCAGTGCGGTCGTAAGCGATTCTTCCATCATGTTCCTGTGAGCAAGTCCACCATCCCTTTGATTTGTGATGTGGTTGACCTTCACAGATGCGTGTGAAAGGAACAGTTACTGATGTCCAGCTGAAGAAACTTCTCCCCAACACGGCCTACAGCGTTTCCGTCTTCGCCCTGCACGGCGATTACGCCAGTGACCCTCTCACTGAACAGGGGGTGACCCGTAGGTGGCACTAGGGCTTTCTTCCCCTCAGCAGGGATGTTTCGCAGACTATCACATTCTCATCGTTTGTTTGTCTGTTTTTTTTGTTTTTTTGTTGAATCTCTCCCATCTTCATAGTGCCTATTCCTCTATCCGGTGAGTTGAGGATTACAGATGTTACCCACAGCACAATGCTACTGGACTGGGATGCTTCGCCCGGCGCCGTTCGTAAATACATCATCACTTACAAGCCAGATGAGGGAGAGGCGAAGGAGGTAAGGCCATAAACTCACCAAATTGGCTGTTCTGACATTGAAATAAGCCATTGACGAGATTTGTGATTAAATGCAGGGCTTGACTAGCCTGGGAAAACCCAGACCAACTTCCGGCAAATTTAGATTTGCTCTGCAAGTCCGTCTGGCCAAGAGCCCATTCAAGCCCATTTCCAATCTTTCCAAATCGAGGCACCAATCACAAACGTTGAGGCGGGCTTTACACGATGACGATCGCTCTGATTGGTTTTAGGTCTATCCAATTGCGCCCAGAGGCATTTGAGCGACGTCCGTTGGTGACGCCCCTTTGGAAATGGGCTGTGAATGAACCTTCCCCAGACCCACTCGCAGTTACAACTGTGAAGAGTCTGGTGTCATCACGGCTAGGGCTTGACTTCAATACCCGCCAAATGTGTGTGTTTTTCAGCAGTGGCATGTAACGCAGTCACTCCTACTAGCCACTGTGGCGGGGTGTATTTTACAATATATACATTTTTCAATTGTAGTTTTTTAAAAGCCATTGGAAATAATAAACCAAGTGCAATGTAGTGTTGTCAATTATTTTTATTTTTTTTATACATATCGATCCTGAAATATCTGAAACGCTTCCAAGGCTCATTTCCCCCTCACTTACTGGTTTCATTTGCTCCAGATGAATATTGTAGGTGTTACAGGGATTGACTTTTTTTGCACGGATTGCTCATAATTTTACTCAATCCTGCAGATTTTGTTCTCACACTCAGTACAGCACATAAAGCCGCCTCTCAGTACTACATTGAGTTGTTTTTGCACTTTCACTTAAACAGTCAAAAATACACAAAATAATGTTAAAAAAAGGGTCTTGGCAAGTATTCATGTAAACACAATCAGTTATGTTTTAAGTGAACATAAACAGTTGGGAAAGAAAACACACGCGTAACAGTATAATGTGCATCAGGTCTTAAAGTGACGGCAGCCTAATACACCTGCTGACATTTTATGAGATCATATTAAAAATATCTTTTCCCGATGGTATTGATGTCACAGTTGTGACCGTTGAAAATGCTGAGTGGCAGTAACTTTGGAAAACCAGGAGCGACAGTGGCTGGTGAACAAAAATGTTAATGTCAAGCCCTGTATGAATATATATATCTGAATGAAGCTGACTGTCTTAAAAAAGTTTAGATGGCATCTCTATATGATGCCTTATAAAGTAGTTTTATAAGTGCAGCGCTGCTTTGTGTACACAGATAACCGGTGTAACCGCTGTATTTCTGTTTTTAAGTTTGACCGAAGTCAGAGAGTGAATTTGCATTTTCATTGAGCCAGTCTGTTTTCAGACCAATTAAGCTGAATGTGAGGTTTATCATTTTATAAAACTTTTTATCTTTATACTATTTGAACTGTAAAACTGTTTAAATCACAGTTTTTACAGTCATTGTACAATTTAGCATGTTACCGTAGATCTTGGTGTTGTTTTTTAAAAAGAAGGTTGCTACCTAAACAAATTGTAATTCTCTTCTAATATCAGAATTTTCCCAAACAACTTCAACTGCTGAATTCAATTTTTTAAAGAAAAATTGCTGGTCCGGAGTTTGCAGTTATGATAACCACAGAAAGCATAAAAGGCGTTTATTTCAGGACCTTTCAGTAAGAGGGTTTTGGAGGTCTTATAGCAAAAAGGGAAAACGTAATTTGGACATGTACCATTTATGTTTTCTGACGAGCCACACACGGGTTGGAGGTCCAGGCTTTGAGTAGTGCCACACTTGGGATTAATTGAGTGGACAGCTTATCAGCTGTTAAACAACAACCTTGTTTTCAAATGTGCAAAGCCTTCCTTGGTCACTGTGGAAGCCTTCCTGTGGAAAGATTCCTGTCTGTTTACACAATGCATCCAGGCAGACGACCAAGAAACTCATGTTGATGGATTTGGGACCTTTTAACATATCAGCAATTATGTTTCACAACTCAGTGAAGACGGCAGCTGCCGAAAGAGTACAGCTGCTCTCCAGGGCTTCAGTTTCACCGATCATCTACCAAAGATTCCTAGAACAGACAGCCGACAAAAAAAGAAAAGATGGAGTTTGGAGTGGCATGCAGCAGTCCAGTGCTTTGGGATGCGTATTTTATGGGTGGGATTTTTTTTTAACTCTCAGTGGCAGTTTTGGCGTCAGCGCTGCTCCGCATCCTGAGGCATTAATCATGACTCATAACTCTTCGTTCTGGGATTAAAAGATGAAACAAACATGCGCACAAATGTGGATGGAAGCCCGACAGATGGAGGCAGCTCCTGTTACCTGACAGATGATGAGGATGATATGCTATTGGATCAAAGATCAGGTTTACTTCTGCAGGAACTTTTTTTTTTTTTTTTTTTTACCTTTTATTATGATAGGGCAGTTAGTTGACAGAAAGCGAAGTTGAAGAGACAGAGAGTTGACGGGAAAGGTCCACGAGCCACGCCCGAAGCGCAACTACGACATATATATCACAAAGCTATTGGCGCTGACCTTCTGCAGGAACTTTAAAAGCTTTTAATACTATTGAGACTCAATTGTTCCTCTCGACGTCAACCCTTCTCTAGCAAGAAATGCATCAGATGTGCATTTACTAAACAATCTGTTCAACATCACTGTGAGTGCTGGCTGAGGAGATCTATAATCCCTGAGAGCTGTCCATTGGCTTTCTGACAAAAACGCACACAGTCCTTCGCTAGCGAGGATCCTGATGTCACATCAAAGGCAGCAGACATGGAAAAATATAAAACCATTTGTTGATTTTTAAGTACTCTCATGGTAAAACATAAACTCTCTATCCATTCAATCCTCTTGTCCTATGCAGGGCTTGAAATCAACTTTTTTCCTCTCAAGCCACTGTCGCTAGTGGTTTTCCAAAGTTTCACTGGCCACAATTTTGACGTCAATACCATTGGGAAAACCTGCTAGATATATAGATATTTTTAATATTATCTCATAATTTGGCAGCAGGTATATTAGGCTGCTGTCATTTTAAAGGGTTAGTTCACCCAAAAATTAAAATTCTGTCAGTAATTGCTCACCCTCGTGTTGTTCCGACCCCGTAAGACTTTGGAACACGAATTAAGATATTTGTGATTAAATCTGAGAGCCGTCTCACTCCTCCATAGGCTTCTGAGTGATTGAAACTTGCCGGCCCAGAAAAGTTATTAAAGACATTGTTAAAATAGTCCAAGTGACTCCAGTGGCTCAATCTTCAGTTTATTAAGCGACGAGAATACTTTTTGTGCGCAAAAAAACAACAAAAATAACGACTTTATTCAACTCTTCATTTTCTTCTCTGTGGACCTCGAGTGAGTTCACGTAGTGTTACAGCGCAGCGCTTCTGTGTTGTACGTCACACGCATCACACACATGACCAGCGTCGGCAAATAGTGAGCCTGCGTGACGTACAACACAGAAGCGCTGTGTCTTTATGTATATGTTGCTTGTCAATAAATAAAGGTGTTGTAATTACGTCTCCTTCCGGCCAGTACTGGGTACCTGTGTAGTCACATTAGACACTTAAGCAAATAAGAGGTTATTACTGATGTATTTTATGTCGTAAAATGAAGCGTGGAAATATCTTTAGCTTCACCACAGACCTTAATCTAATGGTTTGTGTCACTGACTATGCTTTACGTCATGACATTTGAATCCTCCTGGGGGATTATGTGGCCATAACTGCACTTCTCATGTTTCAATTTAGCTTGAAGTTGACGGGGATGTTACGTCTAGAGGACTGGAAAGTCTCCTTTCCCAAACAGAATATGATGTGGCTGTGACTCCGATTTATGATTCTGGGACCGGAAACCCAATGATTAACACAGCCATTACAGGTAACCGCGTCATCAGTGAATAATCTCTGTTATGTGGCATAATACAAATATCATATTTTGGATTGTAACCCAAAACTCAACTTCTCTTCCCATTGGTCTTAGATGTTGTTCCTGCTCCGAAGAACTTGAGGTTCTCGCAAGTGACCCAGACCAGTTTCAGGGCCCACTGGGAGCACGGCGCTCCTGATGTCGCGCTCTACCGCATCGGCTGGACCAAGAGCGGAGAGAACAACTTTCAATACGTAAGACAGCAGACATCTCCTTCCCATAAATTCATAAATATTACATGCAATCATAAGTGTGAAGTATTTCATTAGTTAACTACTTTAGTTTAAATGAACTAAGAATTATCAGTACTTCTACCGAATTTATTAATCATATTTCATGTTAATTTCAACATTTACTAATGCATTATTAAAAGGTTGGGTTTGTTAACATTAGTTAATGCACTGTGAACTAACATGAACAAACAATGAACAGCTCATTTTTTATTAGCTAATATTAACAAAGATGAATACATACAATAACAAATGTATTACTCATTGAAAGTGTTACTGAGTATTTGTACTTTTAAAATTTTTACTCCATTACCATTTCATTACCATTTCATGTAAACTTAAAACACACAATGTCTAGTATTTTCTTTATTATCAAATAAATGAAGACAGAATGTCATTTTTGGGTGAACTAGTCTTTTCAGACATGAACTACTGTAATGTGTTTTTTATAATAACCATTGCTGTAGATTAAACACGATTCATGATTAGTCTTGATTATTAAGATATTTAGGTAACAGGTTTTAGGATATTGGCTTTAGTTTAACATCTGCCATGTTGTAGAGTTTTACATAGTCAGAACATTGAGGGGGAAAAAAGTGAGTTTTGACAGGTTTCTCTACAAAGTAAATACTATAAAACACACCAAAAATAAAATCTGCTAAGAAAACTTATGTGTTAAATTTAACAATTAAGATCCTTAAGTACAAGTAAATGTGGATTTTTTTTACTTTAACTTTTTTATCATTTCATTTTAATTCATTTAAATTTTTTTTTTTTTATAGTTAAAAAAATGTCTATATAGTATTTATTATATTTATTTCAGTTTTAGTTTGTTATTTTATTATCAACTTGAACTGAAAACAAAATAAATATTTTTTGTAGTTTATTTTATATCAAGCAACTGATATGTTTTGATTTTAGATTCTTGGAAAATTTGGGTTGGTACTTTTAAATGTGTAAAATTCTTGACATAATATCTATTCTTTACATGTACAATTTCTCAGTACTTTTTTACACCGCTTCATGCAATATTGATTGTTAGTATCTAGCAACAGTAAGTAGCAGTAGTATTGTTTGTAACTCAGTACTGGTAAATGGTCATTTAATGTTTAGCAGATGTACAGTACTTACCACACTCTTCCTCAGGATATCCTGAGCAATGAAGACACCGCTTACGATCTGAAGGACCTGGAGCCGGACACCCTCTATGACGTCTCTGTCACTGCCATTTACCCCGATGAGTCTGAGAGCGAAGACCTTTTAGGCAGGCAACGCACATGTAAGAAACCACAAAATCCATATAATAAACTTGAGTTTTTTCATATACTGTACTTCAGTCACCACATGTGAATTTGACAAACTGACTCTCTCTCTCTCTCTCCGTACTCAGTGACCAAACTCGTTACACCTGGTGAGTCTGATATTTTCAAGATATGACATTTGACATTAATTATGTTTTAGAATGTAAAACTGAAATATCAGTATTTTGTCTTATAGCTCCTAGTGGACCTCCTCAAAACCTCCAGGTGTTCAACGCAACCACCACATCCCTCACCACCAAATGGGATCACGCTCCTGGACGAGTCCAAAACTACAAGATCACCTATGTGCCGGTTGCAGGAGGGAGATCACAATCTGTAAGGAACATTTCAACTTTTTGAAACTTATCAGGTTGATATTGACTGTATCTGGCTGACTGAATTACTGGTGATGTGTATCCTTTCCACTAGCGGCACCAAACGAAAGTGCTAAAATGTTTCCCAGTGATTTTGAATTCTTACGAATGTGATTTGAATGATTGTTACAAAATGTTTTGGATCCTAAAAAACTGTTTTCAACCAAACATTTTGCACATAACCTTTCATTTTCTCATCCAATACACAAATCACAGAACGAATCTGCTTGTGCATGCATGCACTTCATAAGTTCACAGTGTGATTAAGATGTAAAACTTTATTCCAATGGAGATAGATAAGTTATTCCATATAGACTTTTTGATTCAATTAATTAGTCAATTAATGAGGTTATAAAAACTGCATGTACACTACCGCTCAAAGGTTTGAAAAAAGAGACAAAAAATAATACTTTTTTCAACAATGACGCATTCAATTTAACAGAACAATCGTAAAGACATTTATAAATGTAGAAATTATTTCTATGTCAAGTAAATTTATTGAGCAGCAAATCAGCATATTAAAATGATTTCTGAAGGACTGGAGTAATGATGCTGAAAATTCAGCTTTGATCACATTTTAAATATACACTCACCGGCCACTTTATTAGGTACCCCATGCTAGTAACGGGTTGGACCCCCTTTTGCCTTCAGAACTGCCTCAATTCTTCGTGGCATAGATTCAACAAGGTGCTGGAAGCATTCCTCAGGGAGTTTGGTCCATATTGACATGATGGCATCACACAGTTGCCGCAGATTTGTCGGCTGCACATCCATGATGCGAATCTCCCGTTCCACCACATCCCAAAGATGCTCTATTGGATTGAGATCTGGTGACTGTGGAGGCCATTTGAGTACAGCGAACTCATTGTCATGTTCAAGAAACCAGTCTGAGATGATTCCAGCTTTATGACATGGCGCATTATCCTGCTGAAAGTAGCCATCAGAAGTTGGGTACATTGTGGTCATAAAGGGATGGACATGGTCAGCAACAATACTCAGGTAGGCTGTGGCGTTGCAACGATGCTCAATTGGTACCAAGGGGCCCAAAGAGTGCCAAGAAAATATTCCCCACACCATGACACCACCACCACCAGCCTGAACCGTTGATACAAGGCAGGATGGATCCATGCTTTCATGTTGTAGACGCCAAATTCTGACCCTACCATCCGAATGTCGCAGCAGAAATCGAGACTCATCAGACCAGGCAACGTTTTTCCAATCTTCTATTGTCCAATTTCGATGAGCTTGTGCAAATTGTAGCCTCAGTTTCCTGTTCTTAGCTGAAAGGAGTGGCACCCGGTGTGGTCTTCTGCTGCTGTAGCCCATCTGCCTCAAAGTTCGACGTACTGTGCGTTCAGAGATGCTCTTCTGCCCACCTTGGTTGTAACGGGTGGTTATTTGAGTCACTGTTGCCCTTCTATCAGCTCGAACCAGTCTGGCCATTCTCCTCTGACCTCTGGCATCAACAAGGCATTTCCGCCCACAGAACTGCCGCTCACTGGATGTTTTTTCTTTTTCGGACCATTCTCTGTAAACCCTAGAGATGGTTGTGCGTGAAAATCCCAGTAGATTAGCAGTTTCTGAAATACTCAGACCAGCCCTTCTGGCACCAACAATCATGCCACGTTCAAAGTCACTCAAATCACCTTTCTTCCCCATACTGATGCTCGGTTTGAACTGCAGGAGATTGTCTTGACCATGTCTACATGCCTAAATGCACTGAGTTGCCGCCATGTGATTGGCTGCTTAGAAATTAAGTGTTAAGGAGCAGTTGGACAGGTGTACCTAATAAAGTGGCCGGTGAGTGTATATTAAAATAGAAAACAGCTACTTTAAATTGTAATGATATTTCACAATATGACTGTTTTTACTGTGAACATTACGGCCTCAGTGAACGTAAGAAATTTCTTCCAAAAAATCTTACCAACCTCAAACGTACTGAATAAAATCATCCACCTTCACACTGTTAACTCAGACCTGTAGTTTGCATTATGTCTTTAGATAAATGCTGTCACTGGACAGGAATAGGTTTAATCTAAATGATGTATTATTTTATTGACATTATATTTTATATGAATAGCTGCACTAGCTGGAAGAGCACATTTAATATTCCCTACAGGATGATGTTATTTTCAGTGGCGAGATAGTTCTGGTTAAAGACCAGGCACATCTTACGCAGGTTTAAGATGTTTTTGTCTTCAGGATCAGCAAGCATCTTATTATTTTCCATGTTTTCGTGGTATCTGAGTAGGTGCAGATGTGTTGTTTTTCTGTCCTGAAATCAGTGCCGTGATTTTTTTTCGCCTCTGTTTTCTTCATCAAGAAGGCAGATTTACACTGGCAGCAGTCACAGAAATAACAGCATAAAACTGCACGCTGATGCTCTGCTGAAAAACAATCCTATCTGCAACCATATTTGTGATGTGCTGTTCCTGACATTAATGCGCTTGTTTTTAGCTTATTTAAAGGGGTCATGACATGGTTTTTTGTTTTGTTTTATTATGTTCCCTTAGGTGCAATTATAGTATTACTATAGTTTTTTTTACAAAAAACTTTAAAAATGTAGTGATTTATGACCTTTTCCCACCCTGTTTCTGCCCCTCTGATTCAAACAGTCTGTTTTGGGGTGTTTCCCCTTTAAGACTTCAGTGTTAACACCCACTGTTATGATTGGCTAACGTCAGTGCTGCTTATGCATAAATTATTAACGTTAATCATTTTGTATCACATGTAGACTACACAATGCTCCACCACGTGAAACTTCGGTCTTCCAATCTTTTACCATCGTGTCAATTCTCAATTGATTTTGATTCATATGCGCGAGGGAGGGAGGGAGAGAGAGAGAGAGAGAGAGAGAGAGAGAGAGAGAGAGAGAGAGAGAGAGACAGTTTGAAGGCGTGCGCGCGGCCGGGGCTCTCTCTCTCTCTGCTTGTTCTGTCAGTAACATTCCCTGTCACACTCATCTCACTCACCGTTCAAATAAGGCTTTGGCGCGCTGCATATGCTGCAAATAAACTGCATCCGACTGCTTTCCCTGACGTCTGGATCGTTCGGCAGCGTATTCAAACACTCAAACAGGAACAGTACATCTGCGTGGCATAGCAATCTTCTTGTAAACAGACCCACTCGCTGCACGTCGAGTCGTCGACTGAACACATGTGGGCGCGAGCCGCACGACAACGATGCGAAATGAGGCGTAGTTGTCCTGCGCTGGAGGCGGTCATATGCAAACGACTGGTACGTCACTTCTAACCATGGATCCAGAACGAGCTGTATTTAGAGCTTGATTAAATAAATGCTTCGTTTATAATGGGGAGGACGTCTTAAGCTATGAAACTTGCAGGAAGTTTTAATAGTACATAGATCTCTTATATACCAAAAGATCAAGGCAAATTTGGTTTCTCATGTCATGACCCCTTTAATGGAATATTCTGGGTTTAAAACGAAAGGTCTATCAGTGACATGCTGTTGATTACCAAAGAAAACTATTTTGACACGTCCATCGATTTGTTGAATATATAATTTAGAGTAAATGTAAATGCATTCTTGTTTGATTTATCAGGAATGGGTCAAAATTATTTTGGTAATACTTAACAACAGGTCTTGACATCAACACCCACCAAAAGCGTGTGTATTTCAGCAGTCACTCCTACTAGACACTTTATATAGACTATGTATATATATATATATATATTATTATCATAATTTTTTTTTAAATTGTTGTCTTTTAAAAAGGCATCTGAAGTAATAAACTAAGTGCAATGTTGTATTGTCAAAAATATACGCTTTCGATATTGCACTTAGTCAAATACATAGAAAATAATGTCAAAATGCCGGTATTGGCAAGTATTTATGTAAACACAATAATTTGTGTTTTAAGTGAATGTAAACATTTGAGAAAGAAAACACACGTGTTACAGTATAATGGATTCGTGCATCAGGTCTTAAAGTGACGGCAGCCTTATATATCTGCTGACATATGAGATGATATTAAAAATATCTATATGGCCGTTTTTCCCCATGGTTTCAAAGTCAAAATTGTGGCCAGTGAAAATGTGGAGTGGCTAGTAACTGTGGAAAACCACTAGTGACAGTGGCTGGTGAACAAAACAGTTAATGTTAAGCTAACAACACTGTTTCATTTGTTAACATTAGTAAACTGTATTATTTAACATGAACTTACAATGATATATAATTCTAAAGCATTTATTAATCTTTTAATTTCAACTTTTACATATACATTATTCATAAATTCATAGGCAAAAAAAAGTAATTTTTGTAATGGTGTGTTTGTTGTTTTGAATTAGGTGACTATTGTTTTTGATTTTGTTGTATTAGGACCCCCTTGAAATCTAGATGATGCATCTCAAGGGACTTATTCTAAAGAATACAATTTCTTAAAAATGATTCAAATCAAAAGTTGTATCTGTTCATATATTATTTAATGGACCTGAGCTGACATGTACTAACAATAAACAGCTGTATTTATATTACTGACATTAACAAAGTAATACAAATACTTTTACTGACATTAACAAAAGATTAATAAATACCGTAACAAATTAACTGCTCATTGGTAGTTCATTTCAGTTAATGGATTTACACAATAAACACAATTCATTCTCTCTATCACAGACGCAAATTGGAGGAAAGAAAAACACAGTTATTCTGCAGAAACTGACTCCAGACACTCCCTACTCCATCACTGTCGCTGCAGTCTACGCCAGTGGAGACGTCAAAGACATTTCTGGACAAGGAAAGACATGTACGTGACCGAACACGTGACTTCACCGCATTCACAGCGTTGGTCACCCAGCTGCATTAATGCATTTTCAAATAGTATGTAAATGACATAAATTAGGTCTTTGTTGACACGCTGAATAGAGTTTTCTGTGTTCCCATAGTGCCGCTGGGCAGTGTGAGAAACCTCCAGGTCACGGACCCCACGGTCAGCTCTCTGAATGTACGCTGGGAGCCGGCTGAGGGGAGCGTACGGCAATACAGGATTTACTACCAGCCCGTCACGGGGGGCACAGAAGACATGGTACGTCCCAGGACTCCTCTTAACTATTACATCATGTTCCAGGTCAGTTTGACCGCAACACTGTCAGAAATACTGGTGATGCTAAGGCGTTTCTCATTTTAGTCATGAACATGCCTGGTGTTGTGGAATGTACGCACGGTTTGTAACGTTTGCAGGTCAATTTGACCTGTAACTTTAATGGCTTAAGGCAGGTGCACAGACCCAAAATAAAAATAAAATAAAAAATGTATTTCATGTCGTCAGTTCCTCAACTACCCTTTGAGGGTATTTACATTAAGGTGCTTTATTCATTAATTTTTAGCAGTTCATGCATGTGAATTTAGCTGAAAACGAACCCACGATCTTGTCGTTGTTCGCTCCACGCTATACTGTTTATGCCTCAAGAAAGTACAATAAATTAAATAATTAAATTAATAAATGTAAATACATTATACAGTAATAACGTTCACATTTTGTGAAAAAACAAATGTTTAAAAAAAAAGCGTTCTCATTTTTGTAATGTATGAGTAGTATTAATGTTAAAGGTTTCCGTAGCAGATTTTTTTTCATAGTGTGATTTTTGTCGAATTGTATTGAATTTGGAACAGAAGATAATGATTGTACCCCGAAATTGAACGTTATCAGGGGTTAAGCGTGGTTCGCAGCAGCTTTTGCTTCAGGACTCAGATTTAAAGTCCCCCAGTTGTTTATAATTTTATTCCTTTAAACTAATTTTCATCATCACCAAAATTACATAATTTAAATGTTTTTTCCTTGAAAACATTTTTTTCTTCACGTCTTAAAATAGCTTGAATGTAACTCTACACTCTTGCCTCATTTAGTATATGAGGTTCTATGAATATGTAAATGAGCCCCGCCTCCACTCACTCACTCACTCAGCTCAGAGATCCACTGGTTGACGATCACACGTTGATCTGATTGGTTACAAGGTAGTTTGTGACGTCAGAAACACCAGCGATTTCACACAGTGTGTGTGTGAGACTGTCTTTGGTTCACTGCAGTTTTAAGGAGAAAATACTCAGCATTGCTGTCGACTTATGAATTCACACATGGTTTGTCTTAAAGCATTAAAAAAACATTAAAAAGTTGATTTTCATCACAGTGGGACTTAAATTGCAATATGCAAAAAATCCCAAAAGCAACAGCCAGGGCAACCACTTGGACAAGTGCATAGAGATGTACTAAATACACTTTAGCAATCTCGTAGCAACATTTTGCCAACCATTCAAACATCCAGCGACTTTAGCAGAGACCAGACCAAAAAAAAAAAAAAACCTGTGATTGTTTGTTCTCTTAGACTCAGGTTCCTGGAAGCACCAGCAGTACAGTCCTGAAGAACCTGCTGTCTGACACCGAGTACACCGTAACAGTCGTGCCAGTGTACGCTCCCGGAGAGGGCCGGCGCATGTCAGAGAATGGAAAAACCTGTAAGTCCATGCAGCTTCTTATTTTAGCACGATTGGAAAGCAAAGAATTCCCATACTCATCCATCATATACTCCCCAATTATATGTATACTACCAAAGATTTCAATCCAGAAGGTGCAAAGTTTTTTAATGGCTTTACCATTAAAGTTTTGCACCTATAAATAGAATCTCTGAGACGTGCCCAAAAGATTGTGTCAGCTTTATTGGATTGATCACCAAGGGAGGAATGCCGATGTGCTGGCAACCCTTTAAATGTGACTCCAGGCTGGGCTTAATGAGCCTTCTTTATGGGGTGTAATGACTGGAGATGCTGGAGCGAGGGCTACAAAACAATCTATTTCACCAAATGTAAAACCCAGGGAGGTACAAGGACATAAAAGCACCCTTATTTACTGCTGTCAGCTCAATGCTCCTCTTTTTGGAGTCAAACTAACAGGTTTTTGTTGGCGTCACTGTTTTTCCACCGGTGGTGGTTTGTTTCCCATCATCTGCGTTGCTTTGTTTTCCAGTTTTCTCTGTGTGGCTGTGCCACGTTAATCCACGTGTTAGTTTTGTTTAAAAACTAGAATCAGGGTTTTTGCTGATGGAAATCTAAAGGCCGTTCCATAGGCTTTATGTTTCCATGTTGTCATGATTCCTGATGTGTGTTAATCAAAGCTGTGCACATTTACTGTGTAGGCAAGTTACAGTAGATATCACCATACTCAAAATGTCAAAATCAAAATTGCGAGTTTATATCTTTATTATATCTTATCTTTAAGTTATGAGAAATTAAGTTGCTATTCTGAGAAAAAAGTCGCAATTACCTTTTTTATTCTTTATTCAGGGGCGGAAACAAGCTTCCATAATTATCTATTGAATGCTCGATAAAGCCAGCTTCAAATTTAATTTAATTTTAGTGACATATTAGAGTCAAAGGTTTTTACAGAAAGGATTTTGGAAATCTCCTTTTATCATTCCATTATCAAAACAACTGCCAGAATAAAATTCATTTACACAATGAAATGTATAAAATTGAGCCAATGGTATATGAAGAAACCCTCTTTAAGAACCTTTATATTAAGAATATTAAGATTCAGAGATTTAGATAGGAATAAATCTGTAAAGTTTACTGTATAAGTGCTCCTGCAGTGGAGTTTGTTCAGTGCATGAGACATGTGGTTGTTGTTGAGAAAACGGCCTTTAAAGATCATATATGATTTGTAATACTAATAAAACTAACAGATAAAGTGCAATAAAATAAACTCAAAAACAACAAGCCAAATAGCTCAAAATATCAGCATTAATTTAATGGGTCCAAGTAATCTAGTTACTGTAATTTAATTACTTTTCCCTTGAAAAGCAAAGTAAGGGATTACTCTTAATTACAGTTACTGCTTTTAAATACTGTATATACTATATTAGGTTAAAATGTATGTTTTTAATGTAACCTTCTCCCTTTAAATATGTGATCAGTTCAACACTTGTATACCGTTTATTTGAAAGAATCAAAACTGCAGCTTCGTGTCTGTCCTTGTATTGATCAACTGGTCGAGCTATATAGGATTTAGAAAAGTAATAAGTAATCCAATACCTTTTAGAAAGAGTAATTAGTACAGTAATCTAATTACACTGTTGAAAATGTATTTAGTAGCTAGTAATTAATTACTTTTCTCGAGTAACCTACCTAACACAGCTTGAGACCCAAATGCTGTGTATCAACCACATTGAGTTGGCTCTGTTTTAGTTCACAGGCCATTTATCCAAACATGAGACTTGTCTCTCTTGACCCTTTTGCAATGTTTAATTTGATTCTGTAGTGGTTGACGTTGAAGCTTCCGTTGCTACTATTGTGTTTAGCCCCGGACGCAGGAAATCCTTATTTTCAGGGTCTTGTAAATAGTTGTGAGTTTCTATATCTCTTTAACCACTCACTCCTTTTACTGTCTTTGGTTTTATGATACTGCTCCCGCTCGTGTCTGAAACAGTGGTGCGGACCCCTGCCAAGAACATCCAGGTTTACAACCCCACCACAAACACCCTGAACGTGCGCTGGGAGCCGGCGTCCGGAGATGTGCTGCAGTATCGCGTGGCCTACGCCCCCCTCTCTGGAAACCGGCCCTCTGAATCCGTAAGTCCTTGTCGTTAGCCTCGCGTGAGAGAACGCACAGGAAATAGCGCCGCGACACTTTTGAGTGCAGCCGCCTGGTTTCAATCGGTCCCTCTGCAAAGATGTTTGTGTTTTTAATGTCGTGTAACCTCATTCTCACATTGCCTGGGAGGGATTTTCGCAAAGCTCAGAAAATCCATAAATGGCTTTTATTGTTGTCAGACCCTTGCGTAAAGAAAGCAGCTGTGGGAAATCTGTATCAGCCCAAACCGGTTTTATTTGAGCCCTGAAGAAAACAGAGTTTTGTGTCTTAACAGAACTAGCTTCTTTATCAGCAGCCACAAAGACCTTGTGGAAAATTCCGGTTTCCGTTACTATGGCTAGTTTTCCAAATCAGTTGCACTGAGTCAGAAATTCTCTGCGCTTTCATTTTAACCTCCAATATGCAATGAATTATTTCAGTTTTTCCACTGAAACACTGAAAAAACCCAAAGCACAGAAGTGCAATCAATCGTCAACTGGTCTCAATTTTCAGAATAAAGGATAGTGTTGTCAGGAGTGAAAAAAGGGAGTTCCCATGTCATTAATTGTGAATGCAGTGACCCCCACGACCTGAAAGGAGATGATAGCCTGCCACTGTCAGCACGTTATTCACTCGTATCACTACAACTGATCGACCATTAACACATCAAAGGAATGTTTCCACGGCCTCTTGCTTTGCATTGGCTGAGAAACTGATCGCTAATGATTGGGTTGGAAATCAGTGATGAGACAAACATCAGTAAGTGCAAGAAGTCATCTCTAGGAAAACAGCCGAGCTTCTTTCTCAGGGTGTAATATATCACAGATTTTAAAGCCAGCAATTCTGCTGTTTGATCGTAAGAGATTGTACAGTTTTTCTCAATCGCTTTGGCTCAATTCTCAAATGAGTTCAGATCTCTGAATAATTCGTTTCTTGTTCACATCAGATTTGAATTTCGTCAAATTGCATGTGTTTTGGCACGTGTGTGCAAAAGTAAGTACAATTGTCTACAATTTGCACGATGACTAAATGCACATGATGATCAAAACTGATGAGAGTTGATTCTCAGTGAAACTCTTCACAACTTCTAAACATTTTTTCATCGTGTGAGCCATTACTTGCAAAATGATCCATTCTGTCAGACATGTTATATTCCATAAATATTGATGACATGGAATGTTTGTAATGTTTGCTAAATTGGCCGTTGTAATGAATAGGAATCACAATCTTACCAATCAACCCATATATATAGTTATATATATACACATCACAACTCTGAACAGCAGCTACTGTAAATCTGTACTGTATATTTCTTTTTGTTGAAATGTGTAAACTGAAAATTATCAAAATTGAGCAATAGGAAGATATGTATGTGTTAGAGAAAAACATAATAGAGTGTATAAAAATAAAGAAGCAACTGAGAATTTACATTTGACATGTAACACATTTCTGCAAAAATAAATTTACTGTATACATTTTTATTTTATTTTACATCAATTCATACATTTCTACCTCCTGTCTGGATCTATATTCAAAACGCTCAGTGTGATACACAGACAAAAGTGACATTTTTGTACAGTATAGAAAGCAGTAGAAAAAAACAAGAAATTTGTATTTGAACAAATATTTCCATGGTGAAAACACATCTAAACATTTTGACCAGTGTGGCTCACACGATGACAAAAACTCTTTTTATTTTGGTGCCACTGGCCAATTTACTGACACAATAACTAGGGTTTAAAGCATGAATGAAATGTTCTGGGTGAGTTATGACATTTTGCAGACATGCCGTAGAGTTGTGGTGTTCCAGCAAACAGTTTAGAGAATGTTAAGACTGTTTTTGAAAAATGTGCCAAAGCGAGTTGAAAAACTGTAATATAATGTTGAAATATGTTGGGGGGGGGGGTGGCGTTCTGAATAAAGTTTTTTTCTTTTTTTTTTGCATTCTGACATTTTCCTGACAATTAAGTACCCCCCAGTACTTAGATTTTTTTAAAAACTTATTATTACCATAATGCAAAAAAAATATATCTAAACAGACTGACAGACCATTGATTGATAGATTGATCGATAGATAGATAAACTTTAGGTAGATAGACAGACCATTGGTTAACCTTGGAGCAAATGTTGTTCTGATGATCCTAAAATAAGTTTAATTTAGCTAAAAATATCATTTTTACCCATTTGATTTTCCTTTTGATTTGGTGGTGAATTATGACTTGCATATATCCTTTGTTTGTGAGATTCACTCATTAATCAATGCAAAAGCATTTGAAGTGTCAGATGTCACTGCGTCCCTGGTGGTAAACTAGTCCTTCTTGTTGTCTGTGTCAGGTCCTTGTTCCAGGGAACAGCGTCACTGCCCTGCTGGAGCAGCTGGATTCAGACACACCGTACTCTGTGAGTGTGGTGGCCCTGTATGCTGACGGAGAGGGCTCCTCGGTGTCTGATAATGGGAAAACACGTGAGTCTGAGTGCAGGAAGCCCTTTGTTAGGTGTTCATGGCTCATTCTCAGGACACAGGGCCATTTGTGCTGTGAAATGTCAGAATTTTAATGTATTTATTATTTATACTTCAGTTGCAAGGGTAGCTGCTAAAATTTCAGGAAATCTAATTTCCCAACTTTCCCAACAAGGATTGTTATCAGATTTATCAGCAAAATGTCAAATGTTTAATTCTCAAGCTATTTCCCACAATCCCAACTCAATACATTATTTCAGCTCCCTCACATGGCTTTACTAAGCAATGCCATTGCACCACCCTACACTTGTGCCAGAACATTTCTGCACAAAAAATGATCACAATGACTTTTCCCATGACAGAGATCTACTGAGCTCTCTGAGGCATAAGTAAGTTCAGTATGGTTGTTATTTATATCAGTAGTAAGTCATGGGGCACAAATAGCACACAAATGGCCCAATTTCTTGGGAATGATCCTTTTGTCTTCTAATGCATTGTTTTGAGGGATAATTTTGACCTTCTGATCGCAGTGCCCCGCAGCGGCCCCAGGAACCTGCGTGTGTATGACCCGACCACCAGCACGCTGTCCGTGAGCTGGGAGCACGCAGAAGGACCCGTGCTTCAGTACCGTATCGGCTACGCACCCACCACTGGAGATCCCATTGAGGAATTTGTACGTGGTGTTGAAGTTTATAGTAGTGGACATAATCATGCAAAATGTCATGTTTACATTAGATATTTATAATCAAGGTTTTATGAGCCCGCAGACATCATTTGACTGACTTTGTCCTGCTGTTTTTCTCATAGACAAGCGTGCCTGGCAACAGAAACTCTGTCATCTTGCAAAACCTGCAGCCAGACACTCCTTACAACATCAACGTAGAGTCCATCTATACAGAAGGGCCTGGAGGAAGTCTCTCTGGAGATGGAAAAACATGTGAGGATGGTTACACTATCTTATGTTACTGCTTTATAGACAGACAGACAGACAGATAGATAGATAGATAGATAGACAGATAAAATGCTAGACAAACAGACAGACAGGAAGATAGATAGATAGATAGACAGACAGATAGATAGATAGATAGATAGATAGATAGATAGATAGATAGATAGATAGATAGACAGACAGATAGATAGATAGATAGATAGATAGATAGATAGATAGATAGATAGATAGACAGATAAAATGCTAGATAGATAGATAGATAGATAGATAGATAGATAGATAGATAGATAGATAGATAGATAGATAGATAGATAGATAGATAGAAAGATAGATAGATAGATAAATAGATAGATAGACAGATAAAATGCTAGATAGATAGATAGACAGATAAAATGCTAGATAGATAGACAGATAGATAGACTGATAGATAGACAAAATGCTAGATAGAGAGATAGATAGATAGATAGATAGATAGATAGATAGACAAAATGCTAGATAGAGAGATAGATAGATAGATAGATAGATAGATAGATAGACAAAATGCTAGATAGATAGATAGATAGATAGATAGATAGATAGATAGATAGATAGACAGATAAAATGCTAGATAGATAGATAGATAGATAGATAGATAGAAAGATAGATAGATAGATAAATAGATAGATAGACAGATAAAATGCTAGATAGATAGACAGATAGATAGACAGATAGATAGACAAAATGCTAGATAGAGAGATAGATAGATAGATAGATAGATAGATAGATAGATAGATAGATAGATAGACAAAATGCTAGATAGAGAGATAGATAGATAGATAGATAGATAGACAAAATGCTAGATAGATAGATAGATAGATAGATAGATAGATAGATAGATAGATAGATAGATAGATAGATAGATAGATAGATAGATAGATAGACAAAATGCTAGATAGACAGACAGACAGACAGACAGACAGACAGATAGATAGATAGATAGATAGATAGATAGATAGATAGATAGATAGATAGATAGATAGATAGATAGATAGATAGATAGACAAAATGCTAGATAGACAGACAGACAGACAGACAGACAGATAGATAGATAGATAGATAGATAGATAGATAGACAAAATGCTAGATAGATAGATAGATAGATAGATAGATAGATAGATAGATAGATAGATAGATAGACAAAATGCTAGATAGACAGACAGACAGACAGACAGACAGATAGATAGATAGATAGATAGATAGATAGATAGACAAAATGCTAGATAGATAGATAGATAGATAGATAGATAGATAGATAGATAGATAGATTCATGTAAACACACAGTGGAAAGATGTGTTTGCTCAGATTTCATGTTTCTTTGGCACATCTCCTTCAGTGGGTCTCCTGGAGCCTCGTAACCTGCGTGTTTCAGACGAGTGGTACACTCGTTTCCGTGTGTCCTGGGATCCTGCGCCTGCGCGCGTCAACGGTTATAAGCTGGTCTATACTCCAGCGGGTAAGAGAGTTTTAGACCATTTTACTGTCCTTATTATCCAGACATCATGTAAGTTCTGTGTTTTGCGTGTTGTTCCAGGCACGGATAACACCATGGAAGTGTTTGTTGGAGATGTTACTACACACAACCTGCCCAACCTCCAGCCTGGCACAACGTACGACCTGAAGGTTTATGCTCAGTATGACTCGGGCGTGAGTGGAGCTCTGGTCGGACAGGGAACCACCTGTACGTGCTTGTTCCTTCGACTGAGAACTGTTGCGGACATGTTACCAGATTGTTTTGAAATGCCTGTTCAAACTGTGGAATGCTGTTTACCGTTGCAGTGTATCTCAATGTGACCGACCTCAACACATACAACGTCGGCTATGACTCATTCTGCATCAGATGGACTCCTCATCGGGCGGCAACCTCTTACAGGCTGAAAGTCAATCCTTTCAATCGTAAGCACAAATTCACTAAACAAAAGTTCTGCATTTTGTTCACATTCCACCTACTGTTATACAGTTTCAATAGTTCATATTAGACATTTTACTAATTACATGTATAAGTAACTTTGCAACTACATCAACTACCTCTTGTTAATTTGCAACATGTCAATTATCTCTCATTAGAGTATTAGTAGACTGTTAGGTTCGGGTTAGTAGAATAAGTTGACATGTAGTTCCTTAAAGTCAGTAAAATGCCAGTTGGGGAGCATCAAAATAAAGAGCTAATGACTACTAGTTGACATGTAGTTGCACATAGGACTGTGCGAATAATCATAATTGATTTTCGATTTTTGCTTCCAACGATTATGAAAACAAGATAATCGAGAAAAAACGATTACTGTGCTGCTGCTGCATTCACTTTCGTTCCTCCCAAAAAAACACACATTTAACATCCAAATCAGGATGTTTAGTGTTTAGATATTTAGTGTATACTGTAAGACTATGTAGTGTTATATTACATTTGATTATTACATTTTTTGATGCAGGCTATCACTTATCTGAATACCACTGTTAGTACATTTTCCTGAAAAACTTAACACTGTTTATTTCATTTGTATTTTTGTTCTGTTGTATGTATTTGTCTGTTTTGTTTGTAATTGGTTTATTTGCTCTTGTATTGCTGACTGTTTACTTGTCTTATGTAATTATTTTGAGGACCTTTCTCTTTCATAAGTTCACTTTTGAAATTATAAATGTGTATTGATAAATGTGAAATTTCACTGATATTTAAAATGACTCATATCGTGAAATAAGGCCCTGTTTACACGAGAACGCTCGCGGGTGAAAACGTAAAAATATTTTATCGAATGTGCCTTTCGTTTACACAGCGACGGCGTTTTTGGGGCTTAAAAACGCTCCACCGTTCCCGTGTAAAGGGTAAAAACCGGTAAAAACATAAATCTGCTCTCGTCGCGTATGCGTTTACGTCAAAATAACAACCAACCTGTCGGATTATTTCCATACGTCGGACCTTCAAGTTGCCCTAGCAGCTCTGATAAACACACAAGAGTCTTTTCAGCAGTTGTACAAAATATTCTCAGATATTGGTGTTGTTGTGTGGCAGTGCTTCACATCGCCACCTAGCCGCCTGGAGTGCACACTACACCCAATTTCACACACTTTTGCGTCACCATATGAACGCAGATTTCCCTCTCAACGCTCGTCTAAACGCAGAATAAAAAGTAATAACGCAACGCCACTTTTGCATTTTCTCTTCTGATCGTTTCCGTGCAAACATAGCCTAAGACTGATCATATTGACCAAAAATAATCGTGATTATGATTTTTGCCATAACTGAGCAGACCTAGTTACGTCTTGTTTAAAATGCACTATTGAAATAAAGTGTTACCGTTTGTATAACCTCACATCGCTCCTCTTCTGTCATCATTAGCGGCTAACCGCGGAGGTCAGGAGGTCACCATCACCGCTGCCAAGAGCCAGTACTGTTTTGACGGGCTGACCCCAGACGCGCTGTACAACGCCACAGTCTACACACAGACCCCCAACCAGGAGGGGCCAGGAGTCAGTGTCAAAGAGCGCACATGTAAGTCATGACGGCTTCAGAGGAGTTCAGTCCCACGGCTCTGCTCTCTGTGCGCTCATGGTGTCTGCTTTCTCCTCTCTGTAGTGGTGAAGCCCACCGTAGCCCCAACACTGCCTCCGACTCCTCCACCACCACCCTCCATCCCGGGAGCCCTCGACGGTAAAGACACTGCAGGAACATTAGTACCTTTTACAAAAGGCTTTTTGGCTTTTTTCATGTGACCCTGAACCACAAAACATGGGTCAATTTTATGAAATTGAGATGTATACATCAGATGAAAGCTGAATAAATAAGCTTTCCATTGATGTATGGTTTGTTATGGTAGGGCCATATATTTGACCGAGATACAACATTTGAAAATCTGGAATCTGAGGGTGCAAATAATCGAAACATTGAGAAAATCGTCTTTAAAGTTGTCCATTTATGTTCGCGATTGTGCTGGATTCACTCACAAAAATAAATGTTGTATACATTTACGGTAGGAAATTAAAAGAAAATCTTCATGGAACATGATCTTTACTTGATATCCTAATGATTTTTGGCATAACAGTAAAATCGATCATTTTGACCCATACTATGCATTGTTGGCTATTGCTGCAAATATACCCGTGCGACTCGTGACTGGTTTTGTGATCCAGGATCCAGGATGTGATAAATTGATCAAAAGATGCAGTAAAGACATTTATAATGTTAGATTCAAAGAAATGCTGTTCTTTTTGTACTTTTATTCATCTAATAATCTTTAAAAAAATAAAATGGTTTCCACAAATAATATTAAGAAGCACAACTGTTTTCAACATTGATAATAATGCGAAAAGTTTCAATATTACTGTTTTTACTGTACTGTAAAATAAACGCAGTCTTGGTGAGCATAAGAGACTTTAAAAAATATAGATAGATAGATAGATAGATCATCACAGCTAAAAGTACATTCAGCAGGGTTGATGTGATTTATTACTATACCTCATTAAATCTTGTTTTGTAATGCCAGTGTGTAAAGGTGCCAAGGCTGATCTGGTGTTCCTGATCGACGGCTCGTGGAGCATCGGAGACGAGAGCTTCGCTAAAGTCCGTCAGTTTGTCTTCAGCATGATTGGGGCCTTCGATGTCATCAGCCATGAGGGCATGCAGGTACTGACCCGTCAACAGTCATGTGACTGACCGCATGCGCACGACTCCCTGACCGAGCTGTGATTCAGTTGGCCTTTTGTCTCATTCTGTGAAAACAGGTGTCTTTTGTGCAGTACAGCGATGATGCTAAAACCGAGTTCAAACTGAACACTTACCACGACAAGGGGATGGTTCTGTCCGCCCTTCAGATGGTCAACTACAGAGGAGGAAACACCAAAACAGGTTTGTGATACATTGAGAATGTGTTCGTACACATCAATACACTGACAAGTCCCAAAAATCAGCTTTTTCAATTAACTCCTTGTCCCTTTTTACATGCTAACCAATACACCGGCAACTCACACAAAACCTAATCATGCAGGTGAATCTACTGACAATGTTGAAATTAAAGAACACAGACACAGCCTGGGGTGTGTTTCCCGTACATCGACGTAACTCGCTGCTTAACTACCATAGTATAATGCAGTGTTGAAGAAATCAGATAGCTAGTCACGACTGTTTCCCCAAACCACAAATTTGTCTAATGATGTGACGCAGGTGGTGGAGAAATAACTTCTTTCAATGAATCTGTTTGAGATCGAATCAATGCCAGACATGATATCTGAGGACTATTTCAATTTTTTCTCAGTTACTTTGCTTTAAATTTCCAGATTCAATCATAGGCTCGTTCTTACGCACTAGAGCACGTTCGCACATGCACACTCTTCAGAAACGACACTTTAAATCTCTTGACAAACTAAAAGACATAAATGACATTTGAATGAATTCTAAATAAAATATACAGATTTTACTGAATGTCAGCTTGCTTATTTTGCTCAAGATAAGGATTTATTGAGTCCACATGTCATGCAAGCAAGAAACTCTGCTTCTAACACAGATCGAGAGCTGTCGTTCCAAACACACAACTTTGCGATGATGTTTGCGAATGTTCGTTGGAACGATGGTTTCAGGAAACACAACTCGTTGAACTGCAGATAACGACGGAACTTTTTGATAGCGACCCAGAACATTTCCATTATAACCAAGACAAATTAGCATAGGGTTGCAAACAAGCAGAGCCGATGATAGTCAGGTGTGGGCAATAAACTGACAACACAGGCTCAGCTAATTACAAATAAACTGGGAAAACTGGGGCTTGGGAAACTTTACGTTTGAATAACATCTTCCTCTAGCATTCCCAATAAATTAACACGAGTGGAGAAAATTCTCTACCTTGCGCTCTCTGCTCTCTGTTTTTTTTTTTTCATAAAACTGACTAGGACAAACCTTAGTAAATCACATTGCATGATACTCTCTGCCAATACATTTGGTGTTTTAAAGGGAATCTCTTTCAAATGCAAATTAAATGAGGTAAGATGCAAGAATAACCATGTCCACTCCTTTTCAGCGCTAGTTTTAGTAAATCTAGCCCTAAGTGTTTGAATGCAGTTTGGCAAAAACAGAAACAAAAGCTACAAAATACTTGATTTGTTGCACTGTTTTAATGTGTGTGAACGCATTAGGTGCTGCGCTGAAGCATGTTGGAGAGAAGGTGTTCATCTCCGACAGCGGTATGAGGAGAACCGTCCCCAAGGTTCTGGTTGTGGTAACCGATGGACGTTCTCAAGATGATGTGAAGAAGAGTGCTGCTAAACTACAGCATGCAGGTATCACAAATCTCAATCATCATAACCTCCTTTTCCTTATGCAACAAATAACTGCTTATTTTTGGGTGAAATACGACCCGGGCACGTTTTTGACATGATTTGACAGGCGATGTATTTCCCTAAAGCCTCAGTGTTGTCTTTTCCACAGGCTTCAGTGTGTTTGTGGTGGGCGTCGCAGACGTAGACACTGCCGAACTGAGGAACATTGGAAGCAAGCCAAGCGAGAGACACGTCTTCATCGTTGATGACTTTGATGCATTTGCTAAGATCCAAGACAACCTCATTACGTTCATCTGTGAAACGGCAACATCCAGTAGGAAGTCATTCTTTTAGTCAGCATTGCTCACTTTAACTCTAACATGAAAGGCAAGAGTAACATTTTTTTTTTTCTTCACAGCGTGTCCTTTGATTTACCTCGATGGATTCACATCACCAGGTCAGAACTTGACTCTCGAGTCCATATTCGATGACTTCCTATCATCATAGTCTTGTTTTCCTCTGTCATCACACACTGTTATGCATCTCTTGATTGATGTTTTGATGAAAACGCATAGGTTTCAGGATGCTGGAGGCTTTTAACATCACCGACAAGATGTTTGCTGGCATGAGCGGCGTCTCCATGGAACCAGGCTCCTTCAACAGTTACATTGCATACAGACTCCATAAGGACGCATTCCTTTCCCAGCCCACAAAGTAGGTCGGATTGCAGTGCATGTGTGTTTTCTGAGACTGTAATGGTATTCAGGCAATCACAATTATTTTAACCATCTTCAGAAGGCTTGCAGTCTATGGTCTCTGCAGCTTTTTTCCCCCCAAGAAGCATTTCTTCTTGTTTGCTGTAGTAGCTTGTGAGAATGAAGTGTCAGATTTGACAGAAATTTGCATTGTGAACTCATAAACATTCTCATGATTGACCTTCTCAAACAGGGGAAGATTAAATTCATCCTCTGCTACTTTTGAGGAGAAAATCTTTTTTTTTTTTAAGAGCTTTATGTGGCTTGACTGAAGTGCAAAAGACAAGTTCAAGCAGAAGTCACTGCCAACCGGTTGTTTTTGTTGTAGAAATTTGTCTGGCAAAGTTTTTCTATTTACAGTTGTTACAGTAGTTTATTGAACTATTAAACAATAGTACAGAAACTCTGTATTCTGTGCCATGTAGTGGACACCAGCTTCAGAGAGTCAGGTTTATTATCATTAATTAAAACTATATATATATATATATATATAAATATAATTATTAGATAAAACTGAACTAAAACTGAAATAATAAAAAATAAGTTAATTAATTATAATATAAATAACAAATTAGTAATTAAAAAAAATATATCTACTAAAAATGACAAAAGCACATAAATTATTAAAAAAATAAAAACTAAATGAAATTAAAATGAAAACTGAAAATACAAAAATATTTTGGAAAAATGTGAAAGCTAATTCAAAATATATAAAAAACTATAATTTACATAATACTAAAATTTAAGTTAATTAAAGTTAATTTATTAACTATTTAATTATTTTAAGTACAAATTAATACACAAAAACCGAGAAGTTTCGAGAAGGTCAGATTCTAAGCTTTCAAATGTTATCTCATATTAGTGCATCCATTGAAAGCAGGGATTCAAAAACTGTGCCAGGTTTGTGTGGCTTTCTTTTTCTGATTGTTTCAATGGGGCCATTCTCCAATATGCTATAGTGAGTGAATATATTATTAGTTCAAGAAGTGTACCTCGGTTTGTCCTGAGCTCACTGAAGATCTGGTCTGAAGGCTTGCATGATTCATTTATCTTTAATGGTGTGTATTTGTGCGTTGGCAAGCAGCTGTTCAAATGAAAACACTCGGAGCACCAGAGGAGGGAAAATACTTTCAGTGTGTTGCGATCTCTCAAGGCTGCAAGTCTGTTTGTATTTTACTCAGAGGACAGTATGTGAATCTGTTCTGCACTTTTTGATTTATGTCTGGTTTCTCTGCACAACAAATTAATCTGCATAAAGTCTTTCATTTTTTCTGTTGTCATCAGACACATGCAACATTCCCAACAACCTTGCATAATGACGCGATTTTATGAAAATTAAGGCTGATAAAAGTTTTTCTGTATTGATAAATGAGCTGTATTTTTCTTTCAAGGGAAATCCATCCAGATGGTCTTCCTCCCTCCTACACACTGATTCTCCTCTTCCGTCTCCTTCCCGACACCGGCAAGGATGCGTTTGATATATGGCAGATATCAGACAAGAACAACAACCCTGAGGTCGGGCTCACCGTTGACCGTAAGCATCATTTTATCTTCCTTGTCTCTTGTGTGTGTGTTCATGCAGTCAGCCTTGTGGTGTCTAGAGAAACCCAGACCCTCTAAATGGGTTCCAGATTTTAGGGTTGCAGTGATTTATAGCAGTAATTGCTCAGAAATGCATAATCAACCCATTTAGTGCTCTTATTAGCATGTAGATTCTTTGTTTTGTTGTTGTTTTTGCCTGTGCACTCAGTTCAGAGCCATGTGTGAGTGTGTGTTCTGTTCTCAGCCTCCAGTAGAGTCATCTCATTCTACAATAAGGACTCCAGAGGGGAGATTCAGAAAGTCTCCTTTGATAATGACCTCGTGAAGAAAGTTTTCCACGGCAGTTTCCACAAGGTAGAATGATTTTACTTTGGTTGACTACTTGGCCATCTAAAGGGGTCCTCTTATGCTTTTTACAATTTTCATTAGTGTGTAAAGCTCTGCAAAGCACAAAGTCACTCCAAAGACAGTTATTCTCTATGTCATTACACACTGTTTCTGAACTCCCTGAAACGCTTCCATTGTAGTCGTGAGTTTTCTTCCGGGAACGAATTTTAGTCCTCATTTAAATAATTCCTGCCCATTCCCAAAGCATATGCAGAATAAAGGAACGGGCCTGGTTGAGTTAGTTAGTAGTCGGTGAAACACTTTATAGTAAAGTACGGGGCATTTCCCAAACACGCTCAAAGCGCTTGACCAATCACAACACACTTCTCCAGCTGACCAATCAGAGCACATTGTGCTTTTGAGAAGGAGGAGCTTCACAGAGACAGGAACTAAATGGAGCATTACTGAAAGATGAGCTGGAATAATGTAAAAAAAAAAGGTGTTTTTTGAACATTCAAGCATGAAAACCCAAACCAAACAAAGACGTTGAAAAGGGGCATAATAGGTCCCCTTAAAAACTGTCAGCAATGACACACATTAAAGGTAGATTTCATAAAAAGCCAGGATGACTTCTGAAGACCTGAACCGGTTCTTTTAGATGTCCGTCATTGAGTTATATCTTCTTTATCTTGACCGGATGTCATATGTACATATGAATCAAGAGATGGATTTGAACTTGCAGTCTCCTTTTAAACACTTCCAGATAGAGCACATTAAGAAAGTGGTGGAATTTCTCTGGAAGAATATTAGTCCCTGCAAAGCAGTAAAGATCGTTTGGTACAGTATAACGATTTTGGAAGCGATGGCTTGTCTTATAACTCTTGGCTGATAAATTCAGAACAAGTTTCCCACTGAAGACACGGCTTTACTTCTTGGAGCTCAATGAAAGATTTGTCACTGTTGTTTTTGCTTTTCGCTTTAAATTGCGATGTTTATGGCCCATATGGCGAGCGCTCATAGCTGCAGGTTTGTGCAAGAGTTTGTGGTTCATGAGAGCTAAAAATCATCAATCATTACTATTGAATATGTTGTAAAAGTGGACGTTAATGATGTTATTTTTTAAATAAAGGGTTTTGCCTTCTCAGAGGTTATTCTAGGCCCAGAGTCTCTTTAAAGCTTAACATGCCATCATTGTGTCATGTTTGTCCCAAATGACTGCTGGCATAGTTTAATTCCTAATGTAAAAAACGTCTGACAACCAGGAGACTGTAATTTATACTAGCGTCTTGGCAAATCAGATTTCAAGATGTGCTAATTTTACATCCACACATGAAAGATTTTCCCAGTCTATGTGGGACATTTGAAAGCACAGCTTGAGCGATCGGGGTGAATCTCAGAAGCCTGTAAAGACCGGCGGAAGGTCGAAGAAAGTGGAGACGATTTCCCATTGATGTAATACGATTGATTTAAAATAGAAAGCATTTAAACATCATTATAGTATTTTTGTGTATCAGTGTAAAAAGCTGTAGTGCTGTATTATTGTAATGTGGCATAGTATAATTAGAATAATCTGTAATAATAATGAGAATTTGCAAACAAAAAGCAGACCTAAAATAGACTTTTATTTGAATTTCTTTTGGGTTTTCCATGAGATTCACCCATGGACATCATTACAATGACTTCATTGACAAGGTGATGTCATACAGTGTATATTTTGGCTTATCTAAGGGCCAATTTGTGGTGCAGGGTTCGTGCAGAAAAGCATTGGTTTGCAGCTGTAGTCTACTGTATGTTCAGCAACCACTGGCATTACTAGAGACTTGAACACAGAACAACAATTCTGAGCTAAGGTTGTGATTAGCTGACCACCTCGGTCACAAGATTACAGACTGGTTACATGCAAAGGAAACCTCTCCGTTTCAGCAAACCCCAGCAAACATTGGGAAGTTGAGAAGGTTCTTTAAAGTTAAAGAATTTCTTTCTTCTCTCTCAGGTTTGTTTGTGCTTACTAAAGGCCCGTTCACAACAAGGACAATAACAGAATAAAAACGACTATTAAAACTTTATCTATGGGTGATAGACATGGGTGATACTTCAAATTATGCAGGCGTGCTATTACTTTTTTGAGTACCTGGATCTATTTTTTTATTTTTATTTTTATAGACTGACAATAAAATGGACAAAAAAATACATAGCAACACCCCAGCATATTGTGGAGAGTTTTGCAATGGCAATGTCATCATGGGATGAATCTCATGAAACCTGTCAAGATCACCAGAAAGTCAACAAAAATGATGTTGCTTAAAGAAAGTGAAGCCAAAATGAATCCTTATTCATCTTAAATTCATCTTATCCACTGCCAAACCACATGAACATGCATCCTTCAGACGAAAACGATTACGGATTTGTAACAGTTAATTTCTTTGTAATAGTTAATAACAACCTACAAGCCTTTATTATCAGAATTAAAATGTGAGTGTCCACAAAAGTGTGTACACTGTGCCAGTATAGTGTTTAAAGAGAGTGCTTAGAAAGCCATAGGAAATGAAAACAACTATTAAAGGGATTCTCTGGTCAACCACACAATACCACACAGAACACTGGCCCCTTCTCAATGCCTTTTCCTTCCTTTTATAAAATCCCTCTGATTATGAATTTAGTAGCTAAAATTAATCCGTGAATGAATCCTTTCCGAGTTAGATTTGAAGTTCATGTCATGTGAACGGTTTGGAAGCACTGGTTAGACTCATAAAGGCTTTTTAGTTTTATTACCTTATTTCAGGGACAATGTTTTTTAGTTTTTTCACAAACCACGCATAAACGTCATTATCTCAAAACTAAAAATGTTTACATGCATGCTGCTGACATATTACTGTAGCAGAGTTTGTGCTGAATACAGTGTAATCAGACTTTAGCCATGAAAATGTCACAAGTATCAGAAATAAGCACAAATGTCAGAGTATGTCAGAACACTTCCAGGACCCAGAAAACACCTCAGACCCCAGAGGGTTAATGTGCGATCACATTTATTATTTAACATTTTGTGAGTAAAATCCATTTCCAAGACCATTTCCAAAATCCAAGACTTTTTTATAGTAATCTGCACAATCTGGTGTTAGATTTTGGTCATGCAAATTCTCCGCATTGACCAGTGGTACTCTATGAATTTTCACGAGCAAAATCCAGTCCTTTCAATAGGAATCCATGCAATCGAGTCAAATTTACCATTGCTCGGGAAAATTTCACACGCAAAATCAAGTCATTTGAAAATGAATCCACACATTTGGGAGTTTCGTGTGACAGTGATAAGTTCCCTACTCATATTTCGCTTGTGTTCAAGTTCACACGAATCGCCACGTTGACCAACATAAAGCTGCTTGGTTTTATAAGTGTCTACATTCAGCACAACTCTATTGACAATGAACAACAGAACTTTTTTTGCCCGTGAAATTTTCTAATGTGACAGCACAGTTAGCATACTAAGCCAACAACGTGATATAAATGATAAAATGCATAGCACTCACAAATACTGCTAAACAAATACTTTCAGTGTATAATACTGCTAAACAAATACTTTCAGTGTATAATGCATTGTAAGTAAAGACGCACTGGAAAGAATAGTCAAATGAAAATGCTATTTGTTTAGAACATGTACATTTCACTTTGCTGTCCATGTAGACAGTAAGTATCAATGCAGCGCTTAAGTAAAATTTGAAACCACTTCCTGTCTAAAATGTGAATTTACTCATTGAATTCATAGAAATTGGAAATGGTGGGAAAAGATGTCCAGCCAAACGTGCATCTATGAAATGGAGGCAGATAGATATAATGAAAGTCTGACAGGACAGAGTGAAAGACTAGAGCCGAGCAAAATTAAACCACATGGTGGGCCTTTTCAGACAGCCACAGTAGCCAGAATGGGAGGAGGACTGGAGAAAGTGTGAATGCAAAGTACATGGTTCAAACGAATGAGACTGTAGCTCTGTTATTTGCCCCTCACCGTTACGACACACTTTCCACCTCAGCAATAATGGTCTCTCAGCTTGTAGTTTTTGTATGGATGGCTACAGTCTTGTATTCTCAGCTTCACAAAAGCTTTTGAACCTACTATTTGGATAAGCTTCTGAAGCTTTCTATCCGAAGCCTTAACTTCAGACTCCTTCTGCTTGGCGGAAGCCAAACGCTGTTTGCCAAAGATGTTGACGGTATTGTGGCTGGAAATATGACCTTGCTTTTGGACTGCTGATGTACAAAGTATGAATATCAAGATACATGAGACGGTCAGACTTTTTGACTGAAAAAAGGGGGAATGAGCACATTAGACGGTCAGCCGCAGAATGACATAATAGCAACATGTGGTGACGCTACATAAAGAAAACATTGTATTCCCCCTAAAAAAAAGGATGGAAAAAGCATTTCGGTGGTTGCATCCGCATGTAGAATCTCATAGTGTATTCAAAGGGGAAATTACAGTTGGTAAACCAGTTAATATTATCTGCTGACATGAAAATTCGTATTTGTGTTCGACAATTGGCATGTCTTTACATAATGAACTAATTAAACTCATTATAGTTGGACAGAAACTGTTATTGGAAGAACTGAGAGCGTAACTCTAAACATAGTTTACAGGCCGTAGGGTTAATGTTGTCATGGGAGAATGGTTTCGGAAAGGATGACTTCTGAGAATTTTTTGTCAATCGGGCAGTTTTGTGAATCTCTTTTATAAAGATTTATGAACCAACCCAAGATGTCTAGAGTACTGAGTAATGGTTGGATTGCACTACTAAAGTATTTGCACTAATGCCTCTTTTTTTTGTGTTTTTTTGCAGCTTCACATTTCTATTTCACCGAAAAATGTCAAACTCAACATCGACTGCCAAGAGGTGGCTGAGAAAGAGATCAAAGCAGCCAACAACATATCCACAGATGGCTATGAAGTCCTCGGAAAAATGGTAAAGTCTGGTGGTTCAAAGAAGCAGTCAGCCACAGTAAGTACAGATTGCTCATTCCCTTCGATACAGCCAAAGATCTAAACATGCACTAAACTATTAATCCTATGAATATACCCTGCCCTTTCCTTTGTCCCCTCATACTCAATCAATTGCACGTCCTCCCACCCATTCATGCCTGAACTGATTCAATTCTATCTGTATTTCTTTTGTGTGCATGTGGGCATGTTTATTTTTATTTTTTTTATTCCCAACTCCCAGCGCTCAATGCGAGCCATCTTTAACATCCGTTTGTGTTCCCATTTTTCTCTCCTGCAGTTCCAACTCCAGATGTTTGATATTGTCTGCAGTTTGGGCTGGACAAGTCGAGACAAATGTTGTGATATTCCAGCAATGGTAAGTAGGGATTGTGTATAGATTGTCATCTTGAGGGGTGGGCTTTTGTCTACTGTTTGGTCAGTACGCTGATGGCTCTTAGTGAGAGAACACTTAATAGTGGTAACTGAGAAAAGGTCATTGGGGGTTTCAGATTTCACAAGATGTTCCCCTTAACACAGCTGTCAAGCTTCTGAGCAATTCATGGTTGTGTTTCGATGTGACTTCCTTTTTCACGCTGATTGCCCTTCTCCATAATGTATCTTTGCACAGTCCCCCTGCAGCAATATGTCATTCACTGTAATGCAGTAAAAGGGCTCTCAGTTCATAGGTTAATCTTCCATAAAAACAAGCATAGAGAACTGTAACACATTAACGCATTTTTCACTTAATGTTAATTTGAATTAATCACACTATGCATTCTATTTACACTGATTGCATATACAATTGAATTTCCACACAATTGGTAAATTTATATGAACTTTACACAGTATTTACTCAAAGGTCTAAAAAAGGGGACTTGACCATAACGAAAATAGCATCACTCAAAATGGAAAATTCTGTCATCTTTTACTCACCCTCATGTCTTTCCAAACATGTAAGGGTTTCTGTCTTCCATGAAGCACGTGGATTTTTGTTATTGGGTGAACCGTTCCTTTAACATTTGTCTTCACTGGAATTAAAGGGCTTAGCCAAACCCGTTCATTAGAAGGGAGTGTGCTCGTACTATTGTCCATGGAGTGTAGTGGAAGGGCAGGTAGATGAACACCATTGAAGCCAGTGCAGCATTTAGTTTTTATCTTTGCTTGAACTTACTTGACATAAAAAATAAACAAGCAGATCATACAAATACGTTAGCGACTTACATTTATGGTACATAAAAAAGGTGTATATTTCATTAACTGAAGTAAAATCTTTTTTTTTACCTTTTTTTTTTTTTTTTACCAGTTTTGCAAAAAATGATATCATCGTCCAGCTTAGTTCAGTTTTCATACAGTCATATCAATAATATTGTTAAATATAAAGTATATTTAAGAATATTAAATTAATATTATGTTATACCAGCTGTCTTTATCTTTACAGTTCTTTTACTTTAAAAAAAAAAAATGTAACAAACTGTTTAGTGTTTTCAGCAGTGTTTGATTTATTTCTCCATCTCTGTAGCGAGAAGAAGCCAAATGTCCCGCTCTTCCTCACTCCTGCACATGTGCTCAGGACAGCGTCGGCCCCCCAGGCCCAGCCGGCCCTCCGGTAAGATCATTAGAGTCCCCTGACGTTTCTCCTGTCTCTGAAGTCATCATGCTACCGCTGCAAATCTCACTTCTGATGATGAGGACCAAAAGGTCCAGAGTTCAGGGATGGTGGGATATTTTCCCCAAAGCCTCTGCGCTGTAATTTCAGTCCTGCTCTTTACATTAAGCTCAGGAATATGATTATGGGGCCTCTTCTCTCTACACCATTATGCATGGATTGAACATCTGGGATTACCGACGGTTAACAGCACAGCGTGAGCTAATGACTTGTGACTTACTCATGAATTCGCTTATATGTCAGAAAGTGAAGACCACTGGGTAGGCCTTGGACATGGACATTTCTTGCACTTGGAAACGTCACTGTCTTTAGTGCCGTTTTAAAATAATGAATCCTTCGAAATCCACTGCCACTGAGATTCTAAGCATGCCTCTTTTTTTTTTTTTCAGGGTGGCCCTGGTACAAAAGGCCCTCGAGGTGAGAGAGGAGAGTCTGGCCCCACGGTAAGCTCATCCTTTTTCTGAAATGGCCTGCTGATTAAATGCCAAATGATCAGATACTTGAACAGGTTCCCCCATCAATACCTTAGAGAACCAGTTTCGTTCTTAGCACTTCTTCCTAAGTGTTTAACTGGATAAATGAACAGGATTTTAACCCATTCGTTTCAGGGTTCAATGGGCCCACGTGGGGAGCAGGGTGTACCAGGTCAGATGGGACCTCCAGGCCCTCAGGGCCCTAATGGATTGTCTATTCCTGGTGAACCAGTAAGTAAAACGCAAAACTTTGCATTGTGAAATATTGTATTGCCCCTCATTGAACCTAACTATTAACCCTTTCCCCACCAGTGTTTTTGAAAAAAGTTGCCAGCCATCGCCAGCATTTTTGATTTTTCACAAAAATGTCTATATTTTGTTGTATGAATATCTGAACATGCAATATATCAAAAGAAAGAACAGACCCTCTACTTAAAAAAAAAAGGTTTATTCTAGCTTAATGCATTCTTTTTTTTATCAACATTTGAATGCAGGCAAGTATAAAAAAAAAACCGCAAAAATCTGAGAAAAACACATTTTTGTTGATCAGATTCAGAACGGTGATGAAAACATACAGTAGATGTAGTAGATCGAGTCCATCAACACCTTCAAAGCTTCACAGTCTTATAGTCGTCTTGGGTCGACATTTCAGTCAGTAACATTAGGCAGATTTGATTTATATGGTGTTTAATGTTGGTTTTAAACTTCGTTAAGTCATACTTCTGTCTTTTTCGCTGAAGCGACACCAATTTCTACTCTGTTCGTGGAAAGTGTTTTCTGTTTCTCTTTCTTGTGACCTTAAAATCATGACCCTGTCTGGCTACAGTACTGTATACTACGAGTCTAATTTATGACTGAAAGCTTCGGACCCATTTATTAAACTGCTCACTCTGTCATCCACATACAGCCGTGTTGTAAATTCCTTTCAATGTAACAGAGGAATGAATGTGAACGCTCTCTTCATTTCTTCTGTTTTCAGGGCCGCCCTGGACCTAAGGGAGACGCCGGTGACTCCGGTTTACCTGGACAGCGAGTAAGTGCTTTTTTCTTTGAGCTGTTTTTAATTGTGGTGCACAACAGCTGGTTTTATTCTGAAAGGTTTCATAAACAGTGTTCAGGACATTTAATGTGCTTATCAGATTTATGAATGGATCAGTGCTTAAGCTCAGAAAATTATACCACACTTAAAGCACTGAACAATTGGCAGGCACAACGCAAGTGCTCTTAACACCTTCATCATAACGTCATTTTATTTTTGACTTCCAAAATAAATACACAGACAGAAACACAAATGTCTGTTCTTATTGCTGTACAGGATGAAGGCATTACTTTGCAAGACGTTTATTTGTACATGTATTCATATGGTTCAGTTGCTAAAACCTTGCTTTTCTTCCATGGAAAGGTTGAGTTTAGTCATATCCTGACAATATTTGAAATTGCTCCCGTTTGATCCAGGAACAGCTCCATCGTTGTTTGAAACAGCCACTGAATGATGAATGACACTCAGTATTTTTCCTTCTTCCAAGGGCCCTGTTGGCGCTCCGGGTCCACTCGGCCCTGTTGGACCTTCTGGTGCAAGGGTAAGAAGTTTTTGACGTGCACCTTGAAATGGTTTGAAAGTGCATGTTTTCAGTCCCGTTCTCTTGTCAGACCGAGTTAGTCGGTTGTGTTAGGCCCATCTCAAGGGTGTGTTTAAACCTCTCCCAGAGGTAAATCATCTCCAAGATTGAACAAATCTTTGCTGATTCTATTAGCTCTGCATCTTGTATAGTTCATGATGACATGTGTTTTTGTTCAGGGTCCGCCAGGAAATGAAGGCCCATCTGGACCAAGAGGTCCATCGGGACCAATGGTATGTAATGTGGAAGCTTTTGAGTATCTGACGAGTGCGAGACCGTCATGTAGCCTGAGAAGTCAGCCGAAGTATCTGCCATCCATCAAATGACCTGCTCTTCCTTTTATTGACTTAAATACTGTCCACATTTCTTTCACAAATGCAGTGATCTACAAGGACATTTAACAAAGTCACACTTAACAGTGTATCAATTGCAATGTAGCACAAAACAAATTGAACAGTTTATTGTTCATCATTTGAAACATTCAAATAAGACATTTTGTAATATAATGCAAAGACATTTATACTTTTAATATAGCTGTCCAGCTACACTGGAGAAAATGGTGTAGAAACAAAACACTCAGAAAGGAAACAGCAAGTAACAATGAATTAACCGTGAAGTATTGAAGTGGAAAGACTGAAGTAGTATTTTCTTGTAAAATGTTTTCCAATTATCTTTGTTTTATTCACAATCTTTGCTTTTTGGGGTAAGGCTTTATTTTAAGGTGACATTGGGTACATTAAAGGGACATTACATTTAACATTTAATTTAATATTCAACAATATTATTGATCTGCCTGCATTGACACCATTATGAGAAGTGAACTGAGCTGGAACGATGACATCACAGTTTTCTCCAGAGCAGCTAGATATATATAAATGAACTAAATGAATAACGTTTTTACAACAAAAATGAAACATCACTGAACTTACTTAAGCTAGATGCTATTTTCTTCTGGAAACAAACTTTGTTGCATATTTTCCTGTTATCTCTGTAAAGCTGCTTTGAAACAATCTGTATTGTAAAAAGCGCTATATAAATAGATGTGACTTGACTTGACATGGTTGCATGTTACATGTCTTACTATAGTAATAACTGTAAATTATGCATAATTACAATCAACTGACACTAAACCTTAACCCAATAGTAAGTACACGTAGTTTATATATTAAAATTATGTTATCTCATTATAACAATGTCATCTTAAAATAAAGTGACCGTTTTGGAGCCACTTTCCCAGAGCTCATGTCTAAATCATGCGCACTGTTTATTTAAGGTCAATTTGATGCTGGTTCTCTGTGTTAGTGATTGTGAATGAGTTGGTATTGTGAGTTCAGGCTGTTTGTCAGAAATGGAGTCATTCTTACTGACTGAGATCCATATTTTTAGGGACAACCGGGATCACCTGGAATGCCAGGAATCACAGGAAAATCCGGAAAATCTGGAGACACTGGCCTCCCTGTATGTACATGTTCAAATGGCTCATATCAATTCTCATTTACTTGTTTTAGAGTTATTTTTATCAATTCAACAATCAAAAGATAACATATGTGCCAGTGAATATAACCAAACCTATGGTCACTAGCTACAGATCTGATTTGAGTGATTTCTGACTCTTTCTTTTCTCATCTGTCAATCATAGGGAGCTGTTGGCATGAAAGGAGAGAAGGGTGAAAGGGTAGGTGGCACATTTATACTCTTCATCACACGAGTGCCTAATAAGTACATTTAAAATATACTAACTCTAAATGCAATGCTGAATAACACACTAAAATTAAATTTATAATCAAGTACTTAACGTGCGCTTTAAAATGTTAGTCAATACATCAAAATAAGTGTACTTCATTAAAGCATGACTTTAAGGGTGTGTTCACACTTGTGGTTCGGTTCAGTTGATCCATTTGGTCCGGACCAAAACAGAAACAAAAAAAAAACATTTAGTCCTGGTCTGTTTAGTGTTCACATTGGTCATTTTAACCCTGAACCTAAAGATACCAAACCTTAAGTCATAGGGATACGTTCACAACCTTATTGTTTATGTATATTTCGCAATTGAAGTTACCGAACATCCAAAACAATGCTGTGTTTGGGGCTAAATGTGCTCGTTGTTTGTGCGTACATGATGCAGTTTTGACCAGCTGAGAACTCGTGAAGAGAAGAACTTGTCACACACACACAAACACAGATCTGCTGCGAGGAGACGCGGCAACATCACGACAATAACAAGAAAAACCAGCTATTCTAGAGCACTCTGTCCTTTTTAGGGTCACATCTTTTAAGCGACTCGTTCTGCTTGTTTGGTGGCACCAGGGTTCAGATGGCAGCGTTCACACTTATTCAAATGAGCCACACTAACAGAGCAATCGCACCAGGGCTTATTTTATTCGAACCTAGCATGCCAAGTTTGAACACACCCTTAGGTACAATTAAGGGGATTTTTGTTTTTAGTAATGTTATATTATCATTAAAAATCTACTTTTTAAGATTTGAAGTACACCACAAATGCACATTTAAGACACTTCTTTTTCGCAAGCGACAACGAGGAACTCACTAACGTTAAAAAATGCTTTTGCATGAGCAAACACGCCTCACATTTTCTTCCAAAATCACTTCTTCCAATGCTCTGTTTTCTGTTTTCCAGGGAGATACTGCGTCACAGAATATGATGCGCTCAGTAGCAAGACAAGTTTGCGAACAACTAGTCAGCAGTAAGCCGCCTCTGCCTCTGCCTCTGCCTCTTTAGGAATTTGCCAATGGGTTAGTTTGTGATAAAAATGAAAATGTTTGATTTGCTTATAGGACAAATGAGCAGAATCGATAATATGCTGAACCAGATCCCCAGTAACTACAGGAGCAATAGCCCCGGTCCTTCCGGCCCTCCAGGCCCACCTGGCAACCAGGGAGCCCGTGGAGAGCCAGGTCAGACCGGAGCCAACGGGTTCCCAGGAAATCAAGGTGTGCCAGGGCCTCCAGGAGAAAGAGGTATGCACGCACTTCACATAGGAAGAATTCTTTTTAAAGATGACTAAATAAAGCATTCAGAATTTGGCTTGGTGGATAAAACATTGACTTCCACTGAAAGAGACCAGCATATCATAGAGGCTCAAAGCTGGGAAGCCACAAAGCTCTTTACTCCACCATAGCATCTTTGATGCACGTGATTGTAATAGATTGTCTACCAGTTTTCCTTAAAAATGTATAGACTGGGTGTTTGACGTTACTGCCAATCAGTCACACATGGTATACATTTTTTAATGCATTTACCCATAACATCCTAGGATTGCCCGGAGAGAAGGGTGAACGAGGAAGTCCAGGCATTGGCACTCGAGGACAGAGAGGATTACCTGGACCTCCTGGTATGTCTTCGTGCAACCTAACGCCACCTCATTTTAACCGCTCCATTTCACTGCTAATTATTTCCAGAGTTTGTGCACACACTTGTCTTCACAAGGCTTTCAGCCTATCCAAAACCTCCTGATTAATGGAACCAATTCTAATGATCGTTAACATGTATTTAACAACTGTGATTTTCTACGTTGAGTAATTTCCATATCGCAAGGTTTATCTTTCTGAGAGTATTTAGCCAAGACAGATGAACATGATGATGAATCATTACGAAATGAATGGTCTGTTACGCAACTGATGGTATTAGTTTTTCCAGACGATCAGGAACAACTTTTTTCCTCTGGATTGTTTGGATAGGTTGGCTCAAAAGCGTGCTAACCCCTCATCAAACTGTGTTGTGGCAGTTGGGATTAAGAGGACCTTAGGAGTTTGAAAAGGAAGTCAGCAGAAGTGTTTGCCTCAATAGGCCTGTAGCAAAATTCAGACAAATCATTTTTGAGTCTGAGATATAAAAATAATTTGGGTGTTTCTCTGTCCTGTGCTGTTAATGTGTGCCTCTTTAGCCTATTTATGGATCATAGGTAGAATTGAGAATCAGGGGATTCAAGTTGAGAAATTTCTTAGGAACATTCTTACAAACTACCTTTTGGAATTTCTTATATTTCTTATATTGATTGGAATTTAGTGCAATTCGTGAAAAAATCTTAAAGGCCCCGATATACTCGAAATCGAAGAATAAACTGGTGTGATGGAATTCCGAACAAAATCAGGCTTCTTCATTTCTAAACAGCTTGCCAAAGTGAACTTTCAGAAAAGTTCACTCTGACTGGTAAATGCCTTCGAACTACCATTGGTCCCTGGCGATGATGTAATGGGTGGGTGTGGCTCTGAGGCTCCGCCTTCTTTGACATGGAATTCTTCTCCGGTTAACTTCTGTTCAGTCCATCAAGGTCAGATGTCTGCGAGTGAAAACATGACAACACTGGAGAGCCGCTTTATAGTAGAAATTGAAGAATTAAAAGAGACACTGATACTGTTTTTTCGTGTTCAATACTGTAAAGCTGCTTACTTTTAAACAATTTATTGTATAAAGTGCTGTGTAAATAGACGTGACTTGACTGGAAGGCTGAATTGCAGAGCTGCTGCAAACATATCACTATGATCAGATGCTTTCTTTACTGCCGTATTCGCACCGCTGTCATTTTATATTGTGTCTTTTAGAAACTACGGTTTTTTTCTAAACACTGGCCATTCTTTCTGGCTCAAAATTACTTAAAGAAGCGTTAACAGAACCATAAAGTGAAATCAGAATCAGGTTCATCCTCTTATGATTACCATTCCTAGATTCCACAGTGTGGCCCCATTTTCAGTGCCATGTTTTTTCTTCTGAAGTTTATTTATATAACACTTTATACAATACAGATTTTTTCAAACCAGCGTCACCAAAATAAAGAGGAAAATAACAGTGTCAATGTTGCAAAAGTTCAGCAATTGTGAAACAAATTCAATGTAGCTATAAGCATCTCTACTGACGACAATAGTGTCAATAAACAGCTCAATTTAGTTCTCTGTTGATTTAAAGGTTGTATCAGTCATTTCAGGCCCAAAAAAGGCCGAAACATAAATGATCACATTCATCTAATCTTTCCTAACGATCCGCTAGCTGCCCGCCCCATAAGCATGCCGTCCAAAACAACCTTTAATATGGTTTTATAACCGTGTAAATGTTGCAAAGATTGGTCAGGAAACCACTTCAAAAGCTGCTCTACAAAGGACAATAGTGTCATTGGTTACACTTTATTTCAATGGTCCACTTTATACATTCTACGGTAACACTTTAACTAATGTTAACTAATGAACCTTATTGTAATGTATAAACTAGCATGAACTAACAATGAGTAACACATTATAGTATTTATTAATCTTTGTTAATGTTAGTTAATAAAAATCCAGCTGTTCATTGTTTGTTCATGTTAGTTCACTGTGCATTAACTAATGTTAACAAATACAACCGTCTGATTTGAATTGAAATTAATATTAACTAAGATTAATAAATGCTGAGGAAGCATTGTTCATTCTTAATTTATGTTAACTAATGTTAACTAATTAACCTTATTGTAAAGTTTTACCTATTATAATAACTATAGGTCATTTTGCAACTACATGTCAACTAGCTCTTATTAGAGTATTAGACTGTTAGGTTCGGGTTAGTAGAATAAGTTGACATGTACATGTAAATGTAAACAGACAGTATACTAATACTCTAAGTAAGTTTGCACCAACATGTCAAGTAGCAGTCATTATAGTTAGAAGAACGTCCAAAGTGGATACTATCAAAACAAATTATTATCAAGTCATCCAGTTTAATGCGTTCTCATCCGATAGTGCCATTGAACTCAAATTGATAATATTTCTGAATATTACGGAATATTAATTGTCTTTTAAACCCCTTGCCTGTTAGGGGCCCATGCAGAAGTTGTCACAGAAGTTAAAACAATAATAATCAGCAACCTAATAAACACAAAAGCCTGGAAATAATTATATTTTCAAGGCGCTTCCATTATCATAAGAAGCAAAGTTGGCCAAAATGGTAGTTTCCATGCTGATCCATGATCAGGAGACCAAAGTAATCCAGTTATTAACAGAGGGAATTTGTACAGACAAGTTTTGAGCTCAGTCACTCTCGATACAGTCATCCCAGCGCAACACAAAGCATCTGAATGAATTATCGGCTCCATGGCAACTCCAACAACACTCTGTTCAACAACTTTCTCCAGGGGGACATGTTCAATTTCTATCCAGCATTTGCAAGAGCGAGCCTCTCGCAGAAAACTGTAAAGAAGTGGAAACAATGCCAAGAGCTCTCTGTGAATGAAATACACCGCCATCGTATACGTACAGTAGGAGGAAGCTTGCGGTGACTCACTGTTTGTAGTTTGACTTGTGTTTTCTGTGGAGGCTTTATTGGCAACACATGTGCTGACATCAGAGCGCACGAGAGCGAGAGTCGAGGGACAGCATTCCAGTTCGGTTTATACCGTCTAGACAGAAAAGGGGGGGGGAACTCGCCCCTTCTTCCTTTTAATTAAGCAGTCAAAATATTTAAATTACAGTGCTTGAAATCAGTTTTCCCCTCCCACATCCAGAGAAAACCTAGAGGCGAAAACTAAAGGACGCTTTCTTACACCTCTTCTGCCTGTTTTCCTCCAGGGCCACCAGGGCAGTCTCAGACCGGGCCCCCAGGTCCCTCAGGCTCAGCTGGGCCCCGTGGACCGCCCGGGCGGCAGGGTGGGCCTGGAGTCAGAGGACCGCCTGGACCTTCAGGATACTGCGACTCCTCCCAGTGTGTCGGCATACCTTACAATGGACAAGGTTACCCAGGTACGGTTACAGGACTGTTGATTGAAAAGCTCTGTTCCCAAACCTCGTGAGCTCTCGTCAACATTCTGAATGAACATCTGAATCCACACTCCTCATAGACCACGACACAAATAGCAATGCTTCCAAGTTGGAATTAGCATGTTGTAACACTGTGACACTCTAATAAGCATTATAATCAGGGTTTGAAATGTACTTTTTCACTCACCGGCCAATTTGGCTACTACGTTTTTGAGTTACCAGCCATTCAGAACTTCTACAAGTCAGCAAAAAAAAAAAAGAAATTCCAGATTAACTGCGTCACATTTTATATGATCAAATTTGGATTTCATACATTAATTTCTTATTCAAACAAAATCCTGTCATCCAGCCATCTCCTCACTTCCAAAAATGTTTTAGGTGGATGTAGAGGTAAAAATGTAGAATGTTGGAAATGAACAATGTCTTTTCTGTTAGCCAGATGCTTTTTAATCTTGGCTATTGCTTCAAAGCAAATGAGCAAGTGTGCCGTTATTTGTTGCGTAGTGACACGCATGTTCAAGTGAGTCAGATATGCGCAGATTCTGAGCAATACGCTGTATTTCATATATCATCATGATGACTCACGAGTTGAGTATTTGCGTAAAATCTGCGCAGATTTGGCTTACACAAACTTCCCTAACAAAGTGAGTAAACATAATAAGTAACACACCAAATTGGCCAGTGATTTGACAACGTCACCCGCCACAGTTGATTTTTACCCGCATTTGGCGGGTTGGCGAGTGTTAATTTCAAACCCTGGTTATAATACAAAAGCACACGGAAATATTTGGGCAAAACAGTAAACACAAACCACTTTTTAGTTTTTTTTGTTAGAATCAAATTTAGGGTAAGATGGGAGATATCGCCCTTAAGTACAATGTGCAAACTGTAATATATTTAGATATAATTAGTTATTAAGGGAAATTAATAGAAACTTTGCACAAAGCTTTGTGTGCTCGTAGTCTCCTAATCAAGACCTGAAATAGATCTATATTAAGTCTGAAGCAGTGTTAAGAGGAAACTCAATTCCGCTTTGAAGCTTGTGATATATAAAAGCACACATCAACCCCATCACTTTATTTAGTGTTCATGTAAACAGTATGTTCAGATTCATAAACGAAGGGCCATCGGAGAGACGCTTATTAAACGTCACCATTTCAGTCGATGATTTTGAAACAGAATTACTTTTAAAGAATAGCGAAGATGTCTGAAATGTACTTCTTGTACTACTAATTACAATAAGTAATCAATTGAAAACTAATAACACTGGTAACATGCCACTTCTGTCCCATCTTACCCCAAAGGTCTACTTTTATCAACAATATTAATTATTTAACAACAATATTTTTGACTTCACAAATCTAAAATCACGAATGTGTCCACAAAAAGATGTGTTCAACCTAATCCATTGTCACAGAAACACAAAGGTAGATCATTTAACCACAAAACCTTTCGATGTTCATATTCAGATGCAAGGACAAAATGAATGTTCTTTTATAAGACTGCACAATGCTGTCTATCTAGGCAGCTCACTGGGGTTTGGAACAGAGCTCTATTGTAAGCGACTAATGATATGATTGCTATGTGTTTGCTTAACAATATAGCTAATCTATCAAGAACGGCATGTTTACACTTGAAGGTAGTCGTTTTGCCACTGAACTAACCCAATCTTTAACCCATTTCAGGTTTTGCGTAGTATGCTATCTAGACTGCCTGATCCCTTACCTGACGTTAGCACTCGCTCATGAGCTAATAAGGATAACCACCATGGATATGATTGATGAATATTTGCTGGCCAACTATAAAACAAACAAAAAAATACAATCAAACCAAAGAAAGGACTGGACTGCCACTAACACCAGCTGAGCGCATCTATACCATACTGGAGCCAGTGATGGTTACGTACCCGTGGCCTGTTTGCATCTAGAGCAGCAAGAAAGAGCTTCGTTTGCTGAGGACGCATGTGAAACTACTAACATTGAGCGTTTATGTTAACAGCGTTCAACAGTGGTTGCTCTTTATGAGGGAGAAAGGACTGTAAATAAACCAATTGTGCCTTGTAAATGTTAAATCGATGACACAGTGGGCTAAAGTTAACAGGTTAACGGCAGTCATCAAGCTTGCACCTGACAACTTGCTTCTTGCTGATCGCTGACGTTTCATTTTTTCACCTTCCATGATGCGTGTAGGCAACGCTCAGGTTACAAATGTAGTGTGTGCCAATAGTACATGCAACCAAGAAGTTTTCGGTATGCGTTTTTCTTTAATTCGGGTTTTTTTGTGTTGTGATTTATATAATTGTAATTGTGCGATACCTCACAGAGATCAGCAAATTTTTACACAAATGCATTCTTTTTATACATGTATGTTTGAGTAGTTCTAGTTATAGTCTAGGAGGAAAAATCCAACGCAAAGTTGTGGACAACTGCCGAATGGATTTAGTATTTGGTTAATATAGACACTTTTTTTTATTATTATTAACACTATGTATAAATGAAGAGTTGAAATGACATGTTGGAACCCAAAAGCACATGCTCAGCTGGCCAAATAATATTTCCAAGCAGGCCCGTACCAGCCAGAACCTGAAACCTACGTAGTGCCCATTCCAGCCCAGCCGTCGGAAGATATCGAGACACAGTCGCCAGGTTTACGAAACCAGCGTGGAAAAAGATCGCTATCAAGACAGGAAGCTGAAAGAATAGAAACATAAAGGGAAAGTGTATCTTCTGTACTGTCAAAAACTGCATTTAAATCCAGATCATTTAACACAGTCAAGTGGAGAGGCGGATATTCAACTCTCGTTTCCTCGTGTGCTTGCCGACGGTTCCGCAATGTGTCTTTGCTTGTAACATAACTGCATTTTGTATTTGTTCAGTAATATGTCCTATAAACACTATGAACTGATTCCTTGCACATTTGAAAGTTTGCGAAGTGTAAACGTGCTTGCTGCAGTGCAATTTGTTGTTCTCTCTCTCTCTCTCTCTCTCTCTCTCTCTCTCTCCCCCCCTCTCCCTCTCTCTCTCCCCTTGATTCTTAGACCTGGCTTTTGTTTTGTTATCCTAAACCGAATATTTATCTGTTGTATACCAACTCGCTCCAAAAGAGGAATTGCATGCCTGTGTTGTATATTTAGTAAGGACGTTTACAATCAGAATATAGTTGTTTTTCCCAGTGATATCAGTTGAAATGCAGTTGGAATTTGTTGCAAGTCTATGGACATAGAATAGCTTTTATCATGTCTGAATTGCACATTGTGAATTCCACAGCCTTATTTTCTTATTTATTTCTGAATCAGAAGAGGCATTTTTCAATAAAACTACTGAAAATGTTTAATTTCTGTTGTGATCTGTTCTTTCACATTTCGTTTACATTTACAATGACATTCAGTTCCTGAGTTTGAATCGAGGTAGCAAATAGGTTTGTGATAGAAATGCAAATTAGAATGGAATGAAATGAAATTCAAAGAAACTTTTAATTAGATATGCACTGATATGAAAGATTTGGCTGATACCGATAACCGACAATTCTTTATGTTTGAAAGCCGATAACCGATATATTGGCCGATAAATCTGAATCCAAATTTGTATATCATTTTTGAGAGCCTGATTTCAAAAACAAACGTCTCACCATTAAAAGCCATGTCCCAAACACACAATTATAATGTTCTAATTTAATTTTATGTAGCTTATGTGACAGACTTGCACCGCACATGTTGCTGTATTTTAATTAAGTGATTTCAATCATATTTTAAGCGATTCAAAACCATCATAGCGAACAGTGTGCATCTGAAGGGGCTCAGCTGAAGAAAATATGATCAGCCATTATTTATCAGACACATTTTTTTTATTGGGCCGATAACGATGACAATAAATATTAACGTACAGTATATCGGGCTATACCGATATGGTGGCCGATATATCGTGCATCCCTACTTTTAATAATCCAATTAATTTTCTTTAATTTGAAATACCTTTGCAGAGTCAATATGATGTTTACAATTTAAATACATTTTGCCATGGACACAATCACAGTCAGTTGTGTTTGGTTTGTGTATGGTATACTTTTAAAAAATAAAGTATCTTTATTGATATGTATGTGTCATGAAGAAACTTTAATATCCATGGAATTAAATTAGGTAATAGTATTATGCACTTACATCAACTACAAAATAAGTACAATGTTCTTTGTGCAAAACACTTTTGGTGCCACTGAGGTGGGTATGGTTAGAGACAGGTTTGGTGGTATGGGTAGGTTAAACGGTGAAGTTGTCAACACGTATTTTATATATACATAAATACAATGTTTCTCAAAGTTTTTTTTATTGAATGACAACTGTACGATGAAATATACACATTTTCCCTTTTTTAAACAGAACAAACCCCACCCATTACCCACCCTTCCATCCAATTACAAACAAACCTGCATTAAGAAATCCTACTAGAGATGATTTAAAACACGTCTAAATTGTAGTACATAAATGTGAAAAGGGTAAGAAAAGAAAAAAGAAAAAAAAGAGGGGAGGAGGGTAGCTACTCTGATATTCTATAAATACAATGTTAAAACTTGTGTAAACAATAAGTGCATGGTATCAAAGTATTCATTTAAATTTTAGTATATAGTTCATATAAAATTGGACCAAAGGTTAATTCTTTATAGTGGAAAAAGGTTCTTCAGATTATTAAAATGGTTTATGGGGAACCAAAATACATTAATTTATAAAGACAAAACAATTTTTCTGGGGTTACATCAGGAAGAAGTAGCTTTTTAAGGTAACAGTTGCCACTTTTTACAGTGTAATAAAGCACTTCAGGCGACCTCCATAAAGCAGTGGAACTTGTATTTCCAAAGAAAACAATCATGTGGAGTACAGATGTTCTTGTAAATGCCAAAGACGTTCATTAAGATAAGTTTTGTTCTGCTACATTAAAACTGCAGGTAATCATGGTAAGAAATCACTGTTTGTGCTCTGAGATTGATTTGACACATTAAAGGCTCATTGTCATGACATTTCTGAACAGCTCGTCTCAAAACACTCCGTCAAAGGAACACTGAGGAGATCTGAATAAATGAAGAGGGAGCAACTTGCCAAAAATCTGGAATGCTGAATTATATAACTCTGTACATGTAAAAGTTTACGTTTCAGTATTTTTCCATAAAATTTTAACTCTCTGATGCTGTTTTCAACTACAGGGGCAAATATTTTCAAGCCATTTTGATAAATTTAGGCTAAAACATTACACCCAAACTACCATGGGTGACCCATTTTTTTGTATTTCTGATTACATAAATTCAACATGAAAGTGGTGTGGAGAGACACTAACAACAGCCATAAGTCATTGAAAAATCTCTTGAGACTTTTATCCAATCCACCTTATTATTCACGTAAGAGCCATTTGTAAATTGAATGTGTCTGGCTTCGGTTACAGCTACAAAACAGTTCATTATGCTGCTTGATATTGCAAACTGCTATTTCTTAAAGCGACACTGTGTAATTTTTTAAGTTGATTCTTAGCAAGAAAAACTGTTCTTTCAAAATGATATGTGCTCATTAATGTGTAATTACTTCTACCAACTAATCTAGTATTCTCGTAAGCGTAGAATCTGCCATTCAGAATACACACGAGTGAGTCGGCTCGAATGGCGGAAGCCATGTTGCGCATCCATCTTGAAAATCCATTAGCCAAAGAGGGACATACCTGGAAATTCAAGCTTCACCTTTTGCGTTTTTACACTCAGTGGCACCGTGACGAATGCGAGGGGGACATTACTCACGACTGCCGGCAGATTTGAAATAATACGGCCACCGTAGGAGTTAAAACGCCCTCGGAATGGAAGCGGCTAGAAAGTAATATTCAGTTGATAGTCATATACAATTTCACAGCTAGATGGGAGAAATTCCTTCACAGTAGCTTTAACATATTATTCGAATGTATTGTAATTATAAACGAGTTTAAGACACTTTCTTCTGATTTCCTTATAGCGGCTAATGTATCAGAAGTCTGGCACATTCACAGAAAATTGTTTAATACTGCATTGAAACATAATGTGGATTACAAAGAAACAGGAATTAACAGGAAGGCCTAAAAAAATCTATCTTTTCCTGAGAATTAAACCACATGTTCTTCACAATGAAAATTGATTCATAAAATTTTCAGTCGAAACTCTAGCTACACCCTCAGTTTGTTGCTTGTTCCAGAGTCCCCCAAGGGGTCTCCTGTTTTAATGGTGTTTCCTTGAATACATGTGCTCTCAATTAGAGCTGATTGTTTTATGTGGGCTGTTTTTCTCCATCTAAACGAAGAAAAAAAAAATCTTTAAATGCATTAGCCACAGACGCTCTATACCTCTTTGCACTTCCTCAACTCTTTCATCTGTCTCAAAGGAAAGTGGAGAACTTTTATCGTTTCACCTCCTACTTTTATTTTTTGTTCTGTCTAACTCAAAAAAGAAACAGAGACCCACATTCATGTGTAATTACAGTACTTCCGAAGCATAGATAGGAAATGTTTATCTGCTCAGGAGATTATGTCATAGAAGATGATTATCAAATCAGTTTTTCAATTTACTGCACCACGGTTTATGCATCCACACTCTGCCATAGACCCAATAATTGAGCGTTTAAGTTTCAGGGTAATTGCGGGTTATTGTGTTCAAATACAGTACAAGAAGCCTGTGTAGCATGCCTTTAGGTTAAATATCTAGTATATTTAGCAGGCTGATAGGTCCTTTACATGCAATCTGCTAGAAATCACATCATTTACCACATCTGCTCAAGCTGACTGGCCACTGCTGAATCTACAGCCACAGAGATCGCTTGCTCAACATTTGAATAGTCTGGTTGAGTGTTCGCAGGTTGTATTGCTTGCTTTCACAGTGCATTCACACGGGGCGTCTGCGTCAACGCTTGACAGAGGGTGTGTCTGAAGCTCGTTTTTTTCTGAAGGCCCTGTTTACACCTGGTATTAAGATGCGTTTTGGTTGATCGGACACATTCCCATTTATACCTGGTGTTTTAATCCATCTCTTTTGTTCACTTTCATCAATTTCTGTCCTGATTTCTTCGTGGGGAGGGTCTATAAAAAACAAAATAAGCTCACGCAATTTACATATGAACGCAACCGGAGACGACGGAAAAACATATGGAGAACATCAGCTTTCGTTTCTGCTCTGACAGCCGACAGCCGGACAGCCAAACACTGTGAGTGTGTGTTGGAAATCGGGAATGATAAAAGAACATTGTCCTTGGTCCGTTTTTTGTCTTCAAACCAAACGTGAGTCTCCAGCCAAAGTTTAAATCCCGTCTGGCCAGAGCTCTTCCAATTCTTTTATTTATGCATGAGGTCAGTAGACGGAGAGAAGACGGTCTTTTGTGGCTGTTCGAACGCATTCGATCACATGAGCGTTTACACTGCGAAAGCAATCCGGTCGAAAGTTTTTTCAACTAGCCTACCTCTGAAAGTGGACAAGCTCAAAATGTTTTAGACTCCGTTTACACTTGTATTTACTGTAGCATCGTCCACTTGTGATCTGATCGACCAAAACGCATCTTAATACCAGGTGTAAAAAGGGCCATAATGACAACAGTCAATCACATTACTTCCAGCTTGCACTGCAACACGCTAGAGTATGTGCATAAAGGCGATCTGATTGGCTAACGCCTGCCTTGTTGGCACTTGAAAAGTTGAACTTTTTTAACTTCTGCTACAAGCAATGCCAACACAAGGGAACCGACAATACAGTTCAGCATATCGTCACACATTCAAAGCAAATGAGAAGTGTTAATGCCGATGTCCCGTGTGAATGCAGAGTTCCTCTGAACCCCTCCACCTCCCCCAGCTCCACCTGCCTAGATCTGCTACGGGATTTATGGATGTCTGTTTATGCAGTGTCAGAATATTTTACATGCTCACAGCATACATGCTTCATACGCAGACTGTCCACACTTGCTCTGCAGCAACAGCGTGCGTAACAGATCTATTCAGCCAAGACCAAACACTCTCATTACACTCTCATATCCATTAACATTCTTAAGCTCTTCTGAGAGTTCATGATCGAACTATGTGTTATTAGCAGTGATGGACACAGTAATTAAGTATTTTTAGTTTGTTATACTGAAGTAGGCCTACATTTTTTTTGAGTAGTTTTATTTTGAGAAAGTTTTACTTTAACTTCACGACATTCCAAAGCATAATATCATACTTTTTACTCCACTACATTTCATAAAAACATGTCATTCCTCATTATTTGGAAGTGAAGAAGAGCTGATTCTTTTCAATAAAATCGGCCCGAACCCTTACTTCTTCTTATGCTGTCCATCGATTTCGAAGATGACGTCACTTCTAGGATGCATTGTTGGAGTGTTGATGCAACCGCTGCTGACGGCGGTGCCATTGAAGGTGACTGTGAAGCCCAATCCGAGAGCCACATGTCCTGCTGCAGTAAGGACATGTGAATGCTGAGTCTGGGTATGGATAGAGTTGTGACTGTGCGCGTTGAAGTCTGCGCTGATGTAGCTCGGTTCTATGTTGAGCGCGCTTTAATTCGATCTGTTGGACCCCCAGATCACATGCAGACCTCCATACCTGACGGTTGGCAGCTTTTGTTTCCAGAACTCCAGGGCTGATGCCACAGCTTTTCAGGGTCTCCTTGAGATGATCCTTGTATCGACGCTTCTGACCCCCAGGTCTCCTGTTGGCTGGATATATTTGTCCATAGAGGACTTGCCGGGGAAGGCGGTGGGAGGGCATGCGGATAACATGTCCAATCCATCGCAGTTGCCGCTTAGCAAGGATTGCCTCCATGCAGCAGGAGTTGGTGCGCTGGAGGATATCTGTGTGGGGGATTTTGTCTTTCCATGTGACACCTAGTATACGCTGTAGACATCTGATATGAAAACCCTCAAGACACCGAATATGCCTGCGGTAGGGAGTCCATGCTTCTGCACCAAACAGCAGGGTGGAAACGCAGACTGCCTGGTAAACGGCCGCTTTGGTGAAAGTACGGAGATCTTTATTACCAAAGACTCGAGCTCGAAGTCCGCCAAAGGTAGAGGAGGCGAGATTAATGCGTGCCTGGATCTCGCTGTCTATGAGACAGGTGGGTGTTAGAATGCTTCCAAGGTAGCTGAAGTGCTGAACCACCTTTACTGGTGAACCATGAATATAGAATTCAGGGGGTGTGGGGGTAGGGACCGTGGTCTGTACAATGATCTCTGTCTTTTGAATGTTAACTTGTAGGCCACAAGCCTGATACACTGCGCATACAACATCCAATGTGTGCTGCATTGCGGTAGGGCTGTGGGCTAGGAGGGCACAGTCATCGGCATATTGCAGTTCATGAATTGTGAGAGTAGTGCACTTGGTGATGGCTTGCAGGCGGCGAAGGTCAAAGAGGTTCCTGTCCAGACGAAACTGCAGGCAAACACCCTCATCGGGGCTGAGGGAATTGCGGGAGAGGAGGGTGACTGCTGCCAGGAAGAGGTTGAAGATCACTGGAGTCAGTACACACCCCTGTTTCACTCCTACCTGCACAGGAAAGGAGGGCGATTGAGATGTACCCACAGTCACACGAGCCTGCATGCCAAAATGAAACTGTTGTAGAATGTACAGAAATCTTGGTGGCACCCCAAACTTCTCCAGAATGACCCAAAGGACTTGACGGTCAATGGTGTCAAAAGCCTTTGCCAGGTCGATGAAGGCAATGAACAGGTCTTTGTTCTGTTCTCTGGCCTTCTCTTGCATTTGGCGCAGGACAAAGATCATGTCGGAGGTGGACCGATCCTTCCTGAAGCCGCACTGTGACTCAGGAAGGATCCTTTCTGTGATGCTCTTGGTAAGACGGGACAGCATGACCCTCGTTAATACTTTCCCTACCACAGAGAGCAGGGTCTGTGGCAGTGGCAGTCCCTACCACGACTGTTTCCACAGATGGACTTGTCACCTTTTTTCTTGTGGATGGTAACAATGTGTGAGTCTTTCCAGCCTTGAGGAACAGTTTTTTGTGCCCATACTATCTGGATGAGTTGGTGGAGGGTTTTGGTGAGCAGGTACCCACCTTTCTTTAGAGCTTCTGCAGGAATTCCATCAGGACCAGCAGACTTATTGTCCTTGAGGCTTTGTACTGCTATAAGGACTTCTGAGAACTCGGGTGGGTCATCAAGCTCATGTACAGGTGGAAGCATTGGGAGGCGCTGCAGGACAGTGGGGTCAGTCGGATTATTTTGATTGAGAAGGGTGTTAAAATGTTTAGCCCAACGCACAAGAATTTCTTGTTTGTCCTTGTGCAGAATTGTACCATCTGCAGATCTGATAGGGGTGATTCTGCGTTTTTGGGGTCCATATAGTGATTTTATTGCATCGTAGAAAGCTTGAGAGTTGTTGGTGTCCGCATAGCCTTGGATTTCATGGGCTTTCCTAAGCCACCAATCATTCTCCATAATGCGAAGCCGGCGTTGCACCTCAGCACGGATATTACTCCAGTGTGAGCGCAAAGAGGGAGATTGTGGATTGGAGAGGTGAGCAGTGAAGGCTTTACGCTTCTCCTCCAGAAGGATCAATATTTCGGGGCAGCTATCGTCAAACCAGTCCTGGTGACGCTTGGAAGTGAAACCAATTGTGTCAGTAGCGGCTTGTTGTATGGCTGAGCTAAAATTAGCCCATATGCTTTCTGCTGTATTGTGTAGGGGATGAATGAGAACAGAGGAAAGGTTATTAGCCAAGCAGCGACGGTACGTAGCAGTGACGTCAGGGGATTTTAGGGCTCGGAAGTTGAGTCGCCTTGATTGTTGATGTCTAGTGTGTTGGGGTCGGACCTTTAGGTGTATCTTGGATCTGATCAGCCGATGATCTGTCCAACAGTCCGCACCACGCATTGCTCGGGTAATGGAGATTTCATGTAGATCTTGTTGCCGGGTAATAATGTAGTCAAGTAGGTGCCAGTGTTTGGATCTGGGGTGCATCCATGATGCTTTGTATTTGTTTTTCATTTGGAAAATTGTGTTGGTTATGACCAGTTTGTGCTCAGAGCAGAGAGAAAGGAGTCGCAGGCCATTCCTGTTTATGTTGCCTAATCCATGTTTCCCAATTACCCCAGACCAGAGCATGTTGTTGGAGCCTACTCTGGCATTGAAGTCTCCCATAAGCACAAGTTTATCAGTGTGAGGAACTTTGAGGAGAGCTGTGTCAAGAGACTCGTAGAAAACGTCTTTGATGCTTTCTTCAGCATCCAGAGTTGGCGCATAAGCACTTTGCAAAGTTGCATAGCGACCCTTTGCAAGAGGAATGCGCCAAGTCATCAGCCGCTCACTGATTCCCACAGGAGACTCTGGAATGTTCTGGAGCAGTCTGCTTTTGATAGCAAAACCTACTCCATGTAGACGGCGGGTATCTTCTGGAAGACCCTTCCAGAAGAAGGTGTATCCTTGCCCGACTTCTATTAGCGAGTCCTCTCCTGCGAGCCGGGTCTCACTCAAAGCTGCAATGTCAATATTGTACTTGTTAAGCTCAGTCGCAACCAGGGCAGTGCGTCTGCGGGGTCTGTCAGTTCCATTCTGCACATCAAGAAGTGTGCGTACGTTCCATGTAGCCAGGTTTAGTAGTTTAGACTTATATTTATATTTTCGACCGCGTAATGGGATGCCTTGGCGACTGCGGTGGGCCGCCCAGGAGTGTAGGGAACGGGCAATGTTTGGATCACCTTTTCTAGACCCTCCCCCCGGCAGGGAATTGCAGGGGGCTGCCAGGTCTCTGTCTGTTGAGCCTGCCTCTCGCGTGTCCCCCAACGCGGCCTTGTCTTGAGGAGATAAAATGCTCACGGAAGACGACCCACAGGGCAGTGGGGGCAGCAGTCTTAGTTAATGGCGGACTCGCCATGTCGAGGAGTATCATTGGCATAAATGGAGTTTTTACAGCGGATCTAGTGATGCCACTCAACTAGTCCCTCCATACCTGATAGACCTCCGCTGTTGGTCCACGGCTACTTATTCGACTGGGGACCACCGCACGGAGCCCCCAGCTTATTTCGTAGCTTACCTTCATATCTGAAGGGTTGTCCATTATCCGCCACCTATGGACGTGATTGGTAGCAGTCAGCTCTGCCCCAGCCAGTCATACTCCCCCCGTATGTAAGTAGTTAGGACTAGAAGTGTGGAGAAGTTGCGGTGGAGGGATGCTGCTAAACTGTCAATGGATTGAGGTGAGACTGCTGAGTCTATATATACACCTCTTATCAAAGACTGTTGAGTGCTCTCCACCCGTGTTGATTATCTGAACACACTCCTCCCAAACGTTGACATCAAATGATCTTTGCAACAGAAGTGAACCAATCAAAACTAACTCAAGCTGGACAATAACTTTATTCTAGAGCTGCTGTAAAGCCAAAACAATCTCTTTCTTTAATTTCCTTTTATCACTGTAAAGCTGCTTTGAAACAATCTATTGTGTTAAAAGCACTATAAATAAAGGTGACTTGACTTGACTTAAAGCTATAATTTCCAAGATACGTAGAATAATACAAAAGTTATTTTAAAATACATAGTTAAAGCTTAAGAAATTAGGTTAAATTCCCCCTTTGGTGAAAATCAAGCTTTTAATGTTGTTTATATGTCTATGTGGTGTTTTAATATGCTTTTAGACAAACCATGTGTAAATTCAGAAGTCAACACCATTGCTGAGTATTTTCTCCTTAAAACTGCAGTGAACCAAAGACAGTCTCAAAAACACCGTTTGAAATCGCTGGTGTTTCTGACGTCACAAACTACCTTGATCGTCAACCAGTGGATCTCTGAGTGAGTGAGTGAGTGGAGGCGGGGCTCATTTGCATATTCATAGAACCGCGTATACTAAATTTAGTTTGTTTTCGAAGGGAATATTCCCCACGATCAACGTCAATGCTTTCATGTTTGCGCGAGTCATTTCACACCAGACTGCTTTCGAGGAGGTATAAAGCTGGTTTTGCTAAGAAGCTGCTCCTGAAAAAAGGAATCGATACCAACTATTCGTGTTCCTGCACCTCGAGAAGAACTGAAGTGAGTGTAATGTTTTATTAACCTTTATATTAATATTTATATTAATCTTTGCCAATCGCTAGCTTCACAATGAATGCGGCTAATGTTTACTCTCAGGGTACATTATGGCATGTTTTCTATGTACGACGTTCTGAATATAATTCATAATACCACGTTTATAATGAACAACGCGTTATGGTTATTGTGTTACAAACATGTACGCACAGAACAGAGCATAGACTGTGGAACAGAGGGGTGGGGTGAGTGAAGCTCATTATCATTTAAAGGCACATGCACTGAAACAGCGTGCTGAAAACAGAGCTGTATTTGACCAGGTAAAATAAGTGTTTTCTTACAATACTAATGAGAATTTTTTATTAAAGTATATTACAAACTTTTAATTTAGACCCTAAAGAATTATATTAGCTTGTAGGAAAATGGCATTATATGACCCCTTTAAGGGATAAAATGATTGACTACAAGGGGACTTTAAATAAACTACAAATTGGTTCACTATTTTGTCTTATCGCCATTGTCCCCTGACCACATAGTATAAAATCCCTTTCTAGTTTAAATTAATGTGTGATTAAAATAAACGCAAATTATATCAAAATAAAGGCTGTTATAAGCATGATTTTTTTTATACTGTGCAAATTTGTTTAGCTTTGTGTTACGTGGTTTTAATAGAATAGAATAGAATAGAATAGAATAGAATAGAACATTTCAAATCTTAGCTGCATGGACAAATATTATACAAATAAAATGCGTATGACATTGCATGGATAATTAATTCAAAATCTAGCCCACCTGTTGAGCTTGTGAGCATACTTGTGTATGTTGTGGTGTGTTTCATTTGGGAACGAGCACCACACGGAAACATGCTACCACAAAAATGATACTTTCTCTAGGTGGGAGTTCAGTCAGATTTACAACTTCCTGTGGCAAAAAATAGATATATGATTTTCAGTGTGTGTTTGAAATAAAAAGTTTACATTTCAACGCTGTTACCCAAGTTTTCATAAGAAAATAAACACAAACCAACATTTGGAACCAAACTACTGAGCTCTTTTGAGTGACAATCCTTCAACTCTGTTTCTTGCAATGACAGTAACTTTATAATGTTAGCCCCCTTGTAGTCAGTATGTATCCCTTAAAACTCATCTTTGATCAGAAAAATTACATATTTTAACTTTTTTTGTCTTGAAAAAAAAAATCTTCATGTTCATGCTAGCTTGAATGTAACTCTACACTCTTGCCTCATTTAGTATACGCGGTTCTATGAATATGTAAATGAGCCCCACCTCCACTCACTCACTCAGCTCAGAGATCCACTGGTTGACGATCACACGTTGATCTGATTGGTTACAAGGTAGTTTGTGACGTCAGAAACACCAGCGATTTCACACCGTGTTTTTGAGACTGTCTTTGGTTCACTGCAGTTTTAAGGAGAAAATACTCAGCAATGCTGTCGACTTATGAATTTACACATGGTTTGTCTTAAAGCATATTAAAACACCACATAGACATATAAACTACATTAAAAGCTTGATTTTCAACACAGGGAGACTTTAATAATTTAGTTTAATAATTAAGAGTCTGTGTTAATGTGAAAATTGTCAATGCATAAAGAAAAGTGCCAATAAACAAACTATAAAGTACTAGAAGGCATGACTGATTCCAGTACAATCCATGTACATCAGCACCCAGAGAGAGAGCAATGGCAGTCCTGTTTTCTTTGTTTGCTGTGGCTAGAGGCTGCTTTTCTGAATTCTTAATGCGAACCAGAGTTTTATAGAAGACATGATGTTTTAAAGCACAGCTGAGATCAAAGCATTATATGCCTTCATAACCCATTTCAGAGGAACAAATAATGACTTGCTGAGACAAGCATCGTTATTGCTATCGTTCATACACAGGGTTATGATTTGAACAAGTCTGTTCCTCACAATAGCTGTGCTATACAGACATTTCTGTGACTTGAGGACAGTGTGCTTTTACTTTTCTTAAAATAGGCTAGACATATGATTTTCATTTGGCAGACAAATAAATATAAATTTTTTTTAAACCCACATTTATAACATTTATATTAACCAGATATAGAAAATCATAGAGGCTTAACCAACACAATAGATGCAAACAACTCACTAAATTTTTTCAGAAAATATTCAAATCTATTGGTATTACAACAACCTATTGATGTTCAGCAGACATGACAGATATGCTTTCCTTTTCACGTTACATTTCACACAGCTTTTCCCTGCAGAACCTTTTAACTAAAGGGATAAAATAGAAACTGTGTGATCATGCCATGGCCGATTTGACCCAGCTGGCAGTCTGCGGAAAATTCCTTTGGATTTAATCATGGCATCATGGGTGAATCATGGAAAAACATTCTATCTCTGGGAATCTAGCAGCAATTGAAATATTTAGTTTTGACAGTGACGTCAATCTTTTCTGCGTAATTAGAAGAATTTAAATGAACAGACAGTGCTGAACATGGGGATCCGAAAACCAGTCGGTTTCTGGTGTGACCACCATTTGCCTCACGCATGTGCATCACGTCTCCTTCGCATAGAGTTGATCAGGTTGTTGATTGTGGCCTGAGGAATGTTGGTCCATGGTCCATAGAAGTTGCTGGATATTGACAGGACCAGGAACACGCTGTCGTATACGCCGATCCAGAGCATCCCAACGTGCTCAATGGGTGACATGTCCAGTGAGTATGCTGGTTGTGCAAGAACTGGGATGTTTTCAGTTTCCAGGAATTTTGTACAAATCCTTGCAACATGGGGCCGTGCATTATCATGCTGCAACATGAGGTGATAGCCGTGGATGAATGGCACAACAACGGGCCTCAGGATCTCGTCACGGTATCTCTGTGCATTCAAAATGCAATTAGTAAAATGCACCTGTGTTCATTGTCCATAACATACGCCTGCCAATATCATAACCCCACCGCTGCCATGGGCCACTCGATCCACAACGTTGACATCACCAAACCGCTCACCCACACGACACCATACACGCTGTCTGCCATCTGGCTGTACAGTGAAAACCGGGATTCATCCGTGAAGAGAACACCTCTCCAAAGTGCCAGAAGCCATCGAATGTGAGCATTTGCCATCAAGTCGGTTACAACGACGAACTGCAGTCAGGTCGAGACCCTTATGAGGATGACGAGCGTGCAGATGAGCTTCCCTGAGACGGTTTCTGACAGTTTGTGCAGAAATTCTGTGGTTATGTAAACCGATTGTTGCAGCAGCCGTCCGGGTGGAGATGCTGGATGTGGAGGTCCTGGGCTGGTGTGGTTACACGTGGTCTGCTGTTGTGAGGCCGGTTGTGTACATAGAAAAAGTCTTAGATCTTTGATTTCAGCTCATGAAAAATGGGGGCAAAAACAAAAGTGTTGTGTTTGTAATTTTGTTCAGTATATATCAGCACCTATATAACTGATGGTTGTCCCAGCCAGGTTTACTTGTTTTATGTCTCTCATACTAAAATATTATATCTCAAATTTATTTTTAAACTAAAATCAATGTGTTATTGTCATGACCTGCTCTCGGAAACAGCGTGGTGATCCAAATGCAGGCTTTATTGAGAGGAAGATCCAGAAACAGGTACGAGAGATAACAGGCAGAAGTCAAAACCAGGTAAGCAGTCCAGAACAGCAATCAAACAATGCAGGGGTCAGGCAAACAGGTAAACTAGAAACAGACAGGCAGGCAGTCAGGAAACCAGGAAACAAGGAGACTAGGAATACTAAGAAACTAGGAACTAGCAAAAAACGCTCAGGATGCAGTGAGACACTTACAATACTCAGCAAAGGAACAAAGGGCCACTCAGGCTTAAGACAGGTGCGCTAAACAAGATAATAAAACACAGGTGCATAAAATCAACCATAATCAGTCCAGGGTAAAACATAATAAAAAACAATAAACTAGAAAGGAGTGCCCCCCAGAGGCACAAGCGGGCACTCCAGCCGCAGATCGTCACAGTTATATTCATTTATTCAGACCTGATTATTCTTGGATAATGAACAACTGACTTTACATGATCCCTCACTGTGTAAAAATGGGCCCCACCATTTCCTTTAAATTCAACATTATCGTCTTGTATGTACGGTACATGTAAATCTCCCCCATTATACATCACTGTATAACTGAAATTGCTGTACATATTGAGAAAGAGGATTTCCTAATAAATCAACTCATGCATTCTTCTAACTGATGGGTATCACCCTTATAAGGCAAGAAAAATCCTGAGCCACTTCTGTTCAAGTAGCAGGACCACCACTTTGTTTGGTTGAGACATTATGTCTCTTTTGGGAGGCCTGCAGCATTTATTTGAGAAACTTGTAGCTCACTGGTCAAGGGCAAGCATGGAAAATGTACTTCACTCAATTTTTTTAACAAATATTTGTACTTCTCATGAAAGATGACACACTGTTTTAATATCATTTATTGTTGAACAAATTGTTCTATAATGTTAATGTTACAATCCCAGACATTTTTCCCATGTACTATAAATGTGGTAATTAGGACTTCAGTTCAGTCTGTCTCAACAAGATTCATTGTGTAATTTTACAAGACCACTGCCATTACTGTTAAAGTCTTTAAAATGCTTTTTAGGGGTCCGATGAAGATTCTCCACATTCCAGCCAATAATGGATTTATAATGGAATTACAATAATGTGGGTATTTTTTACACATCACTCAAGTACTACTAAATACGTTTACTCAATTACATTTCTAAAGCAAACATTACCCCTACTATTAAATATCCTCTTATTCTTTTGTCTGTCTGTCTTACAGAGTTAAAGTCAAAGTTCACGCAATGAATCTGAATTAACTTATGAAACTAATGAAATCCATAGTATAGATTAGCCACAACTATCATCATTCGTCATTCTGAAGCGAGGTTAACAGTAACCAGAATGCAAAAGTTTTGTTATATATATATACGTATATATATATATATATATATATATATATATATATATATAAATGTGATTTAATTTTCTGAATACATTTTGTCACTGTAAATCAGTTCTGGTTCTTATATACCGCTGATGACATAGGCTACTGGTGCCCAGTTGTAGTTGTACGGACCAGCATTAGGCCATCACACTCCAGTCATTTAATAGGCTGTGATAATCTGTTTGTGCACTGATAAGTCTGCATCATAACAACATCACCCATAACAGCTTCCATCATCTGTATGCCAAATGGAAAACATTTCAGTGATGTTCTTCTAAATGAATCTGGTATGTGCTGGTCATTTTGTGGCCGCCTCCCTGTTGAACATTGATGGAGCTGTGAAATAATTGAGGGAGTAATGGGAAGTCGACATCTAGGCCATGGCTAGCAGTCAAACAACTCTCAAGAAGCACTTTTCCTATTCTCTCCTTTCTTGTTGAGTTTCTCATTTTCACATTGACATTAAGAGGTCACCACCAAATTTCCTCTTGACAATTTTGGCCTTCTGTAACTTGCATACTGCATGAGCTCAGTTTTTGGAGCACTCACACATAGCTGTTCCCAAGAAGTGCAATTTATTAAATCACAATCTCAGAGAAAATGTGTTTTTATTCTTTTGGCATAATTAAAAATAAAATCATTTATTTCATTTTAACAATATCTGTAGCAAGTTTATGATCATATTGGGATCATGTTATGGTATTGCTTATGTTCCATGGCAGTTTGCACAATGTTCTCTAAAAGCAATGATGGATCTGTTGATGGGATGACTTGAACATAATAAAGGCACTGAAAGAACACATCCTAAAAAATGTTGCCTAATTTTCCATTTTAGCCTTATGAAACATATGAGCACTGACATAAACTACAGCATGCAGTGTAGTAGATGACACAAATTGATTTTTCCCTGCCATTTACATCACTTCTGGTGTCATCACCTTGGGAAATATTATGTCACATGGCATTTTTGGCTCACGCAATTGGCTCAAAACAACCTGGCTGCTCAACTGTGCACTAATGCACTGCAATTTTCAGTAAATAACAACATATGGCCCAATCATTGAGTCGTTGAATAACCACAATGATCAAGCGTAGCGTTAGTTTTGCAGGTCACGTTAGTCAAGCTTGCATCTGCTGATTCTCAGCTGATCCAGGTCTACCAATAGGGGTAGGCGTAGGCTTGTTCGACTTCATGCAGCTCTGCGGAGATCGATCTGTGGCTGACTTGAAGCAATGCATGCCGGTTAGATATTTTGTCCGACTTGATACAGCGCCGACGCCACGTGACTGTGACGTATGTATGCCACCAAAGAATCGCGAGGGCGATTCAAGTAGACACGCTAGAGTAGTATTATTGGTAGGGTAGTTAGGTTTAGGGAAAAATCCATCACAAAGCATACTGTATTCATAGCTTAGCTGCGCACTGCATCTGACTCAGAGCTAGAGGGTGTATGCTTCTCCTACCAGACTAGGTTTAATACTAGTCCTATGGTTATACAAACATGCTAGTTGTATCAGTTTGGTTGCCACTAGTCTGAGATATTGCTGTAGGGTGTATGCTTCCCCTGCCAACCTACACTAGTTTTACCAATGGTTCTGTGATCTATACAACACGCTGTTGTATCAGTTTGTTGCCACTAGTTGGAGCTATGTAGGTTGTATGCTTCCCCTGCCAAACTACACTAGTTTTAGCAGTGGTTCTGTGATTATACAACATGCTTGTTGTATCAGTTGTTGCTGCTAGTCTGAGCTATTACTGTAGCGTGTATGCTTCTCCTGCCAAACTACACTAGTTTTAGCAAGAGTTCCGCGATTAAACAACATGCTTGTTGTATCAGATTTTGCTGCTTGCTAGGGTTGTAAGCTTCCCCCAATAGATCCCATTCAATGGTTAAATTGGCTACAGCAAAAAGCTTGTTGCAATGTGTCCTTGTTTGCTCCAGCTTGGAGTGATGCTTCCCCCATTGGATTGGATCTATAGTGCTCAACATAAGTTAACATCAGGATGTAACCATTCTATCAGCCTCCGTCGTGGTGGGGGTAGAGTGAAAAAAAATCTAATAACTAATTTTTTTTCCTTCTCTTCTTGGTTTCTATAGAGGTAAACCACATCCAGGTCTAACAGGTTATGACGTCATTGACAGGTGACAGTGTACGCAGTACACATTAACAACCTACATATTTGTGACTAGATATCAGCATCACGCTTGTTGCATTAAACCATCCAGCAGGAATGACATGTGTTGCTAATTCTGTATGAACCGGAAGGTTCCACCAGCATTACTTCAGCATTGAGACTTATTTCCAATGAAAAAGATAAATGAAAAGGAAATCTCCATCTCTCATCTCTCGCTCAGTCGTCACTCAAAGAAAATGGAACTGGACTGCGGATATACAACAAGCAAGCAGCTGATTCATTTTTGATAATTCAATTTTAACTTTTTCATTTCAGGTGGTATGTCATTCATTGCAATATGCATGTTTACTGCTAAGCATTTTGGGTATTGACAGCATGCTTGTTGCTATGGCTTATGCGGGTATTGGCAACATACTCGTTTAGGTCATCTAGGTAAGGGCAACAAACTTGTTGCTCAAGGCTTTCCGGTATTGTTGGTAACATGCTTTTGCTCAAGCTTTTGAGGTATTAGCAACATGCTTGTTGCCGTGGCTCATTCAGGTAACTACAAAAGCATCCAGATTGCGCTGTCCATTGGGTCTGGGAGATATTGGCATATGGTTTTGTTTTGGGGGGTTATTGCTGCTCTCCCTGCTCTCATCACTGCTAGGCTGCATGGATGCACAGGGAGTTCTCGCCCAGAATGGAACCATATCGCCAATCCAAACTGTATGCTAATTGTCAATCGTTTTTGACGATAGTGGTCCTAACAGAAATCAAGCATAGCGTTAGTTCTGGCAGGTCACGTTAGTCAAGCTTGCATCAGCTGACTCAGCTGATCCACGTCTACCTATAGGAATATGACGCCTTTTTTCAAAATAAACTTGCATTCTAAACTACTTAGAACAATATCTAAGGCTGCATCGAAAGGTAACTTTGCGTCTACTGCCATGATGGATCCATAGATATAAACAAATTGCTTTAGTGTGTTGCATAGACGTTGTCATCGTCTCGCTGCTCCCTCCCCGTTCTGTGATTGGTTCCCTCGCTGAGGTGCAAATCTGGTCCATGTAATCCAGGCTATCTAGCAGCGTGAATAAAAACGCGCTGCGTGCAAGGCAGCATGGAAAAACCCAGGCTAACAGTATCCCTCCTTTGGCCTTCAACAAACAAAAAAACTGAACTCATAAGCTCTATAGTTGCCTATTGTGTTGTGACATTTTTTTTAAAGGAATAACTGAATTGAACAAAATGTTGGAACAAACCAAAAAACAACAACAACATAGTATCAGACTTATTTGAAACAATTACACAACACCATGCTAATTTATAAGATGGTTAATGCCAGCAAAATCAGGTAGTGATGTGTACATGTGTGTCCATGTATTTATTTACATTTTTTTTAATAAGTCAGGTAACGATATTTAATAGAGAGATTCCATGAGGTTTTTTTTCACACATTAGAAAGCTTTAAAGTCTGCAGAAAGGCTTGCAGTGCACAGTAAGCTAGCAGGTTGTGACCCCAAACACAAATGCTTTGATTCTTTCACAGTATAATTTATTTAGCTATGATTCCTACATCTGAATATTAGATATCTTGGCCTCTGATCATGTTGTTTGGTGTGCTAGGCCAAGTTTACAACTGAACCAAATTAGTGCAGCGCCTGGAGAGTTGTACTGCCTCCCTGTGTTGGCTGTACTACTCACTTAGTGTTGTGAAATCTGAGAGCTTTATGTCTCTCTATTGACAGCTACACAACTGACACTTAGACGCATCAAAAAATTCAGTTAAGATTGTAAAAACGAATCAAAATGAAGCGAGTGGTTTAATCAAAATTTTCTAAAAACAGACACGCCGCTTTATATGATGAACAGACTGAATTTAGGCTTTTATTCACATATAAACATTGATCAGCAAACATAAACAGAAGCTCAAACTAATGTGCTTGACGCACGAGAACAAACCTCACTGGTTCTTGCAGAAGCTCAAATGTGCTGTTTCACAAGTTCACACTTGCATACAATTAGAGTGGGTAAGATTGAATGCGTATTTGGCATCCTGTCTGGGGGAGGGAAAGGGCCTGGATGCTAAACCAGGAGGGCGGCTCATGGCCGCCGGGCCTTACCCGCCGATGGCTGAGTGACAATTCCGATCTATGCTTACTGGATGGTTTTTGTTGCGTCCGCTGTGAGGCCAGTGTTTGCGGGAAGTTCTTGCTGCATCCGTTGTGAGACCAATGCTCGCTGGACAGAAAGAGAAAATGTAAGTGCTCTACTGGGAAAGTTTTCGCTGCATCCGCTGTGAGACCAATGTTTGCTGTACAGAAAGAGAAGACAGAAAAATAGGAATGTGGGTGCTCGACTGGGGGATTTTGTCACTGCGTCCGCGGTGAGGCCAAATGCTCGCTAGATGGAAAAAGAGAGACCCCGAGTGGTCTTCATCAGTGAGGTTTTTATTTATTTATTTTTTTTTATGTGGAACCAGTTGGTCACATTTTCATGTAAAAATTCTTGCTGGGACGCCTGACTGTTGGAGAACAGATTTGAGGTGTTTCTGGAACCAAAAGCGTGTCACAGGTTTTATTGGATTTGTCTATGAACGGGCTACAGAGGAGATTTAACCTGAGAACTTCTCGTTTACGGGAATATCAGTTCCGAATAGCAAGGTACTGGAGTTGGGAATTAAGCCGCCTCTGAAGCCAACATCCTGAATTTCTGAAACAGAAAACGAGACAGGGAGTCAACGATTTGGTTTTCTGACCCAGGGACATGTTTAGCAATTATGATGAATTGGTCGCAGGCTGAAATCCTGGTGAATCAGAGCAGGTGAATGGGAATGGCCTTTGTTAATCAGGCATGATTAATGCAATGCACTGTTGCGTCGTTGTCGCAATGCACCAAGATGCTACTAGCGGCCCATTCTTTCCCTGACAGAAAAGCTGCTACTACGAGAGGGTAAAGCTCAAATAGAGCTGAGGATTGAGGTATGTCCTGGAGCTGTGGTGGCCACGGAGACGCAAACCAACGGCCTTGAAAAAATCCCCCGAAACCGACTGAGGGTGTGGCTTCTGTGGCGTCTGTGGACTGTTGGATGTCAGTGGGGAACGAAACGAGATTCCTTTTTCTATAACATAAGCCATTCCACTGGTTTAGAAATGTTAACCATAGCCTGAGTTCATCGCGACATGCCTGATTATGGAAATGAGGTCCTCTAGCGAGTGGACTGAGGACGTGAGCGAGAGGAGATGCGATATGAAGGGTCGGCCCTGCTGAATGATGAGCATTGCGAAGTTCAAGTGGCCAAGCAGGGATAGGAGTTCGCGTTTTGAACAATCAGTTTTTTTAAGAAGAGTAGATGAGACTAAAATCATTTCTAGGGACGCTTGGAATTTAACTGAATCCAAATGAATTCTTAGGAACTCAATGGATGTTGCAGGGCCAATGGCGATGGGAATTCTGAGCTCGGAAAAAACTTTTTGAACTGTGAGTGCGCGGCTGGGATGGCATTGGGAGGCGAGATTATTAAAAAGTCGTCTAGCAGGTGGATGAGGTGAGGAATGGCATAGTTGTTCGATTAAAATCCAGCAAACGGCTTCTGATAGCATGTCGAAAGTTTTAGGGCTGCTTTTGCATCTGAAAGTTAAACGCACTGCAAAATAATATTTCCCTTGCCAGTGAACTCGGAATAGGTGCCATGAATCTGGATGGATAGGCATTACTTTTTTGGCAAGCCAAGCGCCCCGACCTGCGATTTTGATCACGTCGACTGCCTGATCTACGTCATGGTATGTAATTGAAAACTGTCGAGAGGGATCAAGCTGTTTATGCTTGGGAACGGGGAATTGTGCAGAGCTGACAGGTCGATTATTAGGCGTTTTTTGCCCAGGAATTTTCTTGTAGCCACTCCAATGGGTCTAATATGAAATAGATTAAATGGAGGGTTATCGAATGGGCCGATCATGAAGCCTGACTCGACTTCTTTTTTTATCAGATTGTCTGCGACTTCTTTTTTGATCAGATTGTCTACGACTTCAGGTTCTATGAGGGCGGATTGAAAATTATTACATGTGATATTTTTGGGGATTTTTGTCATTTATTACTGAAAATCATTTTCGCACTGGTTCCACTGTGCGACTCGCACGGCACTTTTGGCTGCAAAAATGTTATGGGACGTATAGAAGGGCCCTCCCCATAGGACTGCGCGAGCTTGGCTATGATTGCCAGAAAGGCTGAACAGATAGTCTCAGTGAAACGGGAAAAAGCAGTAGAAAACTCAGAAAATGAAAGAACGCGGGATGAGTGTGTGCTTGTATTTTTCAGGGTAACGGAGAAATCCCTGCAATCGATTTGGTGGTCTGGTTCGGCTGCGGGGAGTAGAGAGGACCTGAGAGGATCTGTGCGCGGATGCTTTGGGACACTCTTGGTGGTTCCATAGCGACGGCGTTGGACGGAACGGGCAACGGTGTTGCTGTGAAGAGAGAATATTGTGATTTGACGTTAGTTTGAATGAGAGAGCTGGGGAGGGTATAAGCCGGGGCTGCGAATGTTGGCGGCGGCCTCACACTTGGACTACTCGCTGTGGCTTAACCCTATGGGGTCTGAAATCGCGCCGGCGCGATTTGCGCAATTTTTTTCACATAGCAGCAAAATAGACTTAAAATACTCCGTCATTTTTTGTCATACACACTTAAGAAATATGAAAAATTAACTGTTAAATGTCTACTTTTTCATGGGTCCACTTCCAATCGAAATAAATTTTACTTTTGTAAAATAAAGAAAATAAATAGTTCTGCCTCTCCTTCTCCGTGACCTTTTTTTCTGGAGCTCGTCTCTAAACTTAAACAAAACTCAGCGAATATTATTCACTCAGGCATGAGCAATATATCTTTATAATCATTTAAGTGTGTACTTTTAAATGATCTAATTCGAAACTAAAACAAATATTCTCTGTTTATGTAATCTATATAAAAAGAGAGAGATGTCAGTCGTTCTCATTTCAGCTAATTATCTTTTAATGTGACCACGCCCACAGAGAGCGCGAACGCAAATGATCTGAGGCAAGCCATGCAAACTGTTAACGCCCCCATATCAGCTGGATAATACACATCAAGTTGAACAAGAATCATGGACTTTACCTCGTCTTGCTGCGCTCTGAGGAATAATACTATTGTCCTAATCCTGGAACAATTTACCTCAGAAGTGCTGGTAGTTTCATTCCGAGGAGCAACGAATCAAGCTGATGTAGTAAGTTATTTATTCTTAAGAGCTTTGTTATAATCGCCATATTGATAGTGTCTGTAAACCGCAAAAAGACTGTTTAAATATGAATTGTGTGTCTGTGTGTGAATGATGAATGAAAGAGACTGTTGTTTACAGCTGTACAGCGTGCATCTCACACTGGCATAAACACGATATGTTATAGACTAAATATGAATATTTAGACAAGATTTCATTGATTAGTTTTGGATGGATTATAAAGTTTTTACTGTAAAAACAGCCTACTGCCACATTAAATAAGCTTTTGTTTGCCAATTTCTGCTCATATGTTATCCTTGAAATACATATACTTTTTACAAAGAAAGATTACACTTTTTATTAGTGACAAATTTGGGGAGAGGATACATATTCCAAAACTTTCAGAAAATACAGTAAGAGAATTAACTGCACAATTACTAGAAATGTTAACCTTGGATATTCTACAAGTTGCATGCATACAAAATATGTGGATAAAGACAAATGTTTTTCAAGTTGTTTCCAACTCTAACTTTGAACCAATTCTGTAGAATATATATTCTTCAGAATTGGTTCAAAGTTAGAGTTGGAAACATCTTGAAAAACATTTGTCTTTTTCCACTGGGTACTACAAGAAAGTGTGAGGACAAAATATGTGTGTATATATATATACATATATATATATATATATATATATATATATATACATACAGGTGTGTGTGTATGTGTGTGTGTATATAGCTTCTTTTGTCCTCGCATTCTTTGGTACCCAGTGACACACCTGTGTGAAAGGCTAATTATGCGCTCATTATTATGCGCTCATTATTATGCGCTCATTATGCAAGGCCATTGTCCTCTTAGGTGAGAATCACGCCCACTCAGGTGAGAATCACACCCACTCGCATATTGCCTTCACAGACAAAAAGTGTCTTAAAAAGTTTAAATCAATGTATTGTTTTGTGTAAATGATTAGGCAGAATGATTTTCTGATTATTTTGAAGCAAAAATTCTAGGCAACAACGTCCATTAGTCAAAAGTATTGTGGACTGAAAGCCTGTATGTCTGAATTACCCAGCGCTTTGCCTCAATCCAGCTACGGTCCATTTCCCGATAGGTGGGATAGTTGGGACAGCCGAGCTGTAGGAGGAGGCCGGGGAGGAAGATGGAAGTCTTGCCGAGGGCGGTGAAGACTGGCCTCGACGTCTTGGTGAGCGCAGGGCTGATCGGGCCGGTGTGCGGCCGCGTGAAGAAGCCTGGGGCTCAGGTGCAACGTCCGGCGTAGGAGGAATGGTCATGGGACCGGCGTAATGCGAAGGTGCATCCCTGCCGATGTTTACTACTTAGTCAGATGAAGAGCTTAGTCGTTGAGACATGATAGCAGAGCAGCAAACTAAGAAGCTATTAAACTGCTGCTAAACTGTCAATGGATTGAGGTGAGATTGCTGAATCTTTATACCTCTTATCATTGATTGCTGAGTGCACTCCACTCGTGTTAATTATCTGAACGTGCTCCTCCCGAACTTTGTTAATAAAACATCATGAAACATGAGAATGAACCTCATTGGTTCTTGAAGAAGTTCAAACGTGCTGCGTAACACGAGAATGAACCTCATTGGTTCTTACAGAAGCTCAAACGTGTTGCGTAACACGAGTATGAACCTCATTGGTTCTTGCTGAAGCTAAAACGTGCTGCGTAACACGAGAATGAACCTCATTGGTTCTTGTAGAAGCTCAAACGTGCTGCTTAACACGAAAATGAACCTTATTGGTTCTTGCTGAAGCTCAAACGTGCTGCGTAACACGAGAATGAACCTCATTGGTTCTTGCTGAAGCTCAAACGTGCTGCGTAACACGAGAATGAACCTCATTGGTTCTTGCTGAAGCTAAAACGTGCTGCGTAACACGAGAATGAACCTCATTTGTTCTTGATGAAGCTAAAATGTGTTGCGTAACACGAGAATGAACCATTGGTTCTCGCACGTCAAGCAAACATGCTTGAGCTTCCTTTTACCACAACTAATGTGTGAGTTGATGAATGTTTATAGGTCAAAGTGGTAGTTACATAGCTGTCAATAGAGGGACAGAAAGCTCTTTCTGTCTGGATTACTTGGGATGTTAAATTGTTTAAAATGTGAAAAATAAATATGAATAGCACTGTCACAATATGTGATACTATGACATAGCCATCCATAAAATGTCTATAAGCAAGAATTTTTGATTATTTTACAATATTTAGCTTTTCCTTTCCACAAATCTTTTAACACATTCTGTTTACTCAAGTAAGACTAAATAACTAAAATGTCTCATTTGACACTCTGATGATGATAGAGTGAAAGTCGTTTTAGTAATGTTTTCATCATATGTTTTAGAAAACCATTTAGGAAAAGTTAAAATAGCTAAGAAGTGACTACATTTTTAATAGTTATCTTCGGCGGTGCATTGTCAGACAGAGACACAGCTGCTTTCATCATTATGAGTATGACATAATGTCACGTGGATGTCATAGGATTTCCTAGGATTCTGTGCTTGCTGTCAGTTCCCAGTGGAGACTATCTCCTCACTTTCTCATGGGAAGAATGACCATATATGAGTGTGCTTTCTTAGACTGATTCATCTCATGGCAATGACAAATCAAATTCGGCCAGAAATAGATGTTTTATTATAAAACTACAAAAAAAAATTAAGTTATTCAACACAAACTGATGTTGGCTTGACAAATCCTTAAAAAGCCTTACAGACAGACGGATGGACGGACAGACAGACAGATGGATAGACAGACGATGCATAGATAGATAGACGGACGGTCGGACGGATGGAGGGATGGAAGGACCAACAGATGGACGGATGGATGGATGGATGGATAAATAGATTGATAGATAGATAGATAGATAGAGGCACAAATACAAAAAAAGCTACAGGTCTACGTCAATTTTGTGATTGTAAATCGAGAGCTGTAGGAGGAAGTTTTCATCATAATGGTTTATGTCTTGTGGTTATCGACCACCTCCTACGGGCGCATACCGCAATCAACTGGACACTTCTGTTTCTTCCCAAAAGACAGCGACTCACTCTTTCTTCTTGGAAGGTTCATCATCCAGACCTGAGACTGAGAACATGTTTAGGCTACATCAACATCTTCTGTCTCGCAATCCCCAGTTACTCACTGGTGTGAAATGAATTCAGCTTCATGTTTACAGGAAACTGCCCCCGACCCCCTTCCACAGCAATCTCTGTTAAACATCTCTACATTTCCATTCAGTTCCTCCCACTCATCAACAGTTACATTCAGAAGAGATTTCCATCTCTTCTCACATTCTCTTTTCACCCCTGTCCTTACCTAACTCCTCCTTAGTCATTTTCCTATATTATATATGTGTTGACACAACTGATTCACTAAAAAAATCTTGTGCTCTTCCATATAGTCTCGAAGCCAACCCGCAAATGTGAAACCAGCCAATCACTTTGCCGGAAATGCAGCAAAATTGCATTATGCAACATGTTGCCTCTCAATACCTTTTTTTTCTCTCCCTCTTCTCCCTTCTTCTGCACTGTCAACAATATATCCAGCAATTCTAACAGCAACTTTTTTTCATGATCCTTGTTCCATGGTTTCAGGTTTGGTCTTGTCTGTCTCTTATTTTGTAATTCCATGCATGGTTTTTACTTTGAAGTTCTTGCTTCATGTATCCTATTCCTGTCATTGGTGATTGTTTCCAGGTGTTTTTAATCTCTGTTCTTTAGTCTCTGTCTCAAACGGTTTCCCTGTTTGTTCTTGTATAGGCCCTTTTGTTTGCCATAGTCTTAGTCAAGTCTTGTGCTCTTTAATGCTGTACTTGTGGTTGGTTATAGTTCTTGGTTTCATTTGAGTGGTCTTGGATACTAGGTTTTTGTTTAGATAAATGAAAATCTTCATGTAGATCCTAAAGAGACTCCCAGCGCAACCAGTTCTCATTCAGTCGCTCACGTTCGACGTAGTCAGTTGTCTTTCGCTTTTCTGAGCCGATCGGTCTTCATGTCGATGTCTCTGATTGAAGAGTGTTATATTGCAACGAGCGAGTTTGTCGTTGTTCTTCTGGAAGACTCTACAGCGGTCTACAGCGCAGAGTGCAGCGGTGATCGTGAGCTTCTGAGCTCTTAACTGCTGTTTTAACAGCATCAGTTATATGTATTTGTTGACGGTTGGTTAGAGGGCAAAGAAGTGAGTGCTTCACTGTTTCAGTTCACTGTTTAGTGTTGCTGCGGTCATTCCCCTGTGTGCTCCGGCACTGGTGACAGGTCCGATTTCCTGAAAGAGCAACACAGTGCATTTGCGTATTTTTCAAGATGTCATTCTATCCGTGCGTTCCTGGATGCGTTCGTTCCCTGTCCCCCTCTGACGGTCACAATGGTTGCATCCTGTGTTTGAAAATAAATAAATAAATAAATAAATATATATATATGAGGTGAAACTCGAAAAAAATTTCATATCATGCAAAATTTCTGGTATTTAAGTAGCCTAATTCATATTGAAAGGTGAAACTAATATATTTAGATGTATTTCAGTAATTCAAATTAAAAGGTATTTATTAAGGTAATATATTTAATATAATTATATACATATGCATGATTATACTTTTCAGAGGGCCGACATTTCTGTATTTAAAATCCTTTTTTTTTTTTTTTTTGATTTCATGTAATATTAAAATTTTCGGAGATTTTGAATTTGGGGTTGTAAGCCATAATCATCCAAATTATAACTTTTGCACAATATTCAAATTTTTCGAGTTTCATCTGTATATTCAGCACGCTGAAGCAGCTTTTGTGGATAGTTGTGACTATCGTGGTGTTGAGATCGGGACTCGCATACATGCGTGAAGGTGGAGTCCCCATTACCATGCCCCGCTATGGCGCCGTGTGAGATGGGTGATCAGAGGATCATACTGAGGTTTCCCCGCCCAGTAACCAATCCCTGTGGGCCCCTCATTCCTCTATCACACCGCAGCCTGTGGAGCCCCCGTTGAGTGCACTGGTTCCTCTGTAATGGACTGACCAGCCGTTTCATTCTGTGCCCCACCAGAGGACAGGATGCCGATAAAAGCACCGGAGGGTGAGCTGACCTCTGTAAATGATGACTCGGCTGTGTGATCTCCCTCTGGGAGTGTAACGTTGTCCGAGCCAGAAATGTCAGCCATGCTGAAACGGGCCGCCGAGGCTGTTGGGCTCGAGTGGAATCCTCCACCTTGTCCCTAACAGTCTCGGTTGGATGACTGGTATCACAAAGCGGGCCGCGATGGTTCCCAACCCCTCCCAACCAATGACATGCGTGATTGGTCTGCCGATGTCTGCTTTAGTGGTCCAGGAGCGCCATCGTTGGCTCAGCCTGTTTTATATGGTGGATGCGGACAAAGTTCGGTTCCTGGACTCCCTAATTTCCTCCACCCCGCCACCGGTGGCAGTTCCTCTCCAGTATCCAGGGATGGGGGAACGAGCGCTTCAGATGGTTACTGTTCCGCCGCTGGCTCCCTGGAGTCCAGTGGTACCCGACTCAAAAGAAAGAGAAAATTTCTTTGTACCTGGGTCCTAAGAGGGCCAGACTGGCAGTGTGCGATCCTGTAAAGCCTTGCACCCTTCAGCCCCCTCTTGTTCACCAACACGGCAGTTGGGTGCCGTTCGAGGACCCGGTCGTCCGCCTTCTCACGCATCCCTGGCTGTCTCGTGGAGACCGGTAAGTATTGTACACCACACAAGTATTGTACACCTTCGGGCCTTCCGAGCTGTGTCCCTGTACGTCTGTGGTCCCCTTCGTGGAAGCCAAAAAAAAAAGTTTCCCAAGCGGTCCAGATGGCCCCAAACTATACCATTAGACTCAGCTTGCGATTCCTTTTTGCTCGGCTTCCACCCAAGCTGACATTCATCACACCTAGGGTTTTAGCAAATATGCTCCTGAAATTAGTGATTTTAGTCACACCTAAGTGTTGAGCAGTGCTCCTGTCTTGTGTGCGCACTTTCCAGTCTAGTCAAGTCAGGTCATCTTCATTTATATAGCGCTTTTGACAATGGATTGTTTCAAAGCAGCTTTACAGAGACAAACATATAATTTAAGGTAACATAGATTGTTTTGGCTTTATAGCGATTCTTGAATAATGTTATTTCCAGCTAAAGTTAGTTTTGATTGATTCACTTCCGTTGAAATGATCATTTGTTACTAAATTAGGGTGAAAACCTGTGATAAACACTGATGCCGTTCACATGCGCATTAAGAATTGATTCTATAGTTATGTGCTTTTGAATATATGTGCGCAGGTTTGTAATTCCCTACAAACCATGCCTAAACAAACCACTTGTCTTGCCTATATTCTGTATCAATTATTCTGTATCAATTCTGATACAGAATTTTGTTTTTATTTTATCACTTCAGGGTAGGTACGCGAACCGAAATTCACAACGCTTTATCTGTAGAGTGGTAAAGGAATCCTCCATAGGGAGAGGCTAGTTGGCACTTCAGCAATGCATTGTCATCGGGTGCAGGCGAAGCTCCTTCATCTGATCCTGCTCTGCTGATCGATTGCTCCTGTCTGCCTGCTGTAAGCTTTGTTTGCGTCAAGGCTGTTAGCTCTAAGCCTCGTATTAGCTTCGTATTTCTTTCTCTTTCTTTCTGTTTTGAACCATCATTTACTATAATTTCTAGTTGTTTAGATTACTAAATACAGCTTACCCAACATCTCAGATTAACCTTACATCGCTAGCTTCTGTCATTGTACAATATTGTACAATATAGTACAATATATGTGGAACTAGACAACTAGAGGCTGTTGAGAGAGGACGCTGGCGCAGTTGTGGCTGCCGCTTCTCCATCAGCGCGTTAAATTGTTTATTTTAAGGTGGTGTTGACTGGTTTTATATCGGTTGATGTTACCTGCTGCTAATATGCTGCCTTGCTGGATTTTATTTGTTTTTATACTGGCATTATTTGGAGTTTACGGCAAGATTGATTTCGACCTCCCGGACTGCACTATGTTAAAATACTCTGCCATGGAACTTTTACCGCTTGGTCATTTTGCGCCCCCTGCTACTGGCGTTTGGGAAAAACTGCGATCGCTACAACTTCTCCGCCAGCCAAAATACGTTCATCGTGGCTCCCGCCGGAATTTGCATTCAAGCGGAGCCGGTATAAACACAGTTTGGTCTCAAAGTCGTTTGGATCGCCACAATTTATCTTCACATCATGTCTGCCCTGCTAACTTCTCCTACCTCCAGAAGTCTACTCCATCCAGCTGTGGTGTCCGCCTTGACACAATCAGGTTTGCACATCTGAACACTCGCTCTATAAACAACAAAGCGGCTTTACTTTGTGACATTGTTTTGGACAAAAAACTGGACTTTTTTTTGCCTAAAAACGTGGCATCAGCCAAATTACTATTTCAATCTAAATATGTGTGCTCTGCCTGGCTACACTTATCTTGACCGGCCGCGCTCCACCGGTAGAGGTGGCGGTCTTGCTGTCATTTATAGATCTGATGTTGCAGTAACTGAGGTTTCATTGCCTTGCTTTTCATCATTTGAATGCTTGGCCTTTCAGCTGAATGGTCTCTCATCAGTTCTTGTGTTAAATATCTATCGTCCTCCCAAACTAAACTCTGCATTTTTCTCTGAATTTACTGAGTGTTTGACACTTGCCAGTGCACTCTGTTCAGTTACTCCTTTAACTGGTGATTTAAATATTCATGTTGGCAATATGGCTTGCAATAATGCTGTGTGCTTCATGGATACACTAGAATGTTTTAACTTCACCCAGCATGTTAATTTTCCGACACACAAACACGGACATATATTAGATCTGGTTTGCACTTGAGGAGTACTTATTGAACAACTTGAGTGCACTGATGTATGTATAAGTGATCACAAGCTCCTCACATTCAATTTGACTCCTCCTTCTTTGCAGTCTGTGAAAGAACGTGTTATCTGTTTTAGGAAAATCAGTGATATTGATCTTGATCTTCTTAGTCATACTATGGGTGACTTACCAGTTGCGGCCTCTATCGACCAGTATAATGCTGCTTTTACATTTATTCTGGATGAGTTTGCCCCTCTGAAAAAACGTGTTGTTTCTTTTAAGAGATCATCTCCTTGGTATACATCTGAGTTGCGCAAATTGAAGGCGATAGGCAGGCAGTTGGAGCGGAAATATAAAAAATCTGGCCTAACAGTTCATAGATCAATGTTTGACCAGCACCAGATTGAGTATCATAATGCTCTCAAAGCTGCAAAAGTGGCATATTATTCTACTATTATTAGTAGTAACATCTCAAATCTCAGAGTTCTGTTTAGAACAGTCAATAATTAAATTCCCTCCCAGTAACTTTAACTGTCCTACAATTGAGCAGTGTAACGCATTTCTCAACTATTTTACAACTAAAATTGAGAATATTTATAACGCCATTGCCTGTGAGGATGCTTCTGAGCTTGTTAAGGTGCATTCTCCTAATCTCTCTGGTCTCACTTTTTCAAGTTTCAGTGATGTTGATTTTGATTTTATTTCTAAACTTGTTTTGTCAATGAACTCCACTACTTGCATACTTGATCCACTCCCTACGACTGTTTTGAAAAACTGTTTGCCTGTTATTGTACCCCATATCACTGCTCTTGTAAATGCTTCACTCAATGCAGGGAATGTCTCTTCTGCTCTAAAAATGGCTGCAGTTACGCCAGTTCTTAAAAAGCCCAGGAGTGATATCACCGATATGTCAAATTATCGACCCATCTCCAATCTACCTTTCCTGGCAAAAGTGCTTGAGCGTGTGGTTGTTGGCCAACTCCATACTCATCTCTGTACAAATTGCCTATTAGAAACCTTTCAATCTGGGTTTAGATCTGGACACAGTACAGAGACTGCTCTAGTCAGGGTCCTGAATGACCTCCTCATTATAGCTGACTCTGGGGCTTGTGCCATTTTGGTTTTGTTAGACCTTAGTGCTGCATTCGATACCATATGTCACAGCATATTACTGGACAGATTGCATATGTGGACTGGTCTGTCTGGAACTGTGTTAGACTGGTTTAAATCTTACCTCTCAGATCGTTCCCAATTTGTCTACCTGGGTACTAACAGATCTCAGACTGTGCCTTTGTGTCAGGGTGTCCCTCAGGGGTCAGTTTTGGGTCCTATTTTATTTAGTGTTTATATGCTGCCTCTTGGGCAGATAATTCAGAAGTATGGCCTGAGCTTTCACTGTTATGCGGACGACACCCAGATTTATATCAGTTCTCAGCCTGATCTCAATTATTCCTCTTTAAAACTTTCTGACTGTTTGTTGGAAATTAAAGCGTGGATGAAACTCAACTTTCTACAACTAAACTGCTCCAAAACTGAAATCTTATTAATTGGCACTCCACTTAATGTCAGTAAATGTAAGGATTTCAAAATGTCAGTAGACAATACCCAATTGTCCCCTTCTGGCCAGGTGCGTAACTTGGGCGTGATTTTTGATGCCCAGCTAACTTTTAATTCACATTTTAAAAACATAACGAAGGTTGCTTTTTTCCATCTGAGGAACATTGCGCGTATTAGACCATTTCTCTCTAGGCCTGATGCAGAGAGGCTTATCCATGCCTTCATCACGTCAAGGCTTGATTATTGTAATTCTCTCTTTGCTGGTTTACCAGCAAATTCTATCAAGAGGTTGCAAGATATACAGAACTCTGCCGCATGTGTTTTAACTCATACATCCTCACGCCATCACATTACACCTGTGCTCCAGCAACTGCATTGGCTTCCAGTTCAGCCACGTATTGATTTTAAAATTCTGATTTTAACCTATAAAGCAGTACATGGGTTGGCTCCAGATTACATCTGTGATTTGGTTACTCCATCCACTCCCGCTCGCTCTCTCCGTTCCGCTGGCTCTCTCTCTCTGTATCAGCCTCGTTGTAAATTGAAAACCATGATGGGAAGAGCCTTTTCCTATAACGCGCCTAAGTTATGGAACACACTACCCGCATCTATTAGGGATGCTGCTTCAGTGGATTGTTTTAAGAAACTTCTTAAGACACATCTTTTTAGTCAAGCTTTTAATTTATAATTGTATCATTATTTTATTATTTTGATACTTCTATATTTTTTACTTCCATGTTTGACTATTTTGTTTTGTACATGTTGTAGCGCTTTGAGTCTGAGAAAGGCGCATTACAAACAAAATGTATTATTATATTATTATTATTATTATTATTATTATTGTTAGCACAGCACGTTAGTAACTCGCTAGCCTGCTAACGCGCCACCCGTGCGCTCATTTATTTATTTTTCTCTCGCGCGCCCGCGCCTTTGAGTTCATAAAAGCTCAGGTAAATAAGAATCAGTCAACAACCACGGTGAGTAATGTCTTGTCCTGTTATTGTCACCTGTGTCACGTGTCATATGTTTAGTATAGCCTTCTCCGATGGCAGTATAGGATTTATATGTGATAAATGCAAGGAGACAGTCAGGCTGACGGAGAAGATTTCAGAGCTAGAGACACGTATCCAAACTTTAATTGAGGATAGTAAGGATAGTACTAGAGATTTAGATACTATTTTGGATGCGCCTAGCATAGTGAACTCTTTACATGATTCGGTTCCGGCTGAAGTAGAGCCCGTGCAGCAGGGCAGATGGGTGACTGTAAGAGATCGGTCTAGTCGTGGATCGAAAAACCACTGTTCAGTTCCGATTACTATAACGAATCGATTTGCCCCACTCAGTGAAACACCCACTGAGAATTCTGTTGCTTGTGCCCTGGTAATTGGTGATTCGATCACACGGAACGTGAAAATAGAGACACCAGCAACCATAGTCACATGTTTGCCGGGAGCCAGAGCGCCTGACATCAAAGCAAATTTAAAAGTGTTGGCTAATGCTAATCGTAAATTCTCAAAGATCATTATTCATGTCGGCACTAATGATGTTCGACTCCGCCAGTCGGAGATCACCAAAACTAATATTAAAGAGGCGTGTGAACTCGCAAGTACGATGTCAGGCACTGTAATTTGCTCTGGCCCCCTTCCTGTTCGCCAGAGTGATGAGATAGTTAGTAGATTGTGTTCACACAATGTCTGGCTGTCGAAGTGGTGTCCGCATAATAATGTAGAATTTATAGACAATTGGAAAAGTTTTTGGGGCAAGCCTGACCTGTTGAAAAGAGATGGTATTCATCCCTCCTGGGCTGGTGCTGCTCTTCTCTCTAGTAATTTGGCTCATAGTCTTAAAGATAAAACATGACAATCTGGGGCTCAGGTCAGAAAGCAGACTGGCTAAACCGACCGTCTGCTAGCGGCCTCACGTCACCAAGGTCAGATAAATCCCATCACATAGAGCCTCTTTCACCTAGATATCATCATATAGAGACTGTGTCTGTTCCCCGAATTTGGAAATCCAAAAAATGTCAGGTTAAAAATGTATTTGATGTTCAACAAATAAAAAACAGATATAATAAAGAGGAGCAAATAATAAAGCTTGGGTTGCTGAATATTCAATCCCTTACTTCAAAATCGCTCATAGTTAATGATATGATCTCAGATTATAATCTAGATGTGCTGTGTTTGACAGAAACCTGGCTAAAACCAAACGATTGCATTACTTTAAATGACACAAGATTACTGTTATAAACATGAACCTCATCTGAAAGGCAAAGGGGGAGGTGTTGCTGTAATTTATAGTAATATTTTCAAAACCACTAAGAAATCTAGTTTTAAATATACAGTACTTCTTTTGAAATGTTAGTGCTTAATGTAAAAATACATAGTGTAAACGATAAATCACGTTTGAAAATTCTGCTGGCTACTGTTTACAGGCCACCAGGGCACCATTAAGATTTTATCAAAGAATTTGCAGACTTTCTATCAGAATTAGTATTGGCTGCAGATAAAGTACTAATAGTTGGTGATTTTAATATACATGTAGATAATGAAAATGATGCATTGGGATTGGCATTTAAAGACATTGTGAACTCAATTGGAGTTAGACAACACATGTCAGGACCTACTCATTGTCGTAATCATACTCTAGATTTAATACTATAACATGGAATAGATGTTGATGCTGTTGAAATTCTGCAGCAGAGCGATGACTTCTCAGATAATTATCTAGTCTCATGTAAATTACATTTAGCCCAGGCTGCAAAGCCGACTCCGTGTTATAAATATGTTAGACCTATAACTTCTGCAACTAAAGATTGCTTCATCAATAATCTTCCTAATCAGTTTCATCGTCTCCGCATCCTGGATAGCTTAGAAGAACTTGACATTGCAACAGAAACTTTTAACTCTCTTTTCCAGCACTTTAGACGCAGTTGCTCCGTTGCGCTTAAAGAAGATTAAAGAAAATAGTCCAAACAAAACTAGAGGTATTTCGGGTTTCATGGAAAGAGAGCTCGATTGCTTACAGAGAGGCCTTAAAAGCTGCTAGATCTGCTTATTTTTCAACCCTATTAGAAAAAAATAAACTAAACTAACGAAAAAGAAAGCTTCAAGCCCAGAAGTGTCCAAGCAACACAGCAGTAATGACTTTATGAACTTCTTCACTTATAAGATTGATAATATCAGGGACAAAATTATAATTATGCAACCGTCTACTACGGTATCGGATCAGGGAATGCATTGTAGGCTCCATAAGGAAACATTTTATTCATTTGTTGCTATAGGAGAGGAAGAACTTTGCAAACTCATTAATTCATCTAAATCGACTACTTGTATTTTAGACCCTATACCGACTGCTGTTATAAGCTACTGAAGGAGATGCTTCCAGATGTCATAGATCCTCTTCTTAATATCATTAATCCATCTTTGTCTCTAGGATACGTAGCAAAAACCTTTAAGCTGGCTATGATAAAACCGCTTGTTAAAAAAACGCAACTTGATCATACAAAATTAATCAATTACAGGCCGATCTCAAATCTACATTTTCTGTCAAAGATATTAGAAAAAGCAGTATCCTCACAACTGTGTTCCTTTCTTGAAAGAAATGATATCTGCGAGGATTTTCAGTCCGGATTTAGACCGTACCATAGTACCGAGACAGCTCTCGTTAGAGTCACAAATGATTTGCTTTTATCATCTGATCCTGGTTGTATCTCCCTATTAGTGTAACTTGATCTTAGTGCTGCATTTGACACAATTGACCACAACATTCTTTTAAATACACTAGAAAACGTCTCGGTTACGTATGTAACCCTCGTTCCCTGAGTACAGGGAACAGAGACGTGTTGTCGGGGGAGTTCCCTGACGAATTGGGATCACGCTAGGGAGACCAATTGCCTTAGAGTGAATTAAAACGAGCCAATGAATATTGGCATGCAAGATTTGCATTCCACGACCCGTCTGCCAGTGCGGGTATAAAGCCGGAAGCAAATGCATGAACACGTTTTTCGCTGAGGAGCCGAACGGTGTTCAGTCCTCTGCGAAGGTACAGCAAACATGGTGAAGGGACGACACGTCACTCAGGGAATGAGGGTTACATACGTAACGGAGACGTTATCTTTTGTCCTGGGAACTCCGACGTGTCGTCGGGGGAGTTCCCTGATGAATTGGGATCCCTAATAAAACGCCATGGTGCTGGCCCCTTCCAGCACCCAGCTAGCTACCCTGCAGCAGTTTCTTGAACAAGTTGCGGGAGCTAGCTAGGAAATCACACTGCTGTTCCGCAAGACCCGCTCAGTGGATATTGGATAACACTGGGAAAGCGTGCCCTAACCCGTAAAAAGGGGAAGGGAACGCTGCGGAAGCCAGTCCGCCTGATAAAGGCCTGGAATACACACATGTACTAGCCCAGTGGGATAGTGAACATATGGCAGTCCCTGAGGTAGTTCCAATCCAAGGGAATTGGGAGCACACTCAACAGGGACGACAGAATGAGTCTATCAAGGGGAAGATACGGCTGAACTGCATGTGGCAACATGGGTCACCGAAGAGACCACTGGAACACCCAGTCCACAAACAACTCCTACCTAGAGGTAGCAGACCTGGCGCCGGTGGTCCGCCACGCCTGGCACCGGAGGGGTGATGGAGGAACTCATGAGGCTAACCGACTTAGGGCGCCAACGCAGCATAAGACGGACGTATCCGGCCGAGGCACGGAGTGGCGTAGCAAGCCGACACAACCTATTCACAACCTATTCCCTCGCACCACTGGCTGTAGCGAGTACTCGGGAGGAAACAGGTTCTACACGTAAGCTATAGAACGTGTTTGGTGTCGCCCAGCCCCCAGCTCTACAAATGTCTGTCAGCGAGGCACCTTGAGCCAAAGCCCAGGAAGCGGCAACACCTCTTGTAGAGTGAGCACGCAACCTGGGAGGACAAGGCTCACCCAGAGACTCATAAGCTCGGGTGATAGCATCCACTAACCAGTGAGCTAAACTCTGCTTGGAGACGGCCTTCCCCTTCTGCTGGCCTCCGTAACAGACAAAGAGCTGATCTGAGGTCCTGAAGCTTGCGTTCTGTCAATATAAACTCGCAGAACGCGGACGGGACAGAGAAAAGCTATTGCTGGGTCTGCCTCCTCCTGGGGCAGCGCTTGCAGGTTCACTAACTGATCTACGAAGGGAGTGGTAGGAACCTTAGGCACATATCCGAGCCGGGGTCTCAACACCACGTGAGAAAGGCCCGGCCCGAACTCTAGGCACGATTCGTCGACCGAAAAAGCCTGCAAATCCCCGACCCTCTTGACAGAGGCCAATGCTAAAAGGAGCACTGTCTTAATGGACAGAATATTAAGCTCTACTGACAACAAAGGCTCAAATGGAGGACTTTGAAGAGCCCTAAGTACAAGAGCTAGGTCCCAGAGGGTACAGAGTGCAAAACACAAGGTCGATTTAACCTCCTAGCACCCTTAAGGAATCTGATGATCAGGTCATGCTTCCCCAAGGACTTACCTTCTACTACATCGTGATGCGCGGCTATTGCAGCGACATATACTTTAAGGGTGGAGGGAGACAGCCTTCGTTCCAACCCATCTTGCAGGAAGGAAAGCACGACTCCGATCAGGCAAGTTCGGGGGTCCTCCTGACGGGAGGAACACCAATCGACGAATAGGTTCCACTTCCGCATAGAGGCGCCTCGTAGAGGGGGCTCTAGCGGAAGTGATGGTGTCTGCTTCTGCCTGTGGCAGACCACCTAGAACATCCGTGTCCCGTCCAGGGATCAGACATGGAGTTTCCAGAGGTCTGGACGCGGGTGCCATAGAGTGCCCCGTCTCTGAGAAAGGAGGTCCTTCCTCAGAGGAATCGGCCAAGGAGGGGCTGTCGCGAGGAGCATGAGTTCCGTGAACCAAGTCCTAGTGGGCCAATACGGCGCCTCTAGAAGGACCTGCTCCTCGTCCTCCCTGACCTTGCACAGGGTCTGTGCAAGAAGGCTCACTGGGGAAAACGCATACTTGCGCAGGTCCCGGGGCCAGCTGTGATCCAGGGCGTCCGTGCCGAGGGTCCCCTTGGTCAGGGAGTAAAACCACTGGCAATGGGTCGTGCCTGGAGAAGCAAAAAGGTCTACCTGTGCGACTCCGAAGACACTCCAAATCAGCTGAACCGCCTGGGGATGGAGTCGCCATTCTCCTGGCAGGGGAGGCAGCCGTGAAAGCTCGTCTGCCACACGGTTGAGCTCCCCTGGAACATGAGTGGCGCGAAGCGATCTCAGATGCTTCTGACTCCATAGGAGGAGGTGGGAGGTGAGTCGCGACATACGACGGGAGCGTAGACCACCTTGTCGGTTGATATACGCAACGGTCGCAGTGTTGTCCGTACGGACCAGTACGTGCTTGTGTTTGAGAAGCCCCTTGAGGCGACACAAGGCTAAGCGTACTGTTTGCAACTCTAGGCAGTTGATGTGCCAATGCAGCTGGGGCCCAGTCCACAGACCCGAGACTGCACGCCCTTTGTACGTGGCCCCCCACCCCATGGCAGAAGCATCTGTAAAAACCACAGCATGCCTGGAAACCTGGACTAAGGGCACTCCAGCCCGAAGAAACGCAGGATCTGACCATGAAGGTTTAGCGACAGTGCGGGGTCACTTTGACCCGGAACGTGCCACTCTGCCACGCCCAACTCGGGACTCGATCGTGAAGCCAGTGCTGAAGCGGTCTCATATGTAACAGGCCGAGTGGCGTTACTGCAGCTGCGGCTGCCATATGCCCCAGGAGCTTCTGAAATTGTTTCAGTGGAACCGCTGTCCTGCCTTGAAAGGACCTGAGGCAGGTGAGCACTGACTGAACGCGTTCCTCCGTGAGGCGTGCCGTCTGAGCGACCGAGTCCAACTCCATACCGAGATAAGAGATCCTCTGCACGGGGCAGAGTTAGCTCTTGTCCCAGTTGACCTGAAGCCCCAACCGGCTGAGGTGCCGTAGCACCATGTCCCTATGATCGCACAACACATCTCGGGAGTGAGCTAAAATGAGCCATTCATCGAGATAGTATAGTTGAGAATGCGAACGCCTTGTTCTCTCATGGGAACAATGGCCGCCTCCGCGACTTTCGTGAAGACATGGGGCGACAGGGCCAGCCCGAAGGGAAGGACTTTGTACTCATACGCTTGACCCTCGAAAGCAAACCGCAGAAACGGTCTGTGTCGAGGAAGAATCGAGACGTGAAAGTACGCGTCCTTCAGGTCGATCGCTGCAAACCAATCCTGGGGACGGATGCATTCGAAAATGCGCTTTTGCGTGAGCATTTTGAATGGGAGTTTGTGCAGGGCCCGACTCAAAACTCGCAGGTCCAGGATTGGCCGTAACCCCCCCCCTTCTTGGGTACAATGAAGTAAGGGCTGTAGAACCCAGACCTCATCTCGGCTGGAGGAACCGGCTCGAACGCGTCCTTCGGCAGCAGGACGTCGATCTCTTTCCTCAAGACAGGGGCATCAGCGCACCACACCCGGGTGAAGCGGAAGCCCCTGTACCTGGGAGGCCGGCGGGCAAACTGAATTGCGTAGCCGAACCGGATGGTGCGGGTGAGTCAGCGGGACAGTCTCGGAAGCGTAAGCCATACTTCGAGAAACCGTACCAACGAACCCACCCGGACTACCAGCGTACCCGCAGAGGGACAGCGAAGTGGAAGGCAGGGACCGGACTCCGGAGGCATTACTGCGGCCGAGAGAGAGGTCTGGGTGTGCGGGGCAACACCACCTGCTTCCACCAGGGGGCAGACACCAGGGAAGTTACTTCTTTTACTTGTTACTTCTACAAACTTCTGTTACTTCTACAAACTGACAACAGTCAGATAAGTATGATTTAAACCATGCTAGTGCAATTCCACTAATGCCAACATAGTTTTCTAGTCTATTTAAAAGAATGTTGTGGTCAGTTGTGTCAAATGCAGCACTAAGATCAAGTAACACTAATAGAGAGATACAACCACGATCGGATGATAAAAGTAAATCATTTGTGACTCTAACGAGAGCTGTCTCGGTACTATGGTACGGTCTAAATCCAGACTGAAAATCCTCGCAAATATAATTTCTTTCAAGAAAGGAACACAGTTGTGAGGATACTGTTTTTTCTAATATCTTTGACAGAAAAGGGCAGATTCGAGATCGGCCTGTAATTGATTAATTTTCATTGACTAAAGTTGTGTTTTTTTAACAAATGGTTTATCATAGCCAGCTTAAAGGTTTTTGGTACGTATCCTAGAGACAAAGACGAATTAATGATTTTAAGAAGAGGATCTATGACATCTGGAAGCATCTCTTTCAGTAGCTTAGTCTGTATAGGGTCTAACATTCAAGTTGTCGATTTAGATGAATTAATGAGTTTGCAAAATTCTTCCTCTCCTATAGCAACAAATGAATAAATGTTTTCCTCAGGGAGACTACAATGCACTCCCTTGATGTGATACTGTAGTAGACGTTTGCATAGTTATAATTTTGTCCCTGATATTATCAATCTTATAAGTGAAGAAGTTCATAAAGTCATTACTGCTGTGTTGCTTGGACACTTCTGGGCTTGAAGCTTCCTTTTTCGTTAGTTTAGCCACTGTTTCAAATAAACACCTAGGATTATGTTTATTTTCTTCTAATAGGGTTGAAAAATAAGCAGATCTAGCAGCTTTTAAGGCTTCTCTGTAAGCAATCAAGCTCTCTTTCCATGAAACCCAAAATACCTCTAGTTTTGTTTTTTTCCAGTTTCGCTCCATTTTTCTGGCTGCTCTCTTAAGGACCTGAGTGTGCTCGTTGTACCACAACGTTGGACTATTTTCCTTAATCTTCTTTAAGCGCAACGGAGCAACTGCGTCTAAAGTGCTGGAAAAGAGAGAGTTAAAAGTTTTTGTTGCAATATCAAGTTCTTCTAAGCTATCCGGGATGCAGAGATGATGAAACCGATTAGGAAGATTATTAATAAAGCAGTCTTTAGTGGCAGAAGTTATAGGTCTAACATATTTATAGCATGGAGTCGGCTTTGCAGCCTTGGCTAAATGTAATTTACATGAGACTAGATAATGATCCGAGATGTCATCGCTCTGCTGCAGAATTTCAACAGCATCAACATGTATTCCGTGTGATAGTATCAGATCTAGAGTATGATTACGACAATGAGTAGGTGACACATGTTGTCTAACTCCAGTTGAGTTTACAATGTCTTTAAATGCCAATCCCAATGCATCTTTTTCATTATCTACATGTATATTAAAATCACCAACTATTAGTACTTTATCTGCAGCCAATACTAATTCTGATAGAAAGTCTTTATCAAATTCTTTGATAAAATCTTTATGGTGCCCTGGTGGCCTGTGTACAGTAGCCAGCAGAATTTTCAAAAGTGATTTATCGTTTACACTTTGTATTTTTATATTAAGCTTCAAAAGAAGTATATTTAAAACTAGATTTCTTAGTGGCTTTGAGAATATTACTACAAATTACAGCAACTCCTCCCCCTTTGCCTTTCAGATGAGGTTCATGTTTATAACTGTAATCTTGCGGGGTGGACTCATTTAAAGTAATCTAATCGTTTGGTTTTAGCCAGGTTTCTGTCAAACAGCACATCTAGATTATAATCTGAAATCATATCATTAACTATGAGCAATTTTGTAGTAAGGGATCGAATATTCAGCAACCCAAGCTTTATCATTTGCTCCTCTGTATTATATATCTGTTTTTTATTTGTTGAACATAAATTAATAAATTAAATTCGGGGAACCGTCTATTGGCGAAGGACACGATGCAGCCCGCTCCCTCCGGCTTCTATAAGCCTGTACTTCATTGTACCCTAGTGAGGTGGGTCATGACCGTCTTGGTCCTATATATTGAGAAGAGCCCATTTTCAAAAGCCTCCATTACATTTTTTACACAGATGCATTTCCAAATGCTCCGTCCCCAAGATTGGTCTGCAGCATTTAATACATGAGATACATGTACTTCATATCTCTATCTTTCCGCACCACAGGCCATCCTGTGTTCATGCGTTCGAAAGGTTTCAATTGTATCAATACAAAACAAAAGTATCAATACAAGGTCCTACCCTTCAAGTGCTCATAACTAGGGTTGGGTACCGAAACGCGGTGCCAATAGAGAACCGGTTCCGATGTAAATGGTAACAAGACCGAATAACAACAAAAATTTCGGTGCCTGACTTTATTTTTACCGCCCCCTGTAAAAATGTCTTTTCTAGTTTAGAGATGGATTCGATCCACCACATCTTTGAAAAGGACTGTGTGGGTGGTTATTGCTATATAGAAGTGAGAAAGGGTCCCACTGAAACTCTTCAGAGGCTCCTGGGGGATATGTGAGACGCAGACGCTCGGCTTCCTCCATATGAAGACCGCTTCAGCACTGACTTCACGGCTGAGTCCCGAGGTGGCCATGGCAGAGCAGCATGCTCGTGTGAAAGCACCCTGGCCTGCTGCCAAACCCTCAGTCCGTAACAGACCTTTTGTTTCTTCGGGCCAACGGTCCTTAGAACGAATGTCCATCAATACTGGCTGAGGGGCCACATACAAAGGGCATGCAGTAACGGAGGTCTAGGCGCCCTCCGACTGCGTTGGCATCCATTGCCTCGAGTTGCTTGCAGTTCATCTTGCTTTGAGTCATCGCTACTCAGCTACGCAGTCCAGCTGTTTGGGACCACTTCGGGGCCGCACAGTTACATCTTTTGCCCCTTCGGACTCGTCCCTCCGTCAGTTATTTTTTTCTTCTGTCTGAGTGGACATCCCTCTATACAGAAAAAACTCTAAACACAGCTGAAATGCATTCCCCAGTGAGCCTTCTTGCAGACATCTGTGCTTAAGTCAGGGAGGAGATGGAGCAGGTCTTTCTAGTTGCCCCTTATTTGCCCAACTAGACTTCTTCTCTTGACAGCCCTTCCTGACTCCTTCCTCTGAGTGAGTACATTCTCAGGGATGGGGCATGATGGCACCCGCGTTTAGACCTTGGAGAGTTCCAGGTCTGGTTCTAAAAAGAACCGGATGTGGAGGTTTTGGTTACTACCGCAATAAATTTTTTATGCCATAGAGACCATCACTTCTGTGAGAGCACCCTCTCAAAATGAGGCATGCTCCCCCTTAGAAGTGGAACCTATTCGTTGAAAAGAGTCTTCTCTCCGTGAGGAGATCCCAAAGGTGTTCGATCACTTCAGTGCTGTTTTCCTGGGTAACACTTTATTTGAAGGGGTGTGCATAAGACTGACATGACACTGTCATAAACATGACATAACACCTGTCATGAACATGAAGGAGTCTTTATGAATGTTTATGACTGTTGTCATTAAGTGTCATTCGGTAAATTATGACACTTTTAATGCAAAGTTGACATTGTTTAAAATGTCTTTGTTATGACAACTTGACATTACCAAGACAAAAATGTCTTGATTATGACAACTTGACATTAACAAAGACAGAAATGTCTTTGTTATGACAACTTGACATTAACCAAGAAATCATAACCTGTCAACCTGTCACAACTTTGGCCGTCATGACACCATTATAACTGTCATGAATATTTTACTTGTCCTCAAGTAAAGTGGAACACATTGTACTAGTTATAAAGATGTCATTAAGGGTTATTACACTGTCAAATGCGACAAGTTTGATAATTAGACCTGTTATGACATATTTGTGACAGGTTGACAGGTTATGATTTCTTGGTTAATGTCAAGTTGTCATAACAAAGACATTTCTGTCTTTGTTAATGTCAAGTTGTCATAATCAAGACATTTTTGTCTTGGGTAATGTTAAGTTGTCATAACAAAGACATTTTTTGTCTTTGTTAATGTCAAGTTGTCATAACAAATACATTTTTGTCTTTGTTAATGTCAAGTTGTCATAACAAAGACATTTTTGTCTTGGTAATGTCAAGTTGTCATAACAAAGACATTTTAAACAATGTCAACTTTGCATTAAAAGTGTCATAATTTACCGAATGACACTTAACCCTCTGGAGTCGAGAAACGCGCCGGCGCGTTTTGCGCGATTTTTTTCACATAGCAGCAAAATAGACTTAAAATACTCAGTCACCTTTGGTCATACACACTTAAGAAATATGAAAAAATAAACTATTAAATGTCTACTTTTTTATGGGTCCACTTACAATCGAAATAAAATATTGTGCTTTTGTAAAATAAAGAAAATAAACAGGGTGTGCCTTCTGCCTCTCCGTCTCCGTGAACTTTTTTTCTAGAGCACGTCTCTTAACATAAACAAAACTCCGCAAATACTAGTCACACAGGCATGATCAATATATCTTTATAATCATTTAAGTGTGTACTTTTAAATTATCTAATTCAAAACTAAAACAAATATTCTGTGTTTATGTAATCTATATAAAAAGAGAGAGATGCCAGGCGTTCTCATTTCAGCTAATTATCTTTTAATGTGACCACGCCCACAGAGAGCGCGCGCTATAGAGACGCAAATGATCTGAAACTTGCCAACGCCCACACGAGCTCGATAAAACACCAAGTTCAGATTAATGTACCGGTAGTCTGTGTCGTTTTTCGAGGCTTTGAGGAATAATTCTGGATAATTTACCTCAGTGCTGGATTAATTTCACTTCGAGGAGCCATGGATCCAGGATCATAGTACGTTTATTCTTTGTTCTAATCGCGAATACTGTTTTAAAATGAATCGCGTGTCTTTCTCTGTGTGATGAATGAACGGAATTCGCACTGTTGTTGTTACAGACGAAATATGAAAGACAACATTTAGTTGACTAGTTTGGGATAGATTATAAAGATTTTTACTCTAAAATAGACATCAAATAAGCTTTAGTTAACCAGTTTCTGCTCATATGTTAAATATATAACGTTAGAATGTTTTGTCAAAAATAAGCTCATAATCTAAGATGTTATTATAGTGTTTGTTCCAATGTAGACTATATCAAACTAATGAATCCTTAACTTTGAAATATGAATGATAAAATCCAGGCTATAGGCCTACTTAAAAAAAAAAAAAAAAAGACAAGATAGATGTAAAAAAAAATCTTAATATTATTGTTTTTTATTAGTGACACATTTGAGGAGATTCCAAAACTTTCTGAAAATACAGTATGAGAATTAACTGCATACTAGAAATGTTTACCTTGGAAATTATACAATTTGAATGTATAAAAAATTTGTGAAAAAATACCTTTTTTTCCTCTCTGAGAACTCTAACTTTCTAACTCTAACTAATTCTGTAGAATGGTCCATATAGCCTATTTGAACAGGATTTGTTTCCAGGTATGACTATGTACTAAAAATGTGCTTTTGACTTTCATTTATATTTGTATTTTATATATATATATATATAATTTATTTATTTATTTTTGTCCTCGCATTCTTTCTTGTGTGACACACCTGAATGAATGGCTCATTAGTATGCAGGCTCATTAGTATGCAGGCTCATTACTATGCAGGGTCTTTGTCTTCTCAGGTGTGAATCACAGCAAGTCACGCCCCTGCGCATATTGCCTTTGGAAGCAAAAACTGTTTTAAAAAATTTAAATCAATGTATTGTTTTATGTGAATGATTAGGCAGGGTGATTTTCAGATAATTTTGAAGCAAAAACACTAGGCAACTACATCCATTAGTCAAAAGTCTTGTGGACACATATTAAGTATGTGTTTTGTGGCCTTATTTCAGAAACTTTAATTTTTAGTTTTTTGAATAACCATGCATAAACATTATTCCCTCAAAAATACAAATATGTAAATAGATGTTGCTCGCATATTATGGTACCCCTATTTGTGCTAAATAGAGTGTAATTACACCTTTGCCATTAATATGTTTATAAGCAACTGAAAAAAGCACAAATGTCAGGGCATGTCAAAACATCTCACAGACCTCAAAAACCCCTTAGACTCCAGAGGGTTAATGACAACAGTCATAAACATTCATAAAGACTCCTTCATGTTCATGACAGGTGTTATGTCATGTTTATGACAGTGTCATGTCAGTCTTATGCACACCCCTTCAAATAAAGTGTTACCTTTTCCTGCTAATGGGTTGGAGTGAGGGCTGTCTCCCACACCTCAAAACATTATTGCCTCTGTATTGACGCACATCATGATGCAGTGGATACAAATCTGTGGGAAGCACAACTTGATCGTCAGGTTCCTGAGAGGAGCAAGGAGTCTGAATCTGCCTTGCGCTCCCTCTTTACCCTCTTGGGACTTATCTCTGGTGCTACTGCACTGCAGAGACATCCCTTGAGCCCTGCAGGCAGTGAGTTAAAAATCCTGTTTTTAGAGAAACAGTTCTCCTGCTTGCTTGGTCTCTCTCTAGAGGGTAGGGACTTGCACGCATTTTCGGTCAACGAATCGTGCCTAGAATTTGGGTCGGGTAACTGTCATGAAATCTGAGACCCTGGCTTGGATGTGTGCCCAAGGTTCCTACCTCTCCTGCGGGACCAGGTGGTGAGCCTGCAAGCACTGGCCCGGAGGAGGCAGACCCAGCCCTGGCTTTTCTCTGTCCGTCCGCTCCATTGTGGTTATACGTACTCAGAATGCAAAGCCTGGACCTCAGACCAGCTCCTGTCTGTTTCGGAGACCAGCAGAAGGGAAGGCTTTATCCAAGCAGAGGTTGGCCCACTACCTGTGGTTGCCTTCATCTTGGTGCTTCCCCAATATGCACATGCCCACCTGGATGGTGAGCTCCTCCTAAGTGAGCATTGTTCCCTCTTAGGCATTGACACAGAGTGCCTCGCTGAACAGATGTTAATAGAGTTGGGGGCTGGGCGACTTCTATCACGTTCGCTAGAGAACTGGCCTATGTGTCGAACCGCTGCTTCCCGTGGGCTCTCTTCACATGAAGCCAGTTTCACTGTAAGCCCGGTTCGAAGTGTCCGCTTGCTGCACCATTCTCCTCCTATCGACTGGATAAGTGCACAATTCTTGCTCCAGTGAGTTCCCCTTAATAGCCGAGCCCTGTAGAGTTCCTCCATACCCTTTGGCAATGGGCGTGGCGGAACGTCCAAAGCCAGGCACGTATGCGCTGGTGGAACCTGTTAGGCTGGGTCCATATGTTGTGATCCCTACGGCAATCCCATATGTTTATTCTTCAATGGTACGGGTCCCTGTGGTGAGCCCGTGTCTTCCCTCTGGTTGAGTCTCCTCCCTGTCTTAGGCTGGAGCCACCACAGTGACATTCCATATGTTGTACTGCCCAGTCATCCGTCCAGTCCATATGTGTGTTCTCCACATGTTACCTCCCTCAGGGCAGGATGTGGCTTCCGCTGCATATTCCTTTCCAACGAAAGAGAACGCTTTCCCAGTGGTCTTGTGGAACAGCAGTGACTTCCCTGGCCTAAGCCCTATCCCGTCTCTGCCTCAAATAATGGGTTGGGATCAGAAGGCTTTTGTCTAGGCACTGGAAGGTGGCAGCACTAGTGGTGTTTTAATTGGGATCCCAATCATTCGATGTTGAATTTTTTACTTTAATTTCCTATCATCACTCACTGTAAAGCCACTTTTGGAACAATCTACATTGTTAAAAGCACTATATAAATGAAGATGACTTGACTTGACGTAAGCGATTGAAAGGGAATGTCTTGGTTATGTATGTAACCCTCAGTAAGATTGTTTTAAAAAGAACATTTATACTGTACTATATATGTACAGTTCTCAACTATTATTCTGCACATGCACTTTTCATGACCTCATATTGACTAAGAGACTACATGGAGGAAAAAAGTGTAACACTGCAGTACCATTTGAAACCAATTAGTGAAGGCAAAAGGAGCAGTGATCAGTTTCAGGACCTGAGATATAGTTCTTCCAGAAAGACTCGGGAGATAGAATGATGTAACAAAGCATTAATTTATTGACAGCCCAGCAAGCAATTTTTTATAAAGTTCTTTGGCTTAATCCGAGGATAGCAGATCTGCATTTCCTGCCGGAAGACGAAGGGTGGGTGCAGCCGACTTGACAATTTCACTTCATTTCACATTTAGGTAAACTTTTAAAAAAACTACTTCTACATGTGTCCTTGTCAAACTACAATCACAATATATGCACTTTCTTGGACGTAACATTAATAAGTGAGTATCTTCCAAGAACATATACAGTATGTGAATAGTATAATTGTCCCTAAAATGTATTCCTGAACACCAGCACATGCAGAGAAGCTTTAAATCGAGTATACATCTATTGTAATACTCAATGGAAAACACCTGTATGATGCCAAAGAGAATCATTCATGAGTAGTATGAAAAGCTGTTACACAGTGCTGGATTGTTTAGAATATTACAGCACATTCCTAGACTTTCTACTGAGTCATTATTACTCAATGCTGTAAACAGTCTGGTTTATGTCTTTTTGAGTTTAGTTAGGACTAAATGAGTGTCTCACAGTTACATCTGAAAACAAGATGTCACAGAGCTCTAGCTCACTAAAGATTAAATACATAAAAATTACTTTGTATCCCACCTCAGCAGCTTTTGACTAATTACATGGTAGGTAAAGACACTAAAGTAGATTATCAAAATAAATTGTTATCTTTTTTGTCCCTTAAGACATTCTACTGACTACAAGTAACTTTGTCAACTAGCTGTCATTAGAGTATCAGTAGACTGTCTGTTTAATATCTGCTAACTGTTTATTTTGATGCTCCCCAACAGACATTCAACTGACTATAAGTTACTTTGCAATTACATGTCAACTTATTTTATTAACCCTAACCTAACAGTCTACTACTAATCTACTGCAGTCCACTAATGCTCCAATTAGAGTTAGTGTACATGTAGTTGCAAATAAATTAGTTATTGACATTAATGATTACTGCAAATTAATGATTGTTGTTGACATGTAGTTGCAAAGTTACTTATAGATTGTGCAATGTCTTAAGTGGACTATTGAAAAAAAGTGTAACCAAAAACAAAAAAAAAGCAACTTACCTGACATCCTGATCCTTCGTCGAGCCCTTCATCTTCGTCAGCCTTCTCCACCTTCTTGAACCCTGCCTTCAGTATCATCGCTTCAACCCATCTGTACAAGAGAAAAGAGACTATTATCCTTCAGCTAAGTTCCATCAGCTTGTCTACTATTTACATACTCACCGATCTCTGGCTGCTTCTGCAAATCTGTTGAATAAACACTATATCACACATGATATATGTGATGTCATAAATAATTTCTGTTTGTGAACTTCTTGGAAGAAGATAAGCATTCATAAAGCTTAACAGACAAGAAGAAATGCTTTGACAGATCCAATATACACAATAACTATATGGTTTGACTTTATTGGGTATTTTTACAGGGAAAAAATTGTTTACATGTTTAATGCTGTAAGAATTAATATTTTGATTATATAAATCAAAACCATATAAGAACAGATTAAGAAAAATAGTTAAGGTTTCGAGGCACCAGAATTTTTGGTGTATTTTATTAATCAACTTAGTAGACTTAGTTTTATGCTAAGCAAAATGCTTGTTTCTTACCTAATGGAAAACATAGCAAATGACGTTGTACTGCATGGATTTTGTAATCTGTAGCGTTTTTAAAAGTAATAGCTCAACACAACGTGTTTACAGGCCATGTGGAAACAGTTGAAACACAATTGTGTACAGCTACAAGAAATATTGTACACATTAGTACAGCGCTTCCCTCAGGGAGAAATGTTTGCATGCCAAGCCAACATTACTCAAACTTTTCATAGCGTAGCTGAGTGAGGCACTGCAAAGTAAGGCATGAAAAAGTTAAGAAACCAAATACTGTTGGATGTAAATAAAGCATGAAAATTCACAAACCAATACCAAAAACAGGACTTGACATGACCTGACAAAAGCCCTATTCAGATGGTAATTGTTTCTCATGTGGACGTCTGTAAAAATAAATTTGCTTGGCACCTCAGTGATAAAACTCATGCATGCAGATGGTGATTTATTTACAGTGGAGGAGCAAATTTTGTGATCCTATGAATCCAGAAACACGCTGCTCACGTGGTCAGTTGCATGATAAAATGTCATGTTAGGAATAGCACGAATAAATTCATATTTAATTTTAACAATATCCTATTCATTATTTAAAATGGTTTAAAAATAGAAAGATAGACATGCTATAGGCCGAATTTAAATATCATTTTATAAATTATATATATTTTTTTCTCAATGTCATTTAAAAATAACAAAAAAAAACAATAAGCGAATATAAGTATGCCTCAAACATCAAGCTTATAACGTTTTTTTTCCCCTTTAATCCTGATACAATCAGTGCAGCATCTCTTAGTCTCTCTGCCAATCACTGGAATTAGAGACCGGTGTTAGTTATCATGCTTTTGACCTCCACACAGCGAAGCACAAGAGTTAATGTGTGGTGCGGTATATTTTGAATTGATTTTGTCTTGTAAACTCAAGGGCTGTTTACACAACACCGTATTCAACTAAAAACATACAACTTTTCATGTGGTTTGGCCATTCGCTTGCACGACAACGGCTTTTTGGGGACTGAAAATGCAAACTTTTTAAAACGGGTTTGAAAATCGCAAATCGCGGACATCATGCACAACGTTTAGGGGTAAATAAATAAATCAGGCTACGTAAGAATAAATAAGAAGTAATCTAAATTTGAATTAAACATATGATTTAATACTGCCATAATTTAAACTGTAATATCATAATCTGCCATCTGCACCAAATAATTGGAATGGCACATGATTTATTTAGCCATTAATTACACAGATCCGTCTAACCAAACGTGAGATTTGATCTAAACCGTTTTCTGATTTTTATTTCTGTCAGGACCACTATTGTCAAATATGATGGACAATTAGCATACAGTTTGGATTGGCGGTATGGTTCCATTCTGGGCGAGAGCAACAATAAACCCCCCTTAGGGTAAACGGAACAGAACCAACATGAATGTATGCAAATATATTTAATTCAAGACTTTAAAGTACAACATAAATTCAATAATTTATTCTGATTCAAGGGGAATCAGAATGCCAAATCCTGACTGATGAGAGGAGGAGCTGGGGATGGAGGAGAGTAACTAGCTCCTGAGAAACGCGATAGCTGCTGATAATACTGAAGGAGCTTATATAACAGCAGCCATATCACCCTGTAGCCCAAGACTGGTTGCCCACTGAAGCTAAGCAGGGCTGAGCCTGGTTAGCACCTGGATGGGAGAGCCTCTGAGAAAACCCGGTTGCTGCTTGAAGAGGTGTTAGTGAGGCCAGCAGGGGGCGCTCACCCTGTGGTCTGTCACAGTATCTGTCACAAATACTGTCAAAGAGCACTGTCCTTTGGATGAGACGTTAAACCGAGGTCCTGACTTAGGCTGGGCAGGCCTGTTAGTCACTGACAGCCTCCGTTATTGAACTTGCTCTGGCACATCATGTCTGATGTGTCGCCCTCTCTGATTGCTGTTTCACCGTCGCTGGCCACCGAGCCCTGACTGATCCCTGCTTGGTGATTAAACTGGGCGGAGCGCTCAGCCCTTCGCAAATCCACGTGGTTGCACCTGTATAATGTGCCATCCACATCCACCACATAAGACCGCGGATTCACATTTCCCAGACACTGGCCTCTCCGCCACCGTCCCGTGCGGTCTCCGGGCAGTGGTTTCATTCGGATGTGTTCGCCGACATTAAGCTCTGGTAGGTCTTTGGCTCTCGCGTCGTAATGGAATTTCGCCATGCGCTGTTTCCACCTCAGTTTCTCCGGCGACCACCTTGGGGAAAAGCAAACTGTTTGTCATGGGAAGTCCCGACCTAAGTCTGCGTGACATCAGTCACTGTGCAGGACTGCTGTCCAATCCCAATCCCTTTGTAGGCATGTTTCGCCAGTGTAGAATTGTTAGCCATGGATCTGTTCCGTCGAGTTTTGCTCTCTTTAGGGTTGTGAATCGTAAGAAATTTTCCGGATCCGATTCAAACAGATTTGAATGTTCAGGGGTGAAGTTTTTGTCATTTAGGAATAAGATCGCGTGGGTGTTTGAATCGAAATCTTTTAAAGATTAATCGCGCAGCTCTACTCTCTCTCTCTCTGCGCCTTGAGGTGAAACGCTATTAAAGGATAATCTACAGTACTCCCAGCACTTCGCCAGCATATATCGCACCAGAACCGTTTTCGGAACCGAAACTTAGGAATTTCGTACAGTTCCGGTATTTTTTCAAAAACACTTCCGGTTCTGGATAAGAACCGGTTCTCGCTTCCCAACCCTAGCCCTCTTACAGAGTGATTTCACAATCTTCACTGCAGATTCGGCCTTTCCTTTAGATTTTGGGTGCTGGGGAGAGGATGTGACATGCATGAACCCCCACTGGGTCGCAAATTTTCTGAACTGTTCACAAGCGAATTGCGGCCCATTGTCAGTGATCACTTGATCTGGCAGGCCGTAACGCGCAAACTGCACTTTGGAGCGTGTAATGACTGTGTCCGCCATCAGATCTGGCAACTGATCAATTTCCCAGTAATCTGAGTAGTGGTCCACTATGATCAGAAATTCTCTGCCACCGTACTCATACAGGTCCATACTAACCATTTGCCAGGGGCACACAGGGATTTCATGGGACATCATCGTTTCCTTTTGCGGGTTGTGCGCATATTCGTTACATGCAGGACAGTTAGCCACATAATCATTTATCTCTCCTCTTATGTTGGGCCAGAACAGCGTTTCCCTTGCCTGTCTGTAACAGGCTTCTCCTCCTATATGAGTGGCGTGATGCGATTGAGCATTGCTGCTCTCAATGCCTTCGGTATAATGGCACACTGACCTCTATAAAGCACACCATTCTGAATGTTCAGTTCATCTCTGAATGGCCAGTTCGTCTCTAAATGGCTAATACTCGCGCACCGAGAGCGACACGTTTTCTTTGCATTCAGGCCAGGCAGTTAGCATGGTCTTTTCCAGCTCCTGCAATGCGTTGTCAGCTTTGGTCTCAGTTACAATTTGATGGAGACTGATGTCTGTCACGTTGAGATGTCTTGGCGCTTGGCAGCCTTGGTGCTGTCCATGGTACTCGCATGTTGTTGTGGTCCGGGCTCATTGGATACCTGCTTGTTGAGCGCTGCCCTGCTCAGTGCATCACTTATGTACATCTCTGGACCAGGCTTGTATACAACATTCAGGTTGTAGCTTTGAAGCTGTAATAACAAGCTTTGGAGGAGTTTGGGGACATTTAAAAAGTGGTTTCTTAAATATTGTCACAAGGGGTTTATGGTCAGTTTAAGCAGTGATTGTCTCCCTGCCATACAGATAGTGATGAAACCTCTGACATGCGAACACAATACTCAAGCATTCCTTCTCAATTTGGGCATAATTTTTTTTAGTTCTCATAAGCGCCCGAGAGGTGAACGCCACAGGTTGTCCTTGCTGCAGCAGACAGCAGCCCAAACTGTTCTTGCTGGCGTCGCTTTGTATTGTCACTGGCTTGTTTGTCGTAATACTTTTAAACAGGCGTGTTCGTAATCATGCGTTTTATTTCTTGAAACTGCCTCGTCGTGTTTAGGGAGCCAATACCACGCTACGTCTTTGTCCAGAAGCCTGCGAAGCGGCTCGCATACCTCTAAAAGCCGTGGGAGAAACTTGGCCAGGTACGTCACAAATCCAATAAAGTGCTGAACTGTTTTTACATCCTGCGGTGTCTGCATTGCCAGGACTGCTTTCGTCTTTTCTGGGTCAATTCGTAATCCTTCCGCTGACAATATGTGCCCATGAAAGTGCACCGCTTTGAGTTTGAATTGCACCTTTTTTTCGCTTAGCCGGAGTTTCACAGCTCTGCATCGCTCCAGAGCACAGAGATTTCTGTCGTGATCTAACTCGACCTCTGCTTCCGAGTCACCGCAGCCAACAACCAGTATGTCATCCGCTATGGGCTCTACGCCTCAGAGTCCCATCAGCAGCTCGTGTTTACGTTGATATATTTCTGGTGCTACGGAGACGCCGAAGGGCAGTTTACACCATCTCATCTGCCCCCATGGTGTCCAGAAAGTTATCATTAAGTTGCTTTCATTATCCAGCTTGCAGTGTACAAAGTCAAGTCAAGTCACCTTTATTTATATAGCGCTTTTTACAATACAAATTGTTTCAAAGCAGCTTTACAGAGATAACAGGAAAACAATGTTGTAATAGTATTGTTAAATTCAAAATTAAATGTTAAATGTCCCCAACTAAGCAAGCCAAAAGCCAATGGCGACAAAAGCGAAGAGAGGCGAAAAAGGCAACAGTGGCAAGGAACCAAAACTCCATCAGGTGACAGAATGGAGAAAAAAAACTTGGGAGAACCCAGGCTCAGTCAGGGGGCCAGTCCTCCTTTGGCCAATGAACGAACAGTGTATGATTATGAGTTAGGCAGCATAATGTCAGGAGTCAGATGTGATCAGAACTTTCACGATATTTATCCAGTTCATCTGGTTGGGTTGGGTCATCCGGCCGGTGAGGAGATGACTGTGTTGAGGTGTCCATGGGCCTTCACAGTATTGATGGGGCTGGCTCATCAGGGATGCGTTGTCGTCGTGTCCATGTGATGGTCCTTCCTCAGATCTGGATATGGCCTGGATCCGGCGGTTCGCGGTAAACCTCGTGATAAGCAGAGAGACTAATATTAGCGTAGACGCCATCCTTCTTATGATGTACAAAGTACATCAGGAATTATGGGAACTGTTCCCGGTTCCGGCTGATCTAAACTATGCAGCCTAACATTGAATTATAGAAATCTATAATGTGTTATGTGTATGCTAAGCCAAAGAGATGTGTTTTTAGTCTAGATTTAAACTGACAGACTGTATCTGCTTCCCGGACTGTGTTAGGAAGATTGTTCCAAAGTTTTGGTGCTAAATAGGAAAAGGATCTACCGCCAGCAGTCGATTTTGATATTCTAGGTATTATCAACTGGCCAGAATTTTGAGATCGCAATAGACGTGAAGGACTATAATGCGTTAAGAGCTCGCTCAAGTACTGGGGAGCTAAACCATTTAGTGCTTTGTAAGTAATCAGCAATATTTTAAAATGTATACGATGTTTAATAGGCAGCCAATGCAGTGTTGACAGAACCGGGCTAATATGGTCATACTTCCTGGTTCTGGTAAGAACTCTAGCGGCTGCGTTTTGAACTAGCTGTAGTTTGTTTATTAAGCGTGCAGGGCAACCACCCAGTAGAGCATTACAATAATCTAGCCTTGATGTCATGAATGCATGAACTAATTGTTCCGCATTTGTCAGTGAGAGCATATGACGTAATTTAGATATATTTTTAAGATGGAAAAATGCGGTTTTACAGATACTAGACACGTGACTTTCAAATGAAAGATTGGTATCAAAGAGCACACCCAGGTTCCTAACTGACGACGAAGACTTAACAGAGCAGCCATCGATTGTTAGACAGTATTCTGGGTTATTACGTGTGGCAGTTTTTTGTCCAATGATTAGAATCTCTGTTTTTTCAGAATTTAGTAATAGGAAATTGAGGATAGTTGAGGATGCAAACGCCCTGTTCTCTCATGGGAACAAGGGCCCCCTCCGTGACTCTTGTGAAGACACGGGGGGACAGGGACAGCCCGAAGAGTAGGACTTTGTACTGATATGTTCAACCCTCGAACGCAAAGCGCAGAAATGGCCTGTGTCGAGGAAGAATCGAGACATGAAAGTACGCGTCTTTCAGGTCAATCGCTGCAAACCAATCTCGGGGACGGATGCATCCGAAAATGCGTTTCTGCGTGAGCATTTTGAGCGGTAGCCTGTGGAGGCTCCGATTCAAAACTCGCAGGTCCAAGATCGGTCGTAACCCACCACCTTTCTTGGGTGCAATGAAGTAGGGACTGTAGTGCCCTGACCTCATATCGGCTGGAGGGACCGGCTCTATCGCGTCCTTCACCAGTAGGACTGTGATCTCCGCGCGCAAGACATGGGCATCGGCTGCTCTCACTGGGAGGCGGCCCGTAGCAGGGTCAGAGTGTGTTGTGCAACACTTATCTGGTTCCACAGGGCAGGAGGTGCTGGAGGCGGCTCGGTGGCGTTCTCGGACCGTACTCAGCTGCCCGCTGGCGACAGAAGAGGCGGATGAGAGTGGTGAAGATTCTCTACTCCCACTAATCTCCGGGCCCTCTTCAAACCCAGAGATTAAGGAAACTGCTCTATTATTGAGAATTTGGGAACACAAACAGAAAATGTTTCCACCCGGCCCTATTCCGGGGAAGGGAACAGTGAGGTCACCGTCTCCTGGAGAGCAGTTCCAATCATCCCTGGTTTGCCCGTCCTGGGGCCACTCACCTATGGCTTTGCCGCCCTTCCTGGCGGGGGCCTGGACGGGCAGGTTGGCCTGCCTGCCACTGGCTCCACGGCGCCGTTTAGGTAGAGGCTGCTGCTGCGGCGCGGGACCAAGGGCAGAACAGGAATCTCTGTTTTTTCAGAATTTAGTAATAGGAAATTACTGGTCATCCAATTTTTTATATCAGCTATGCATTCCGTTAATTTTGAGAATTGGTAAGTTTCGTTAGGTTTTGAAGAAATATACAGCTGAGTATCATCAGCATAACAGTGGAAGCTAATTCCATATTTCCTAATGATATATCCTAATGGTAGCATGTACAGAGTGAACAGCAGCGGTCCTAGTACTGAGCCTTGTGGTACGCCATACTGAACTTGTGATCGATAAGACATCTCTTCATTTACTGCTACAAACTGAAAACGGTCAGATAATTATGATTTAAACCATGCTAGTGCAATTCCACTAATGCCAACATAGTTTTCTAGTCTATTTAAAAGAATGTTGTGGTCGATAGTATCAAATGCAGCACTAAGATCAAGTAACACTAATAGAGAAATACAACCACGATCGGATGATAAGAGCAAATCATTTGTGACTTTAATGAGAGCAGTCTCAGTACTATGGTACGGTCTAAATCCGGACTGAAAATCCTCGCAGATATTATTTCTTTCTAAAAAGGAACAAAGTTGTGATGAAACTGCTTTTTCTAGTATCTTTGACAGAAAAGGCAGATTCGAGATTGGCCTATAATTGACTAATTCTGTCGGATCAAGTTGCGGTTTTTTAACAAGCGGTTTAATCATAGCCAACTTAAAGGTTTTTGGTACGTATCCTAGAGACAAAGATGAATTAATGATATTTAGAAGAGGATCTATGACCTCTGGAAGCATCTCTTTCAGTAGCTTAGTCGGTATAGGGTCTAGCATACAAGTTGTCGATTTAGATGAATTAACAAGTTTGCAAAATTCTTCCTCTCCTATAGCAACAAATTAATCAAAATGTTCCTCACGGAGACTACAATGCACTCCCTGATGCGCTACTGTAGTAGACGGTTGCATAGTTATAATTTTGTCCCTGATATTATAGATCTTATAAGTGAAGAAGTTCATAAAGTCATTACTGCTGTGTTTCTTGGAAACTTCTGGGCTTGAAGCTTTCTTTTTCGTTAGTTTAGCCACTTGTTCAAATAAATACCTAGGATTATGTTTATTTTCTTCTAATAGGGTTGAAAAATAATCCGTTCTAGCATCTTTTAATGCCTCTCTGTAAACAATCGAGCTCTCCTTCCATGAAATCCGAAATACCTCTAGTTTTGTTTTCTTCCAGTTTCGCTCCATTTTTCTGGCTGCTCTCTTAAGGGCCCAAAGGCATCACGAACGTCCACCAGCGTGAACAGACGTGCTTTGGGTAATTTATACAGAACATCTTTCAGTGTTGGCATGTGGTAGTGCGATCTTTGCAGTGCTTAAGGTGTTTTGGGTCTATACATATTCTTACTTTGTCTGGCTTGGCTATGACTACCATGTTGCTGATCCATGATGTAGGTTCTGTGACATTTGTGATGTGTCCGTCTCTCATGTACTTATCCAGCTGTTCTTTTACTCTGGTTTTCAAGGCCACTGGCACGTTCGGTGGCGTGCATTGCACAGGCGACACGCTGCTGTCGAGACCAAAGCGGACCTCTCCTGAGTCAATAAACACGTCCTTGAAATTGTCAGTTAACTGTTGGTTTGTGAAAGGCATGTCGGAGTATGCAATCAGTCTATGAAGCTCTTCTGGGATGGTAAATTTCATCAGCCCTATCCGCTCACATGTGTCACCCGAGAGTAATGGCTCTTGATCGGCTTCGACCATTTCAAAAACTACCTTGTGTTTGGTGCTCTTTACTGTGCATTCTGTATGAAATCGCCCTAGGGAAAGCATTGTGGCACCAGAATACAATTTCAGTCTTGTGCTCTGCTGGAGGGGGCTTTCTGGATCCAGTTTCTCTTTGATTATACGGCTCATAACGTTACAAGTTGCTCCTGCTTTCTTTTAAGTGTCACGTTAACGAACCATCTTGAACCTGGGGACTTCACTGTGTCAATGCATTCCTCAGCAGCGAAAAAGTCGACCCTCACTGTAGGGCCCTTGCTCATTATTATGGTATTTTCATGATTATTGCCCTGGCCATCATCCATCATTACATTCACTCTGCCGGACCTGTCGGCTCTCTGACGGGCTCTACACACCTTAGCGAAATGATTCAATATACCACATGATCAACAAGTCTTTCCATATGTGGGGCACTGATCTCTGCCTTTCTTGTAACCACCCCCACAATACTTGCAATTCACAGTTCTGAGCGTTTGCTCACTATTCACTTCACCATCCCTGCGTTTCAGCCTTTGTGCTTGTGCAATATTCACAGCGTCATTAACTGTGTTGTCGATAGCTTTTACCCGTAATTCCGATGCTTCTGCCAGTCGGCATATTTCGACAGACTGTGACAAAGTCAGCTGAAGTTCTCGCCGCCTTGTGTTCTCATTGGCAATGCTTAGGACAAGTCTATTGCATATCATTTCATCTTTCATTTCATCCCTGTATTCACAGGTTGATGCTCGTTCCCGCAGCCTTGTGAGAAATCTGTCTATAGGCTTGTCCCCTCCTGCTTGCAACAACCAAACATATTTCTTTCGTAGATCACATTTTTCGCAGGCTTGAAGAAATCCCCCAACGCATCAAGTATGACTTTCGGATCCTTCGTTTGTTCCTCGCTCAACACAATATTATGACTGTAGATATGCCAACGTTCATTATCCATTAATCGCCGCATTGCTGCCACTCTCACCTCTTTGGGCATAAATTGTTTAAATGTATTTCAAAGTCAAAATATTTATTTTTTTATTCTTATGGAGCCTGAATGATTTAGTTTACCCCTAAATGTTAATTAATGCATTAACTATCAAACGTGTAACATGTTTAAGGCTGCTGTTATTCATACATGAATCATTATGACTCCTGTTGGAGTTAAGGACCGCTCTTCATTGGTAATGATTAGTTCATATTTCACTAATCATGAGTTCATGTTGAAATAACTATTAATTCAGGTAATTCAACATGATTATGCATGCCCTATTTTTGTAAAGTGTTACCGGCAGATCATTTTAGTGAGAAATTCTCCTGTGCGTACAAATATAAAATCATCCATGCAACAAAACTGGGTTAGTCTACTAATACTCTAGTCTAGTGGGAGTTAGTTGACATGTAGTTGCAAAGTTACTTATAGTCAATAGAATGTTCAAAAATGACCATCAAAATAAAGTGTTGCCCCTAACTGGGTTTAAACGCTAATGTAGAAAGCCCTGATAATAAGAAAACATGCAACCTAAATGCATTTCACGGGTCATTGCAAGTGTATTTTAAGGAGAAATGCAGCTAAAGTAAATGTTAAACAAAGAAGTTTGATATACATATTTATTGAGAGCAACACCTCTGAACAAACTCCAGTGTTGTGGCTGCTTCCACTTGATATTCAATATTGAACACTACTGGCATACTGGCAAACAGGACAGCCAAGGTAGTTGTGAAATTTGACATGGGAGGAATGTGTGATTACAACATGTCCCTCAATGTACAGAATCCAATTGTTTGCAGACAACACAGTGTCTACTGCAATAATCAAACATTAAACAGCATTTCAGTTGCAGTATATTAATTTCTGCAGACCATCTTCCTGTGGAGACCTCAAAAGGGACCACATGATATCTTGGAAATGGTACTTTATTTGGAAAGCAGTGCTGCCACAAGAGTTGCCTTATTTGATCTAATTAGAGTTTTACCTAGCCCAATGAGCTGCAAGACAATCGATGGCCTCTCTGTCCTCCTTCAAAGCTTCTTTCAGAACAACTTTAATTTGTTTACTCGACTTCATCAGCTGACCTCTGAAGAACTCCATGAGCGTCTTCACCTTTTTATCCAAGTTTTCATTCAGTCTGGAGTACAGGTCAATACTAGTTAGGGTGGTGAAGTGGGACAGTAAGAACTTAAGTTCTTGGCCAGAGAAATGGCCAGTTTTTACTTATTTACTTACAATCATGCTGAGCGGTAGGTCACACTGTTTTGTATATGTGATCGTCATCAGCTCCTTTACCCTCCCTTTCTCAGTTGGCCTTAGCCCCTCTTGACTGAATATCCACAATCTCTTTCCTCTTTTCTTTAAGTGACATTGATTATTCCCCGTCTGGGTAACCCTGTGCTTGCCTACTAATACACTGATAACCTTCAATTCTAGCACATTTGCCAGCTGATGTCTGGTCATCATCACTTGTCCGAGAGCATATGGGCTTCCTCAGACAGGAGAGTACTGTGCCTCTATTGACATACTCTATTCTGGTCTTCAGCTGATTCAGTAAACTAAAAAATACACATCCAATAATTTCTCCCTCCTCAGCTCCCAGAATGTATCTGGGATATTTATTTTGCATCTGCTATTCAGTCTTTAAGTGTCTGGTTCAAGGAGTATTCTCTCATGGAATCGACTATGACTTTCACCATGTGTCCGCGATCTTCTGGCTCTTGCCTCATTTGCGAATGGGCCTTGAGAGTGGGCCTCATTTTGTCCCATGGCACCTGGAACCTGTCCAAGCAATCGCTATTCTTACACAGAATGGTATTTGACTGAGGTAAGACAAAGTGCTGTACGAAGCAACAGTTTCTGTGTGAAGTGAGGAGAGGAGGTGGCCGATTGGGGTCTTCTCGAATTTGCATACAAATCAATATAAGCACAAAAGCAAAAAGTACAGTTAATGTTAGTGACCATTTAAAAAAAATAATATATTTTTCATGATATGTGTGTGTGTAATAAATATATATATATATATATATATATGTATATATGTATGTATATGTGTATACACACACACACACACACACACACACACACACACACACACACACACACACACACACACACACACACACTCACCTAAGGGATTATTAGGAACACCTGTTCAATTTCTCATTAATGCAATTATCTAATCAACCAATCACATGGCAGTTGCTTCAATGCATTTAGGGGTGTGGTCCTGGTCAAGACAATCTCCTGAACTCCAAACTGACAAAGAATGGTGTGAAAAGGGAAAGACATCCAGTATGCGGCAGTCCTGTGGGTGAAAATGCCTTGTTGATGCTAGAGGTCAGAGGAGAATAAGCCAACTGATTCAAGCTGATAGAAGAGCAACTTTGACTGAAGTAACCACTCATTACAACCGAGGTATGCAGCAAAGCATTTGTGAAGCCACAACATGCACAACCTTGAGGCGGATGGGCTACAACAGCAGAAGACCCACCGGGCACCACTCATCTCCACTACAAATAGGAAAAAGAGGCTACAATTTGCAAGAGCTCACCAAAATTGGATAGTTGAAGACTGGAAATATGTTGCCTGGTCTGATGAGTCTCGATTTCTGTTGAGACATTCAGATGGGAGAGTCAGTATTTGGCGTAAACAGAATGAGAACATGGATCCATCATGTCTTGTTACCACTGTGCAGGCTGGTGGTGGTGGTGTAATGGTGTGGGGGATGTTTTCTTGGCACACTTTAGGCCCCTTAGTGCCAATTGGGCATTGTTTAAATGCCACAGCCTACCTGAGCATTGTTTCTGACCATGTCCATCCCTTTATGGCCACCATGTACCCATCCTCTGATGGCTACTTCCAGCAGGATAATGCACCATGTCACAAAGCTCGAATCATTTCAAATTGGTTTCTTGAACATGACAATGAGTTCACTGTACTAAAATGGCCCCCACAGTCACCAGATCTCAACCCAATAGAGCATCTTTGGGATGTGGTGGAACGTGAGTTTCGTGCCCTGGATGTGCATCCCACAAATCTCCATCAAGTGCAAGATGCTATCCTATAAATATGGGCCAACATTTCTAAAGAATGCTTTCAGCACCTTGTTGAATCAATGCCACGTAGAATTAAGGCAGTTCTGAAGGCGAAAGGGGGTCAAACACAGTATTAGTATGGTGTTCCTAATAATCCTTTAGGTGAGTGTGCATGTGTGTATATATATATATATATATATACAATTCAGCTATACTGAAATTCATACCACATTTGAAGGAATGGACAATTATTCTGCACTGTGGGTGTGAGCAGATGTGCAATATCTTTTTTTATAAACTTTAGATCATCTAGATCTTCCACACCTAACTTGGAAACCAACTCACCAACCACCATTTCCAGTTCCAGTTAAGTGAATTGTTCCTCAGCCGTCCCCAAGTGCTTAATGTACAAAGCAAGATCCACAGAAAAAATCTCTTCAAACAGGTCATGACCCAAACAGGGAGGGGAAACATGATAATTCTTCAGCTGATCGAAAACAGAGTCAAACTTTACCCCATTGGTCATTTCCTACTCTAATGATAGTTATGCCACACAGTTGTTATAAGTGTCTACTAATCTAAGAGGACCTAATTTTGTGGGTGTTCACTGGAAGGAGTCTCTGTCTACGAAGCAACACCTCCAGAAATATCTGCTTTTACTAACGTTTTTTGACCCTAGACAGTACCACTCACAATGTTTTCATCAGGACCATGAATTCCAGTTTCTTCCATTTTCTTTTAAGTCACCAACTGCAGCAGAAAATGCCTTTTCTTGTCCCAAAACATTTAAAGTTCTCCCTACACAACAAGACTAGCTGTGTTGATCAATGGAAGATCTGGGGCCGGTTGTATAAACACAGCCATTATGTTAAGATGATATGCATACGTCATTATCAAACATCACGGAGATCAGCGACGCTGGGGTTTTCAAAGGTGAGTAAACACAGTTCCTTGTGTTTAAATCGTATGTGTTAAACTAAACGTTTTAACTGTTCAAGGTGTAAAGGAGTTAGACAGTATAGTATAGTTGTGATTTTGCTGTAAAAACATGTTTTATTATGTATAGCTAGTTAAGCAGGGGAGCTCCAGTAAGCACAGGTAACGTTACGTCTCTAAAGGGGATTTACATAACCATATACATCTTAAACACGCTTATTTAAAATGTATATTTACATCTGTAAGGAAAATATTGTATAAGTATTGCAGATGAGCAAATCACAACATGAAAAAGAGGTAACACTTTATAATAACTGCACGCTATTAATCATTAGTTAAGCATGAGTAAACAGTTAATTCATCATTTATAAAGCATTAATAGACATTAATAAGCAGTTTATAAATACAGCTATAAATGCTTTTTTCTTGTTTTATAAGCATATATATAATGTGTTTAATAACTGTATTTTCATACTTTGTTAATGATCAATAAATAATTTCTAAATGAAGTATTACATTATTTACAAACCAGTTATTTAAGAGTTGTCAGTGATTCATAAGATCACTTAGAACGTGTAAGTAAATGGAGTAAATTCGGGTAGTTATAAAGCATTTAGTAGTGGTTGGTTAACTGTTTTTGTGAGCTCATCTAAAGTGAGGACTAGTTATGTCTTGTAAAGCATTTACAAATGAGATTTAAAGGCTCATTTGTCTTCTAAACAGAAAAATGAAACAAACACAACACAAATCTCCTCTGTAAATGCTTTACAAGGCATGAATAGTCCTCACTTTAGATGAGCTCACACAAATAGTTAACTGACCACTACTAAATGCTTTATAACTACCCGAATTAACCCTGAATTACAGTATAAATACATGTTAATAAAGCATTTATTAACACACTAAGTAACTATTACTATATGTCTGAATAATAAGATGTATGAATGTACATTTAAATAGTTTATTAATCATTTACTTACACTTTCTAAGTGATCTTATGAACCACTGACAACTCTTAAATAAATGGTTTATAAATAATGTAATACTTAATTTAGAAATCATAAATTAATCATTAATAAAGTATGAAAATACAATTATTAAACACATTATAGATATGCTTTTAAATCAAGAATAAAGCATTTATAGCTGTATTTATAAACTGCTTATTAATGTCTATTAATGCTTTATAAATGATGAATTAATTGTTTACTAATGCTTAACCAATGATTAATAGTGTGCAGTTATTATAAAGTGTTACCGAAAAAGACATGATAAAACAAATTACATTACATAAAAAGTAATATAATTAAGTATTGGTCAGCATTTAATATTATTATTTTGTTTAAGTTTTGGGGTGGGCTAACAATGCAATTCATTCTGAGGTAATATTCATTTTTTAAGGAGCGATACTTACATTTTATGAGTATAAAATCAACAGTTTTTTCCAAAGTAGAGATCTTCGAGCAGCTGCACGTCTCCTTTGTGCAGACATTACAAACACATAGGTAAACTGTTCTAGGTTGTGCTGTCGAGTTACTGATGTTATGAAGTGTTAGTGCACCTGTCGCTCATATCATTTAAAATAATAAACTTATTACATTCAAGATCATGGAAAGATACCATAGTTGTATCTAACAATGAACAATCATAATGACAAAACAGAAAACATAAAGATAATTGGTTTGTGTACATCATAATATGATATTTATACACAGGAAAAAAGAACAATAACAAGGCTAAATATCTTTAAATAGTTCTTCATAATAAAAAAAAATTTGTTAGAAGTTCTATTCAATTCAAATTTATTTGTATAGCGCTTTTCACAATACACATTGTTTCAAAGCAGCTTTACAGAAAGTGCATTAGAAATGTACATAGAAAAATACAGTTAGTTAATCATGTATTAATTTAGGGCATAACATATCGCCGGCGTTGAGTCGTCTCTCCACAGGCGTTTAGTCGTCTCTCCACAGGCGTTTAGTCGTCTCTCCACAGGCGTTTAGTCGTCTCATCACAGGCGTTTAGTCGTCTCATCACAGGTGTTGGGGCATCTGAAGTCTCCGTGAGAGGCTGGATACAAACTGGAGCTGACGAACGCTATTTACCTCAGGACTTACGTCCCGAGACAACAGCAGAAAGGCAGATGAGAAATAATTAGCATAGCTGATGTTCATAATTTTAATGCATTCGATCTGATTCAGCAGTAGTATGAAAGGTAAGCATTATGTGAATGCTTGGTTAAAGAGATGCGTCTTTAATCTGGTTCTAAACTGGGACAGCGAGTCTGAGCCTCGAACAATATCAGGAAGGCTATTCCAGAGTTTAGGAGCTAAATGTGAGAACGCCCTCCCTCCTTTAGTGGACTTAGATATCCTAGGAATGACCAGAAGCCTCGAATTTAGTGATCTTAAAGAGCGCAACGGATTGTAGGGCGATAGAAGATCCGTTAAATAGACTGGAGCTAAACCATTTAGGGCTTTATAGGTCAGTAGCAATACCTTGTAATTGATACGGAACTTAATAGGTAACCAATGTAGAGATGATAAAATTGGTGTTATATGATCATATTTTCTTGACCTAGTAAGAACTCTAGTGGCTACATTTTGGACTAACTGTAGCTTGTTTATTGAGGATGCAGGACAACCAGCTAATAAAGCATTACAGTAATCTAGTCTCGAGGTCATGAATGCATGAACTAACTTTTCTGCATCAGAAACGGATAACATGTTACGTAGCTTAGCAATGTTTCTAAGGTGGAAAAAGGCTGTTCTTGTAACATATGAAATATGATTTTCGAAAGTCAAGTTGCGGTCAAGTATGACACCCAGGTCTTTTACTGTAGTGGATAAAGTAACAAGACATCCTTCTAAATAAAAGTTGTATTGTAAGGGATTTTGTGGGTAGTTTTTTGGACCAATAAGTAATACCTCTGTTTTATCTGAATTTAATAGCAGGAAATTACACGTCATCCAGCATTTTATATCTTTGACATTCTGTCAAGTTAGATAAGTTAGTGTTTTCATCTGGCCGTGATGAGATGTATAATCTCATTGAGTGTCATCAGCATAACAGTGGAAATGAATTCCATGTTTTCTTATAATATTACCAAGTGGCAGCATATACAGGTCATTCTAAAAAAATTAGCATATTGTGATAGTTCATTATTTTCCATAATGTAATGATAAAAATTAAACTTTCATATATTTTAGATTCATTGCACACCAACTGAAATATTTCAGGTCTTTTATTGTTTTAATACGGATGATTTTGGCATACAGCTCATGAAAACCCAAAATTCCTATCTCAAAAAATTAGCATATTTAATCCGACCAATAAAATAAGTGTTTTTAATACAAAAAAAGTGAACTTTCAAATAATTGTTCAGTTATGCACTCAATACTTGGTCGGGAATCCTTTTGCAGAAATGACTGCTTCAATGCGGTGTGGCATGGAGGCGATCAGCCTATGGCACTGCTGAGGTGTTATGGAGGCCCAGGATGCTCCGATAGCGGCCTTAAGCTCATCCAGAGTGTTGGGTCTTGCGTCTCTCAACTTTCTCTTCACAATATCCCACAGATTCTCTATGGGGTTCAGGTCAGGAGAGTTGGCAGGCCAATTGAGCACAGTAAACCATTTACCAGTGGTTTTGGCACTGTGAGCAGGTGCCAGGTCGTGCTGAAAAATGAAATCATCTCCATAAAGCTTTTCAGCAAATGGAAGCATGAAGTGCTCCAAAATCTCCTGATAGCCCTTGATAAAACACAGTGGACCAACACCAGCAGCTGACATGGCACCCCAGACCATCACTGACTGTGGGTACTTGACACTGGACTTCAGGCATTTTGGCATTTCCTTCTCCCCAGTCTTCCTCCAGACTCTGGCACCTTGATTTCCGAATGACATGCAAAATTTGCATGTTTCTTCTAAAGTGTAGAAGATTCAGAAGCTAAGACCAGGAAACTCGGTTGTATCTTTTGCAGGTTCTTTATTGCACATGAGCTGGCGTTGCTGTAGTCTTTACCACGCGTCGTCGTGACTCTGACTAAGGGAAACCATTTCCTTACATTTATAACATTCTTAAAAGGCGAGGGACTTACAAAGCATGTGAATGATGTGAACAGGTTTAGGAAACCAGTTCTAGACTGAAACTATTGCCCCTCTTAGTCCAAATCACATACCTATTCAGAGACTGAAAGTCAAGAAACAGGACCAAGAGTATCAATAATCTGCTTACAATAGATGGAAACATGACTGTCAGGAAGAAGCTATTAACCCTCTGGGGTCTGAGGTGTTTTGGGGCCTTTGAGGTGTTTTGACATGCTCTGACATTTGTGCTTATTTCAGCTACTTACAACATACCATTGGCCAACATGTAATTTGGCTGTATTCAGCACAAACTCTGCTACAATAATATGTGAGCAAAATAGATGTACATGTTTGCATTTTATAGAAAAAAAATATTATGCGTGGTTAGTAAGTTTTGGGAAAAAAAAAATTCAAGCAATAAGGCCATATAACACATACTGAACAGTTGTCCACAAGACTTTTGAGTTACCATTCTTGTAGGCTAGAATTTTTACTACAAAATGATGTGAAAATCATTCTGACCACTCTTTCACAAACAACAATATAACAATTTAAATTTTGTAAGTCAGTTTTTGTGTCAATGGCCATGAATATTAATGAGATTCACACCAGGGGAGACAAAAGACACTCCCCCAATGGCTAATGCCCCATCAATGTGCTGTGAGGCAGCCTGAACAAAGAATGAGAGGAGATGCAAAGGTTTGGTTTTTCAATCTGTTTTATTGTAATTCCTCTATGTGGAGGAACTAAATGTTGTGCCTCACAAGACCACAGTGCTACATATACAAGTCAACTGACTTATACTTTACAAAAATACTTTACATAAAACTTAAGACATATACTTGAATTTAAACAAGAATCAACATGTGGTGGTAAAGAAGCCTGTGTGCATATGGAGAGAAATGGAGATTTCCATTACATGAGAGTAGATGTTAAAACTTCATGCTGATTTTCAACCACAATCTCTAACGCCACAATCTCACCGCAACCCGTTGACTAAGGCAGTCGAAGCCCCACTGTCGTCGTTAAAGCAGGTTCAGTGGCAACGGTTCCGTGTGGCATTCTACCTACTGCAACACACAACAATATCTGTCCAATACAAATCCTCATTCACGCAAAATACAATACACAGGATTGTAATAACTATGATAACTATGCAGCCTGATGGTTAGTGGAAGGTGGTCAAGAGCACACATATTTGAACACAGTCAAACATCTTTATGCCACTCTTGAAAACAGTTCCTGTTCAACTGAAGACATAAGTGAACATTGCATGCCTGGCATTTCCATGGTGTCAATTGCTTTTTACAACGTACTACTTTGCAATGAACACATGACCGGCGACCAACTGTGGCAACATCCCTGCCTTCTGATGTCAGCTCAGCTCCTGGAACCGGTACATGGTCACTATTGGTCCGTTTTGGTGCCATTTTCTGAGACACACCACAGAGCTCTGTGATAAGTTGCTCCATAAACTCTTTGTGGGACAAGTTACCATGTAGCTCTTTGTGCACAATGAAAGAGTTGGTGGAAGCAATGTCCAAGAAATGTAGAAAAATCTTTCTGTACCACTTCATGGTTTTGTGCTGTGCAGTGTAGTACTGTAACAGCTGATCAGACAGGTCAACACCCCCCATGTGTTTGTTGTATTCAGTCACAGGTGCAGGACATGGAAATGTCTTTGTCCTCCATGTATCTTGCGTTTTCACCCTCCTCTGTGCAGTGTCTCCCGTATAAGCAGGATGGATGGTAGAACAGACAGATACCTCTCGTGTGTCCATCCACTTCACAAATACAAGAGGTCCATCCCGAATCCACCTGATGGATCCCCTGGCAGATTTTTTAGAGAGTGAATTCGCTGCATTCCGAGGACAGTCCTTCCTGTTGTCCCTGTAAGTCCCACATGCACCAAACCTCATTGCAAACAAGTCTTTTAGGAGCTTTGGACTTGTATAAAAATTGTCCATGTACACATGGTACCCAGAACCCAAAAATGTGTGGTCCAAAAGAGATGTTACAGCATCATATGACAGTCCATGTCCTGTGGGAAAGTTGTTCTTTCCTGTGTACACAGAAAAGTCCACTGTGTATCCATTTGATGAGTCTGCAAGAACAAACAGCTTGAATCCCCACCTGGTTGGCTTGGCTTTCATGTACTGTGTCATACCTGTGTGTGCTTTGCATGCCACTATTCTTTCATCCACAGCTAAGTTTCTTTTAGGATGATAGATGGCTTTACAAGCATGACGGATAGTGTCCATGAGAGGTTTGACCCTGAAAAGACGGTCATGTTCAGCTGTGCCCCTCTTTCTGTCATTCTCCTTATCTGCATCTGGGTGACTCATGTGCACATTCCATGAAATGGTGCGGTATCTGTCCCTGGACATAACTGTGGCTGGAAAGGGTACGAAAAAAACACTGCTTTGCCACCAGTAGTCCCTGATGGAGCTAACTTTCACCATGGCCATGTAAAACAGCAGCCCAATGTAGCGGTACATCTCACTGATGCTGACATCTTTCCATTTATATTTGCGCCCCTTTGCAGTTGCCTTGGCAGCCTGAGCATTGGTGTTGTGGCACAAATTTGACACAGCACTTTCTGAAAAAAAATGTTTAAATAGACTCACGGGCGAATGCGAGTCTACAGAGCTCAGTTACGGTCCAGCTTCCCGTGCGGGCAGGAATTGCAGTGTCTGTGGAACCATGTCAACATCAGTCTCTGTCTTCCATGACAGAGTGGACTGCCTGTTGCTTGCCTGCTTGTTTGCCTTGGCTCTCTTCGGGACAGGTGCTTGGACATGTTCATTGTCACATCTATTGATAACACAATCAAATAAACTGTATTATTATCATTATCAATCACTAATGGCTATGAATAAATAAATAAAAGACAATCGTTTTAGTAATTTCACACAATAATATGTACTTATATATTATAACGATGTAAACAATTACATTTCATCTATAAATATTATGTCTATGCACTTACTCAGTATGATTCTCGATCACACTGAGAACTGAACGACACCTGCGTGCTCCTCTGCGAGGTGCTGGAGATGGAGAGCGTGATGCAGACACATTCCTATAAAACAACAACAACAAAAAAAAACAAAAAAAAACTGTTAGCATACATAATGCAAAGTAAACTGATGGGCAATTAATGGGTATTGACACACAATTTATGTATATATCTGTTTATGGGCCATAGGACGAAGAAATATCTATTAATTGGCCATACACCGCTTCACCGTGAGTATCTGTTGATGGGCCATAGACCGCGCGCATTTAGTGCATTTCAAACATTTACACCTGTATTCACAATCATCTGTGCATAAGGCAGTATTTTAGCAAGATAAGCAGTGTCATAGACTTACCAAAAGCTAACATTTATAAAAAAAATATGTCTAGTATTTAGACAGTATACTATCACATATTTTACTGGAGTCTGAAATGAACTAAATCACATAGCCTATTTGCACCGAAGCAGATATTCACAAATAAGCTACATTACGCATAAGGCAGTATTTTAGCATGATAATCAGTGTCATAAGCTAATCAAAACTGAGTGAAATATGCCTATATTTATTATACAAATATGTTTAGAGAGTAGCCTAACGTCACATTAAAAAAAGTTTACACTTGAGCATACAAATGTAAGGGATTGTAAGGCAATCTTTCCTGTAAGATGTCAAAAGCTAGCCAAAACTAGGCAAATATAGTCTGAAAATTCATATGAGTTCTATATTATCAGAAAAAGAATTATATAACACGAAACAACTTACTCCGAACTTGTATCCTCGGCGGGATCAATTCTCTCTTGAAAATGCAGCCGTTCGTCGTCTGAGTTGCAATCTTCCTCAGACGAAAAGGTGAATTCTTCCTCGCTGTCCAGAATCATCTGAAGTGCCTCTTTACCGGAGTAGCGTGCCATCCTCAAAACGCGATGAACTATCAGTGAATCTCATGAAGAAACTTGTGTTTTTATGGCATTGATCGGGGGGCGTGTCCGCGTGTGCGATGCATATCACCTATTTACATCTGAATAGCGCCGGGGGCGTGGCGGCCTCAGCTCATTAAAAATAATGAGGGGAGAACGAAAAAACTGTACCTCTCCTTGGTTTCAAACGGATTACATAAACTGAGAATATTTGTTTTTTATATAAATTACTTAATTTAAAAGAATTCAAGCGTTATACAGACATGTCTCTCGTGCCTCTGACAAGTATTCGCAGAGTTAGTTAATTTCCAGACGCGTTTCAGAATAGACTTCACTGACAGAGAGAAGGCAGAATTCGCATCATGTTTATTTTTCTTTATTTGGCGAAAAGCAGAACACTTTGTTTTTATTGTGAGTATACACAAAAAAAATAGAGACTGTGGTGGCAATTTTATGATATTCATTGATCTTTAGTAAAATATAGATGATTCAAAGAATGTCACATGTGTGTCTCTCACTTGTAGTGAGAGAAGATTCTGTTTATGTACCTGGGGAGGCAGAAGGGGGAGACACTCCAGAGAACAGACGAACAAGGACCTCTGACCTAGATGTCAGAAGGCCATTTGGTGCAGGGGGAGGCTTAGTGGGCCAACTAGTGACGTCTATGGAAAACTACTGGGAGGAAGGCTCTGGGGGAAGAAGGCCTTGAAACTAAGATAAAAGCTAGTTCAGTCTGTCTGGGGGTGTGTCACTCTTCTGCACAGGGTAACAACTGTGTATTAGACTGCTCCTATTCTTGCAAGAATAAATACTTCTATTTCTATAATTTGACTATGAGTGTCTCTTACGCAGTGATGTTTGTTTAATGAATTTTCGCCACAACAGTTTTGGTGTCAGAGTGGGATTCCTTGGAAGTGCCTTCTGGACCTGAGAGCGGACGGTGTTTGGCCACCTGGACTGAGCAGTTCCAGCTCTACCTCGTAAGTTTCAGAGAGAGGGGCCGACCGCTATCAGGGCCAGGAGAAACTCCACTGGAATCAATTGAAAGAACCCGGTGGCAACAGAAGCATCTCTGGTAAGAGACAGTTAAATTTATTTTCTTTTGTGTAAGGTAATTAAATTCAGTTTAATTGGGGGGAAGAGTGAAATTGAACCATATTGGCTGAGGGCTGTTTCTGTGGTACGTAATCTGGATTGATTAAGATATACGGACAGATCAAGAGATTTCAAACAGATGCGGGAGAGAATTATCTAAGATTGATTAAGATCTACGGACAGATCGAGAGATTTCAAACAGATAAGAGAACCTGAAAATTAGTTGTTCCATCACGGAGCAAATTGTTTTTAGGTACCGAGGCTAATTAAGGGGAACCAGAAAATAATTTTTGGTAAACCATAATTAGGAGGGCACTAACAGTGCAACCCGACCGATTTGGGTTAAAAGAAAAGAATCGGATTTGCTGGGGACGCCCAACAGATTAAAGAAAACGCGCGTTGAAGAGAAATCCACAGAGAACAGAAAAGCAGCCAGTATGGGGAAAACTCAGAGCAAGATTATGAAATATGATACACCGGTGTACTACCAAATGAGAAAACATTATGGTCAGAAATGTATGATATTGAGCGCCACAAGATTAAAGGTGGTGCGGGAATCAGTTGAACAGGGCAGTGAGAAACAAAAGTTGTTGTATATGTGTTCAACATGTGTAAAAAATGTGAACAGATAATGGATTGTTGGCTTGAAGATAAAATGTCGAACTGCCAGGAGAAATAATGTTTTTACTTCTTCATCCAGTAAATGGATGCATGACATTAGATGTCTATAGAACTTAAATTTATATGATAAGGATTGAAGTAGCAAGCAGCAATAAGGCTGGCTGTGTGAAATAGAGGGAACTGTAAGTGAGAGACTTAATGGAAGAGGGAAGTGAAAAACAAAAGGTTGAGACATGTGTGTGTGGGGATTGTAAGCAAACAATCATGAACTGGTTAGATAATGAAGGAACTGGCATGTAGGGAAAAGAAAGGAGAGGATACAGAAGGAACTGGCATGTAGGGAAAGATTGAGAAGAAATATAGTAGAAAACTATGTGATGAAAATAAAATGTCTGACAGAATTTATGGAAGTCAAATTAACTGTTTAAATGATATGAAAATAAAATAAGGCATTGTATGATTGACAGGGATTAACATGATATGAAGAATGTTTTAAGCAAAATGGGGAACAATTCTATATTTTGATAAAATAATGATTGAAATGATTATATATCTGCTTTATTTTATTAATGTTAAGAAAATAAGGGTATTGAAGCAAGTAGCTATAATGGTTGTCTGTGTAATTTGCGGACTGAGTAATATAATCTGTTTTGGAGAAACAGTAGAGATAAGACTGAGACAATAATGATAATATTAAGTTGAATCTGCAGACTAACCATGTGATGGAAGGAAAAAGGCTTCAAACCAGTTTTAATGAAAATAATGATGTACAAATTGTAAGGTAAAGACAGAAAACAAATTCGAATATTTTGAGCATTTCCATGCAGCTTATGAGAATTAATGTTCTGCCAATAATAATGATGAAGATTATGATTCGGCTATTGTTGTATCTGCCATTGGTGGACTGTAAGAAGAATACAGAGAACTGCTTATCAGTGGCTTTGTTTGCATTCCTGGTTGGGACACACTGTTACAATGGTGTGCAGTAAGTTGGAGCCGTTTGCAAGCTCACAGTGATCAAACTAGGCAAGGTGTCTGTGGCTGTAGTTAAGGCTGACACGAACCCACCAGGTGACAAAGTGTTTTAATTTTGATCAGCAGGGCCAGTTAACACGTAACAGCAGCCCACCGAGAAGGTGTTCAAAAAAGGTTTAAATGACGATATTAAAGTTTTCGTCTGAGAAAGAACAGGAGATAAAAATAAGGTCATAAGATTGAAAACTTAAGGAATTCCTTTTAAAGGAAAGATCTAAAGCACCGGTTGTTGTAACGTGAATGGATAAGTACCGGTTGATGTAAAATTACAGATAATGACTAAAAAGAAATTTGAGTTGCAAAATATATAAAAGTAACTAAAAGGATGATTGTGTAAGGGTTTAGGTTATATAGAGAGACAAATCTCATGGATGATTTATAAGAACTGCAAAGGGTGCAGAGTAGCCTTGTCAAAGTTAGTGTGAATCCTGATTGGAGATTGATAAACTCCTAGAGAAAACATTGGAGTCAGGTATTAAAACTATGGTAATTGAGAACCTGACAACTAAAATTGAGATGAAATTTGAAACGTTACTAAGAACTAGAATAATTATTATTCTTTCTTTAAGATAAAATAAGCAGAATCAGTGTTATAGGATTAGTTGCTAAATGTAAAATGTGTAGAAGGGCATTTGATTAAACAAAGGCCTGTTAGTGTTGACCATGAAAAGAACAGAGCTGATGGTTTGGTTTTTAAAAGATAAGCTTGTGATTTGGCTGAAACAGTTCGCTTATCTGGATCTGGTGTGTGTGTGACTGAAAGTGCCAGTGCGACGGAGACTCAATTTGAGTGGAAATTTGTAATGTCTAAATTCCCTGATATATGGGCACAAGACAATAAAAATTGTTTATTTGAACACGCATGTAATTTCTGGCAAAGATGCCTTAAGCTGGGCTAGAGTTAAAGAATGGTAGGTAAAGTATGATGTTTGATGTTTATGAAAGTACAGTGTACCAGTTCTGAATGCCTCAGAGTCTCTCTCATTCAATGTCAGCTAAAAGCTGTTATCTGAGCCTGTCATAAGTGATAATAAGCTATTGATAGTAAAGCACGGTTGAAAATTATAGACACAGAGTTAAAAGAAATCATTGCCATGCAGAGGGCAATTTGTATTTGTAAATGTTTTAAAAGTAAAACTGAATGACTTTAAAGAAGTCTTTAAAATAGTAATACAGACCTTAAACGATAGAAGTGACATTTTGATTAGGACCAGTGACTTCTTTGTCTCATTTAGTCTCCACCATTCAGGACCGATGGCTCCGGCTACAGATGAAGTACACTGAATGTACGGTTGTGATCTAAATTCACTGAGCATAATCTAAGCAGCTAGGTTTCTGCTTTTAAGAATGGATTTAAGTGATTAAATACTGTTGTTATTAACCTGTCTCCCTGTGTGAACACTATTAGGCAATAGGAATGGCTCTGGTGACTCTTGAATGTGCCTTTCCTAAGCTCCAGGAAACAGCTGAGTTCTGTTGAAATAACTGATTGGGTGATGGGAAAGAGCAGTTTCCAGTGGGTACGAGGTGGTCACCCAATGACGGGTAAGATCCTCTTTGGCCTAACAGAGGGCAACCCAAGCCAGGGGGTCACCGTAAAGACACTGTTATGTGAGATGGGTATGAGAGTTGAGCAGGAGCTGTGAGGCCACCAGCGTCCTTATACCGTTAAGGGGAGATGAAGCTGTGACGAGTTACGGCAGTCTGGCCCATAAACGTAAGTTCCTCTATGCCACTCACCAGAAACCGCATTCATTGTATGCCTTGTTGTTCATTGTGACAAGTGTCTGCAACTATGCCAGGGGACAGCACCCTGATGGAAATTATAGATAAAGAGCTAAAGGGAAATGTGCTTTCAAGAGACCATGAGGGGATTGTCATTATGTGTTGGGGAGACAGTAACAAAACTTATTAGTTTATATCAGGAACATGATGTTGGTTGCCTTATGGGCAAGGAAAATGATAGAAGTTGATTTTGAACTAATATGTCTATAAGATGGTTTTAACTCCTGAAGGTCATTAGACATGGTGGTGACTAAAGATTAAGACAGTTTTTGTAGAGTTTGGATAACAAAGGAATTTATACAAGTACCGTATTCAAACTAAAGATAACCTTAGAAATGCTCATAGCATAATGTATTTTAGATTGTTGTAATGGTTCTAATTTGAGTTAAACATTTGTATATTAACATTTGTGAACTATTAAGGGTTCTAGACTATGATTAATTAAGTTTCAGTCTTAGGAGGCTGTTGAAGAGATTATTTGTATAGTGAGAGAGACTGCTGGAGGAAGGGATTGGTACTCTGTCTGTCTTTCTGTTATCAGGCCTGGTAAGGCAAGCTTAAACAAAATAATGATAATGAACCAAAACAACACAGCTGACTTTTCTAGAAATTTTTTTTTTAATGAATAATTAACAGACATGCTTTGAAACTGGTTAAGAGTAAAGTTTAAGTAAAATTAGGTAAAGGCTACAGGAAAAATTTAAAGTTTAAAATCTTATTTAAAATTTAAGTCCTTTTAACAATGATATAAGGAAAGGCGAACATTGAGAATGAGCAGGTAAGATATGTGTGTCCAGTATGAGTGTGTGTGTGATGGTGACAGCACTTTAGGTCTTGTATGTGTTAGTTTGGGGTACTAATATTCCGCCTGAATAGTGTGGATATTGTGTCATTAACCTCTGGAAAGAGTGTTTTATCATTACAGATGGGTTAAGGCAGGTGACAAATATTAAAGAAGCCGATAATTCTAAGTGGATCCGATGAAAAGATGATACAGAAAATAGGACGAGCTTTAAGTTGATTGGTCATCAAGCTCTGTCTGGTAATAATTACTTTTGTCTTTTATGATGTTGATTTGAATTACGTTCTGGATCAGTTTACGTATTTGGGTAAATTGGAATTGTGGAGTTGTAGATCACAATCTGGCATGGGCTGAGATAAATGAAAATGTTGTAGATTTGATGGGAACACAAAGTGACATATTGGCTAAGTCAACATGAAATTATCAAAAGAGCCCCTCACATTCATGATTATTGTAAGCAAAGGAGGAGAATGTTATTTGACTGACATTGACCAAGTCTGTACAGCACGACCTGACTTGATAGAAACAATTGATGACTTTGAAAATGTTTGTTGATGACTGAATTAAGAGACCAAACAACAGGCCTGAAAAGCAGGATCCGCGGTGAGACTGAGGGCCGTTGCCCTTTAAATACTTCGATAAGAAGATGAGATTGAGATTGAGGCTTTAAGTAAAGAATGTAATATTTTTGTTTCAGAGGCAGAGAAAGATGTCTGGAGGAAATTTGTCTGAGGGACAACGTTTGGGTTAGTGTTGATGGGGAAACTTTATAAAAAACACTATGTTAAATGTTATGTTAAATTGATGCTCGAGTTGTGTCGTGCATCAAGAGGGAGATGGTATAACAATTGCCAAATATGGTTTATTAAGGGGTTCACATTTGCTGAATAAATGTTGGGAGAACACTAGGGGTAATTGGATAAAAGCTCTGAAAGAAGCCATTTTTCTGCCTAACAAAATTGATGTCTGTGAGTGTGCCGCACACACCAATAACAAAGATTGTTTCAACAGGAAACGCCAGGGCATCGAAGGCCACGGGAGAACAGTAGACAAAAGAAACTGTACTTTACGGACAATAACCTCAACATTTGCTTTCCTTTACAGAGGATTGAGACTTTTGATACAGGGCAATATGTGCCCAATGAAATAATGGCTATGGATGAATTTGCTATCTGTCCTGGCCTGGGTTATTATTGTGGCAGAAAGGTGCTAAACTTTTCTTTTTGCAGAATGTCAGGATGGATTGCATCAAGCTGAACTGATTCTGTTTTTCCAAATGTATGAATATTGTTAACGTAAGCAAAGTGGATATGTGTTTTTCAGGGGAAAAGGACCCTGAGTGCTATTATGGCAGCAAGTGCTAATATGTCTAATGATAATATGCTTCAGTTTGTTAACATGGTGAACGTTCCACAGGTCACACCAAAAGGGACGGCCGGCTAGACAAGCGGTCAGTAACAAAAAAATACTTAGGTTTTTCATTCACAGGTGAAAATAGCCAGGAAATGGCTCTCTCCTCAAACAAGGTGGAAAGGTTGGAGACGCGACACCTAAGTCCAAGCATCTTAAGCTTCACCAATCAACCTCAGATACCCCAAAACGCCGACGCCAACGTGAAGCATAACGTGGGGGGAAAAAGGACGTGCTAGTAACGTAACCTCCCCCACCAACGTGGGAAGACCAGGGCTACAGCTCGCAAAGAGCTACACCTGGCGAAGACGGAACGTCGATGGGGCAACGATCAACACACCTGGAGGAGGATGGGGTAAAACTAACGGTTTAAGTTTAGCAGAGGAGTGTTTTTGTGATGACTTTGATGATTTTATTTGATTGAATCAAAATATGTATTGGTATAGATCTAATGATTTGATTGATTAGTGCAAATGTTTTCAGGAAAAGTAGAAAATCTATTAATTATGGTGAAGTAATGGAAATGTGTGTTAATTTTGAACAACTACATTGATTAGGAGAATTGATAAAATTATAAAACTTTTCTGGAAAGATTTTTTTGAATAAGGCATAAAATAGAGCATACTAAGTAAAGTTTTAAGATTTAAAAGTTAACAGAATATGGCTAGAAAATATTTTGGTGGATTAATGGTATGTGTTATTCTGATAATTTTGTTATTCATGGGAATATGAGAAAACTGGAGTGTCTGTTCAATTGGTGAAAATGACAGTCTATCCGAATGATGATGATGATGAACAAAATTATGCAGACAATTCAAATAGCGATTACAGTGAAATGTATTAATTGTTGGGGTATGTTTTCCTTCCTTTTTCTTCTTATGAATGCTTTGAATTTGGAATGAAGGATTTTTTTTATGCTTTGTATTTTATAACCAGTGAATTGATGGTTTTGGTTTTCTAACTAATCTGTACACTATTTCTTATTTAACTGAGATGACTGAGGGTTCGATCTAGGTCGAGAGTGCAATAACAGTGTTTATTCATTTAGCCCGGTTTCAGATAAATTCTTTACTTGCTTGCTAATATTCGAGGGACTATCCTTACAAAAAACAGCCTAAGCTTTTTCCCTTTTCTAAATAATGCTTCACAAATGTTTAAGAAGAGTGATGATACGACTTAAAATTTTCTTTTTGTTTATTATTGTGATTATGAGTAATCTGAATGATAAAAAAGTGAGGAGTTGTGGTGGCAATTTTATGATATTCATTGATCTTTAGTAAAATATAGATGATTCAAAGAATGTCACATGTGTGTCTCTCACTTGTAGTGAGAGAAGATTCTGTTTATGTACCTGGGGAGGCAGAAGGGGGAGACACTCCAGAGAACAGACGAACAAGGACCTCTGACCTAGATGTCAGAAGGCCATTTGGTGCAGGGGGAGGCTTAGTGGGCCAACTAGTGACGTCTATGGAAAACTACTGGGAGGAAGGCTCTGGGGGAAGAAGGCCTTGAAACTAAGATAAAAGCTAGTTCAGTCTGTCTGGGGGTGTGTCACTCTTCTGCACAGGGTAACAACTGTGTATTAGACTGCTCCTATTCTTGCAAGAATAAATACTTCTAATAAATACTTCTAATAAATACTTCTCAGTGATGTTTGTTTAATGAATTTTCGCCACAACAAGACTTAACAGGATCTAATGATGTATTATATGTAATATGTAAGATTAAAATCAACAGAGTATTTAGAGTCTCTTTTGCACTGATAAGAAAAAAAGCGAGCTGGTATCGCCGGCGCGACCGCGGACCCCAGGGGGTTAAGAGTGTCAGTAATCTGACAAATACAGAAAGACAGGATTTGCCAGATTCTCTTTCTGGAAAACTGTTTCACAGCTGATCCTAACCTGAAATGAACATTCTCAGTTATACTTTGGTATTGGAATCTAAATTAAACATTTAATAAATTTGTGACACTTCAATTCCCCCTTTGGGAGTTCTAATAACTCCCACACTATATACAAATTTAAACACTTAAAAATTCATTCTTGCAACTTGTGATCGTTCCAGGCACATAGCTTGCTCTGTGTGGATGTTTCTGCAATTGCATGCTGACACAAAAACAAAACATGCAATTAGGGTCTGTGAAATTCTTATGTAAGAATTAACTTCAGTCATCTGGTGTAATTTTTGCTGAAAGATCAAGACTGTCTTGTTGGACTGTTTGTGCACAAGTGAGTCATGGAATGCAGCCATCTTCGGGTGTGGCCTGCAACATTCTTTCCAGCAAACAAGGATTCTGGAGTCTACATTTTGTGCGATGTCCTGATGGTTAGTAGTAGTATGGATAACTGAAGGTTCCGTAAGTCGGTCTCTGCATTGTGTATTTTTTCTTTTCTTTATGCTTTTGTGATAGTTGGCTTGGCAGTGGGTCTCGTTGTTTTCTAGAGGTTGTGGCTTCATACGCAGGTGAGGAGGTCATGCGTATTTGTCTCGGGACAGCCATCAAGTGGTATCTGCACAAAGGAAGACAGAAAACAAAAGACAGGAGAGCAGTATTGGTTCAAACACTATGGTTGTAAACTTTTCCGAGTCTGCTATTGTTGTTCTGCTATTGTTGTTCCTTTCCCTATATATTAATTATTTAGACACCTAAAGAACACAGTGAGGTGAGGATTGACTAATAGATGGGGAAGGCCTATGAGGGAGTCTTCGCCGAAGGGTTTTGCCCCCAAAGCCTATTGCATTTTGGTTCTTCCCTGGGCTCCCCACTGGTTCGTGTCCTATCATATCCCTGTAGGTGGAACAACTTTACAGTGTGACACATGAGTCCAGGTTTTCTTTCCCTGACACAATACTGCAGCTGCTGCAATCAACATCACTTGATGTGGTCCGTGCCACTTAGGCTCTAATGGCTCGTCTGTTACCTTCAATAACTTGAGTTGAACCATCAACAAACAACTAACATTCTAAATGGCCTGGGCTGTACAATAACATTTAAGGCTGTGAGTCTACTTAAACAGTGTCCCCCCAAAAGAAAGCTGAGACAGTCACTTTCCTTTTGTCCTATTAAAGAAAAATAAGTCTTTCATCTTTGTTGTAAGTTGCTGTGGAAATTAAGCACTCACAGCCTGAATGGTTAACACCTAAAACAGCTGCCCAACGAGTTTAATGACGAGGGGAGGGGCTGCTTCAGAGTAGCAAGCAGACTGAGCAGGAGCTGAGTAACATTGTTAACGTCTCTAAAGTTCTTTTTTGTTCTTCTTGCATTCTTTTCTCCAATGTCCAGGCTTACCACCGTAATAACAACTGCCCTCTCTCTTAGGACATTTACGTTTCTGTTGGTTCTCTGTGTTGACCTTAACCCTCTGGGGACCAAGGTGTTTTTGGGGCCCTTGGGATGTTTTGACATGCCCTGACATTTGTGCTTTTTTTTTGTAATTTATAAACATGTCAATGGCAAAGGTGTAAATTCACTCTATATAGCACAAACTGGTCTACCATAATCTGTGAGCAACATGTATGTACATGTTTGTATTTTTAAGAGAATAATGTTTATGCGTGGTTATTGAAAAAAATAAAAATGAAAGTTGCTGATATAAGACCACAAAACACATACTAAATATGTGTCCACAAGACTTTTGACTAATGGACGTTGTCGCCTAGAATTTTTTCTTCAAAATGATCTGAAAATCATCCTGCCTAATCATTAACACAAAACAATACATTGATTTACATTTAAGACACTTTTTGTGTGAAAGGGCATTATGCGAGTGGGCGTGATTTTCACCTGAGTGGGCGTGATTCTCACCTGAGAAGACAAAGGCTTGCATAATAATGAGCGCATAATTAACCTTTCACACAGGTGTGTCACTGAATGTCACTGAACCAAAGAATGCGAGGAGAAAAGAAGCTATACACACACACACACACACACACACACACACACACACATATATGTATATATACACTCACTGGCCACTTTATTAGGTACACCTGTCCAACTGCTCGTTAACACTTAATTTCTAAGCAGCCAATCACATGGCGGCAACTCAGTGCATTTAGGCATGTAGACATGGTCAAGACAATCTCCTGCAGTTCAAACCGAGCATCAGTATGGGGAAGAAAGGTGATTTGAGTGACTTTGAACGTGGCATGATTGTTGGTGCCAGAAGGGCTGGTCTGAGTATTTCAGAAACTGCTAATCTACTGGGATTTTCACGCACAACAGAGAATGGTCCGAAAAAGAAAAAACATCCAGTGAGCGGCAGTTCTGTGGGCGGAAATGCCTTGTTGATGCCAGAGGTCAGAGGAGAATGGCCAGACTGGTTCGAGCTGATAGAAGGGCAACAGTGACTCAAATAACCACCCGTTACAACCAAGGTGGCAGAAGAGCATCTCTGAACGCACAGTACGTCGAACTTTGAGGCAGATGGGCTACAGCAGCAGAAGACCACACCGGGTGCCACTCCTTTCAGCTAAGAACAGGAAATTGAGGCTACAATTTGCACAAGCTCATCAAAATTGGACAATAGAAGATTGGAAAAACGTTGCCTGGTCTGATGAGTCTCGATTTCTGCTGCGACATTCGGATGGTAGGGTCAGAATTTGGCGTCTACAACATGAAAGCATGGATCCATCCTGCCTTGTATCAACGGTTCAGGCTGGTGGTGGTGGTGTCATGGTGTGGGGAATATTTTCTTGGCACTCTTTGGGCCCCTTGGTACCAATTGAGCATCGTTGCAACGCCACAGCCTACCTGAGTATTGTTGCTGACCATGTCCATCCCTTTATGACCACAATGTACCCAACTTCTGATGGCTACTTTCAGCAGGATAATGCGCCATGTCATAAAGCTGGAATCATCTCAGACTGGTTTCTTGAACATGACAATGAGTTCGCTGTACTCAAATGGCCTCCACAGTCACCAGATCTCAATCCAATAGAGCATCTTTGGGATGTGGTGGAACGGGAGATTCGCATCATGGATGTGCAGCCGACAAATCTGCGGCAACTGTGTGATGCCATCATGTCAATATGGACCAAACTCCCTGAGGAATGCTTCCAGCACCTTGTTGAATCTATGCCACGAAGAATTGAGGCAGTTCTGAAGGCAAAAGGGGGTCCAACCCGTTACTAGCATGGGGTACCTAATAAAGTGGCCGGTGAGTGTATATGTATGTGTGTGTATATATATTGTCCAACTCTAACTTTAAATCAATCATTTCCAACTCTAACTTTAAATCAATTCTGTAGAATATATATTGGAAATATCCTGAAAAATGTCTTTATCCACATATTTTGTATGCATGGTATAATATCAAAGCTAAACATTTCTAGTAATTGTGCAGTTAATTCTCATATTTTCAGAAAGTTTTGGAATATGTATCCTCTCCCCAAATTTGTCACTAATAAAACACAACAAAAAAAGTTACAATTACAATTTTAACAATATTTCAAGTGTAATCTTTCTTTGTAAAAAGTATACGTATTTCAAAGGTAACATACTGTATGAGCAGAAATTGGCAAACAAAAGCTTATTTAATGTGGCAGTAGTCTTTTTTTACATTAAAAACTTCATAATCCATTCAAAACTAATCAACCAAATCTTATCTTGAAACATTCATATTTAGTCTGTAACATATCGTGTTTATGCGAATGTGAGATGCGTGCTGTACAGCTGTAAACAACAGCGCATGCGCGTCTGTGCCTTTCATTAATCATTCACACACAAATATCGTGATTTAGAACAAAGCTCTTAAGAATATATAACTTCCTACGCTACCAGCACTTCTGAGGTAAACTGTTCCAAGAATAGGACGACAGTATTATTCCTCAGAGCGCAGCAAGACGAGGTAAAGTCCACGATTCTTGTTCAACTTGATGTGTATTATCCAGCTGATATGGGGGCGTAAACAGTTTGCATGGCTTGCCTCAGATCATTTGCGTTTGAATAGCATGTGCTTTCTGTGGGCGTGGTCACATTAAAAGATAATTAGCTGAAATGAGAACGACTGACATCTCTCTCTTTTTATATAGATTACATAAACAGAGAATATTTGTTTTAGTTTTGAATTAGATAATTTAAAAGTACACACTTAAATGATTATAAAGATATATTGATCATGCCTAGGTGACTAGTATTCGCTGAATTTTGTTTACGTTTAGAGACGAGCTCCAGAAAAAGTTCACGGAGACGGAGAGGCAGAACGCACACCCTGTTTATTTTCTTTATTTTACAAAAGTACATTGTTTTATTTCGATTGGAAGTGGACCCATAAAAAATTAGACATTTAACAGTTAATTTTTTCATATTTCTTAAGTGTGTATGACAAAAAATGATTGAGTATTCAAAGTCTATTTTGCTGCTATGTGAAAAAAAACGAGCAAAACGCGCCGGTGCGTTTTTGGTCCCCAGGGGGTTAAAGGAAGCTTCTGCCATTTTTACTCTTGTTTTGACATCAGAGTCTCTTTCCCAAGTAGCTAACCTGTCTAGGTTACTTTACAGGGTTCTAGTGGACCATGTGACGTCTAAGAAAGGCAATGCATTTCTATGTTCTGACAAAAGACCATCAAACCATGTGCGAACTAATGGACCATTACCATCTAACACCTTCTCTGAAGTGTCAGCAATCCCGCTGTAAGCTGCAGCGGTCTGGCAAAATCTTTCTGTGTACTCACAAACAGTTTCACCCTTCTTCTGTACCAAACTAGTGATCTTTGACCAGTCTACTTTTGGTCCAACAATGTTCGTTAACACTATAAGAACTCCCTCTCTCAAGTAATCTTTTCTGGCATTTTGAAACTCAGAATGGTTTACAGCATTTTCAAAATCATTGAATTCTGACTCAGTCAAGATCTGTGATATTAGCTGGGTGACTTCAGCTAGAGACATATCGTAGAGCCGCATCTTTTTGGACAATTCTCTCCTAAAGTCAGAAAAATTTCTTTGCACTGATGGCAAACGTTCAACGATTCTCTCGTTATCTTTAGGGCCTAAAGATAATTTGACTGCTTGTAGCTGCAGTATTGGGGTTGTTGATAGAACTGGATCAACCCCATTTGCCCTACTCTGAGCCTTTTGTCTTGCTCCACACACTTCAATTGCATTTACATCTTTATCTATCAAACCAGAATTTCTAGTGTTTTCTAATCTACAGAAAGACTGTAAATCAGGATAGCTTTCATCTGACTGTTGGTCTTCAGAGTCATATTTGGTTGAGGCCTGGTTATGGCCCACCTTGTCTGTGAGACGGGAAACTCAAGTGTGCAATTGTTTGTTCTGTTCAAATAACATAGCAATACACATAGATTGTTCTTTTGCAATGGATAAGCTAAATTCTCTCTGACAACAAATAATGCCTTTTGTGTTTTTCTTCCTGATACATGCACCTAATACCTTCTTGCATTCTTCAATAGACCAAACTTTGTCTGGATCAATACCAAATTTCTTTGTCAAATCCAATCTAACTGACTCAATCACTATGGAGTCCACTTGCTCTCCTAACAATGACTTGAACTCACTGTCTGTCCATAAAGGGCTAGCTAGTCCACGTTTCTCAGTAGTTGGAATCAGTCTAGCATTTTTCCTAACCATGTGGTGATGTTCTTTATCACACAATCAAAAACACAAAAATGTCTCTGATCAAAAGAGGCTACACTCGTTAACTTCATTAACCATATTACTCGTAGGTGACTTCATACTCTTTAAAGTATCTTTAATTTGTAAAGCTCGTAGCTTTTGATCTAGACAGTCAATCCATCAAATGAGTATCATGAAATTTAATAAGAAATAACTAGCCTATGCATTTACTACGGTTACATGGGATATATGTATTTACAAACATAATAAACAACGAAACACACAAACATTACAAACATAATAAACAACAAAACACGATAAGGCATCAATGAACGAGAAATGCATAGAGACAGAGAGAGAGAGAGAATTTTTAGAAAGTTGCAGTTATGCACGAGGGAGTTTTTAGAGAGAGACGAGGATCTTACTAAATAGCAAATTCGCATAGACACGGGACTTTGAGAGACAACAAGACTTCAACACATCTTAAAAGCGTGATCAAACACAGATACATGCACAGGTAGGTAAACTCTTTGCATGGCTTGTGAAGAAGCATGTGTGTGTCTCTCGGTCCTGCGCGTCACGTGGTCACATGCGCGTGTTTCTCCTTCAAAGCGAGCGCTCGCTCGTTTAAAGGTCCCTTGTAGATGGATTTGCTGAAGAGACATGTCAAGCGGTGTTCTTTTCAATCGTCGATTGGAATTAAACACGGAGACTTATCTAAGACTGAAAAACATAAACTAAACTAGAAACAAAACAAAAGAAAGAGATCCCCAAAGGGAACTCACGAAGGAATCACATTCTGGCAAGAGTGAGAGAGTAAGACGAGAGAGAGAGAGAGAGAGAGAGAGAGCGCATTGGTAAACTTCACCCAGACAGTAACCTCTCTGAAACAACACGAAAAACATCATCTTAATGCTTCCTAGAAGCTGAAAGATACTTGCAAAGTTTCTTGGTCTCTCTGTGTTCCTAAAACGGCCTGTCCCGGCCGCGTGCAGGAGCGGATCTTCTTTGTTCCGTGTGCGCGCGTCACGTGGCGTTCGGAACAGAAATTTAAAGTCTTTGAGGTAACATTACCAACTTCGGCTGAATTCATCTCCTCTCCTGTGAGATGAGTTAGGTTGGAAACTTAAAGAAAACAAAACTTTTAAACAAACAAAAGAAAGAAAGGATTTCCCTAGGGGAAATCGTATCGGAGACTACATGACTAAGGCAGACGTAGGCAAGGAGGTCAGAGGCAAGAGCAGGGGTGAGAAGATGGCCAGTCCTTTTGAAGACCTGATGTTTCCGCCTCCTCTGAAGCAGATTGTCCAATCATTGTTCAGGAAATCTTGAGCGGGAAAGTTGTCTTTGTTTGGTTTGACAGCTTTATCTACATAAATTACGACAGAGGCAGAACCTGTCTTTCCTTTCCACAGATTCTTAAACATAACAGGAGAGATGTTATACAGGCAATCATACTTTTTACGGTAACCCAATACATATATCTGGCTGCGTCAGACAAAGAGTTTTCAAATGACCTCAAACACGACATGTAACAATGAGAGGAATTCAGGTTTACGTCTCAAATATACGTAATATAGGCATTTGTGGTTCCTTTTAAACTACAAACATTCCCAGATCTTGCAATCGGACGTAGGCCATCAAACACATAAAACATATCAAATATGTATTGTTAAATGTCTTTTTGACTGGAAATTCCTTGAAAGTCCTTATGGGTGTGTGTAGTGTGGACAGAGAGAGAGATGCACATTCTTTTGGGTCGTAAACTTGTAACAGGACACTTTGGCCAGTGTTAGCTGGATTTGGGGGGAAGTTTCACAGACTTTGTTAGGATAGTTAGTTTGCTGGATTATTCATTAAAATGCATAATACAGGCATTTATCGTTCGTTTAGAACTACCATACAGTCAGGTATCTTCATAGGCCCTGGGCACTCAGACCCACATAACAACATATAACATATATCTCATTAAAATGTCCTTAATGGGGAAATTCGTACCCGTTTGTGTATGTGTGTGTGTTGAAGTCCCAGGGTTTATGGGAAGAAATACATTTAGTTATTTAGATGATCCGTCATTCCGCTCAGTCCTTACAGAGTCCCTCAAGGCTCAGTGCTAGGTCTCCTTCTGTTTATCCTGTACATGCTTCCCCTTGGACTTATCATTCATAAGCATGGATTAAAATTCCACAGTTACGCAGACGACACAACTATACCTCAGCACCAGATCCATCACTCCTGCCACAGTATTAACCATCACAGCCTAACTTACTTATCCCTAGTCTTTATGCAGCTACTTGCGGTGGGTATTTATGCACTAATGACGACTGGCCTGAAAGAGCAACTAGCACACTAGCGACCCTCCTAAAACCACGGATATGCTCCCAAGCTAAAAGCTTCACCCATGTTCACCGCAACACTACCAAGGCTCAAGGGTCATGACAAAAGAGGGAACGAGGCAGCATAAATTATCAAAAGGGATTTATTTAACAAAAGAGTAACTAAACATAACTATTTAAATGTGGATAGTATATCTCTGTAACATAAATAAACCCAAAACAAGATGTGGCAGCTGGGATGATCAGGCCATGGTTGACGTCTGGATTGCAGAGAAGGGAGAAGAGAGTGCAGTTTGACCAAGTGGAGCTTTATATCCACTGGCTCACAGGTTCCAGGTGCACCCAATCAGCAATCACCTCAACAGAACAAAGAGGATTAACAACAGTGCGACTCTATGGATCCAACAACTGGATCCATAGAGAACAACTTCTCTATGAATCCAGACCTCCGCAATCCTTTTCAGTAGCCTGCTGAAACTCTCCGGAGAGAGTTAACAGGTCACAGGGCAGCCCCGATCACAACTGTCACTTCCATAACATCCACTTCTTTCCCTGTCTACATTACCAGTCCCATGGTCACACCAGCACCCTTCTCTGGTCGGGAGGAGGACTGCAATGGTTTTCTGCTACAACGTTCCCTCGCACTGGAAATGCAGTCACATCAATTTCCCACTGAACATTCAAAAATCTCCTTTATTATTTCACATTTATCTGGTTGTGCTTTACAATCTGGTATCAAGCTGGTCCTGTTACTATGTCACTTCAGAATTTTGTCACTCATTTTAAGGAGGTTTTTGGCCGTCCAGTGGGGGATTTGTCCGTCTGTGAGCAGCTCTATCATCTCCAAGAAGGTACGAGCTCAATTACGGATTTCTCCCTGAGATTTAGAATGCTTGCGGCTGCAATTGGATGGAACGAGAAGGTGTTACTTAGCACATATCAAGGATTAAATCCAACGCTCCGCTTGCAATCTTGCCATCTATGATGATGATATCGGACTGGAAAAATGTATCCAACACTCCATCCATGTTTCTCGCCGTGTGCAGAATTGTTATGATGATGATCCAACGTTGCCGTCCTTATTCCATCATCTCCAACCAGAGAGATCGCCCACTCCAGAACCAGTGTCTATGCAAGTAGATAACACCCGCCTATCTCCTACAGAAAATAAGCTGCCGGCTGACCCACAACCTGTGTTTATATTGCGGAGCAAGTGGTCATTATATTAGAAATTGTTCCATTCGTCCTTTGTGTCTCTTGGTGAGTTCTGTGTCTAATAATTCTGTTTCTTCTGCTCCACTGTCCACCAATGTGACATTGATTGCTGCTGAAATTGTCATTACAATCACAGCCCTCATCAACTCAGGGTCGGCCGGCAACTTTATCTCCGGCGACCTTTGCAGGCAGCTCCGGATCCAGAAGACTCGCACCACAACCCCATACAGGGTTCAATCCATGACGGGAAAAGCTTTGAACCAGGGATATGTGAAATTTCAAATAAAACCTGTGACCTTGCGAGTAGGCTGCCTGCATGAGGAACAATTCACTCCCATGGTTCTGGAGGGATCCACCACGGCGATCATTCTTGGGCACCCATGGCTCATACAACACCAAACAGAGGTATCGTGAATGAAGACATTCTGCGGTGGGACCCTACCTACTACCCAACCTGTTTTCCTAAACGTTCACAACCAGTACCTCAACATCCAGTGACACTTTAATTGAGTGTGACTTCTGTTGAAAGCCCACGGGATAAGCAGTCGGTAGATATCCCATCCTGTTATGCCCCATATGCTGACGTCTTCTGCCCGAAAAGAGCCTCTAGATTACCACCACACCAGCCATGGGACTGTGCCATCAACCCGGAGCCGGTTGAGTCAGTACTCAGTGGACACATTTATTCACTCTCCATATCCAAACAGAAGGCCATGGAAGAGTACATAGAGGAAGCTCTAAAGCAAGGCTACATCCATCCCTGCATCCAGTTTCTTCTTTTGTGGGTAAAAAAGGACGGAGGCTTGCGGCCTTGCATTGACTACCAGGCTACAAACAAAATCACCATTGAGTTCCGTTATCCCCTTCCCCTCGTCCCTGCAGCGCTAGAACAACTTCTCTGAGCCTCCATCTTCACCAAGCTGGACCTCTGAAGCGCGTATTACCTCATCCGGATACGTGAGGGGGAAGAGTGGAAGACCACCTTTATCACTCCATCAGGGCATTATGGATATCTGGTAATGCAGTATGGCCTGGTCAATGTTCCGTATTCCAGGATTTTATGAATGAGGTGCACCGGGACTTCTTAAACCGGTTTGTGATAGTCTACATCGACATCCTTATTTTCTCCCGGAGCCAGGCCGAACATTGCCAATACGTTTCGGATGTTCTCCAGCGGCTCCACGAACACTCACTGTATCTGAAAACAGAAAAATGCAGCTTCCACCTCCATCCATTTCCTGGGGTACAACGTGAATGAGCAGGGAGTGAAGATGGATGAGAGGAAGGTTTCTGCAGTCACTTCCTGGCCCACTCCCACAACTGTGAAAGAATTACAAAGGTTTCTAGGATTCACCAATTTCTACCGCCAATTTATCCAGAACAACAGTATCCTGAAATCAGCATTCACATCTCTGTTGAAAGGCACGCCCAAGTCTCTGTCCTGGAACCCCTAAGCCGACAAAGCTGTGCAAACCCTGAAAACTGCATTCACAACCGCACCACTCCTACACCATCCTGGTCCTGACAAAGTCTTCTTGGCAGAGGTGTAAAGTCCATGTTCAGAAAGTAAAAGTCCTTCTCAGTATTTTGTTCCAATCACCTGGATTTGCTAATTAGCACAGTTTTTCAGCCAGGAGATAAAACTAATTAGTGAATCTGCTGGCTGAGTTCATGGGTGGAATAAACATATGACAGGACTTTTACTTTCTGACCCCTGGACTTTACACCTCTGCTTCTTAGTGGAAGTCGACGCGTCCACAACCGGAGTTGGTGCAGTCCTATCACAACAGCAGGAGAAGTCAGCCAAACCTCTTCCATGTGCTGCCTTTTCCAAGATATCCCAGATGAAACAAAATTTGACATCGGTTACCATGAGCTCTTGGCTATCAAGCTTGCGCTAGAGGGAGTGGAGGCACCCGTTTGTGGTACTTACTGACCATTAAAAACCAGCAATACCTGAAAGAAGCAAAGACATTAAATCCTCTGCAAGCCTGTTGGGCTTTGTTTTTCACTGGCTTCCAATTTAGTATCTCCTATCGTCCTGGTTCCAAGAATATCCGTGCTAATGCCCTGTCTAGACTCCATGCTCCATCTGAATCGACCGAAGATCCTGAGCCAGTGCTTCCATCAACAGTATTCGTTAATCCCATTCAATGGAACATTGATGAACAACTCCTCGAAGCCGCCCGTCAATAGCCTGCTCCACTGGGGTGTCCCGCTGATCACACCTTCGTCCCCAAGAATCTTCACCCTTTCATAGAATCAGCTCATTCTTCTTTGGGTACTGGCCACCCAGGGACCACCCTCTCTGTCCCACAACAATGTTACTGGTGGCCTGGCATGGCTAGTGACATCAGGCGTTTCATTAAAGGGTGTTAACTGTGTGCATTTTTCAAGGTCCCATGCCACCTTCTGGCAAGCTCCTTCCTCTACCAATTCCTTGACACCCATGGTCACACAAAGGAGTCGACTTCATTACTGATCTACCACCCTCAGGAGGGAACACACAAATGTATCCTGATAATCGTAGACAGATTCTCCAAAGCCTGTAAGTTGATTCCCTTGAAAGGTCTTTCCACAACCCTGGTAACTGCAGAGACACTGTTCAATCATGTATTTCGCAATTTTGGTTTCCCGGAGGTGATGGTTTCGGATCGTGGCCTGCAATTTATATCAAGGATGAGGAAAGCTTTCTTCTCGCTCCTAGGTGTGACCATCAGTCTGACATCCCCCAAGTGAATGGTCAAACGGAGAGGAAATTGCAGGAGATCTACCACTTCCTTAAGACCTTTTGCCAGAGCCACCAGGACACCTGGAACCGGTTCCTCGCCTGGGCAGAGTATGCCCAAAACTCCCTCTGACATTCTTCCATCGGCCTCACCCCTTTTCACTGCATACTTTGCTTCCAACCTCCACTGTTACCCTGGTCAAAAGAGCCGTCGAATGTACCTGTCATCAACCACTGGTTCCAGGAGAGCGAGAGAGTATGGGATGAGGCTCATCACCATCTCCAGCAGGCAGTGCGCAGAGAATAAAAGCTCTACACGGGACATTTGTCTGCTCCTGCCCTGCTGGAAATTGAACCCCCGATACATTGGTCCCTTCCAGGTCATAAGACCTTACCCAGTTGCTTACAAGCTCCAACTTCCTCCGCACTACAAAATTCACCATACTTTTCATGTTTCCCTGGTGAAACCTCACCATCCACCTGTTTCTGTTTCCTCCACAGAGTCTGGCCCTGATGATGTGCCCCCTGTACCTCAAATCGATGGAGAACCAATCTACACTGTCCATGAAATTCTGGACTCCCGACGTCGAGGTGGCCGTTTGGAATTTCTAGTCGACTGGGAGGGGTACGGCCCAGAAGAAAGGTCTTGGGTACCCCAGGATGACATCCTTGACCCTGCCCTTCTCACAAAATTCCATCAACGACATCCTTAGCGCCCAGCTCCTCGACCCTGTGGCCGGCCACCACGACGTCGGGGTCCTCGGTCCGCTAGTGCGGGCCATGGAGAGGGGGGCAATGTCACAGATCAGCCAGGCTCTCTCACTTCCACAACACAGCGATCTCTGTCACCAGACTACAAATCACCAGCACCTGTCATCAATTACACCGTTATAAGCGCACTACACAGGCACACACCTCAGCCTCAGTCAAATGTCTGTCCGTAAACAAGGAAAGACCCCTTTACCTGTTCTTTGCATTTATCCAGAGTGTGTTCCAGTTTTTCCATGTCTTTTTCTGAGGAAATCTACATGCAATACTGAACTGTGTGTGCATCTCCGTTCTCCACCTGCATCGTAAGAAAGGATAAAGATTGTCATTCTTCTGCCCACTCTTCTCATCTCTATTTCATTGCCATATTACTCATCTGCCTCTGCCCTATGTTGCCAAATAAAGTGTGTCTGATTCCTTAATACCTGTGGTTAGTGTATATATCCTGACAGTTGTGTGTTGCGATCTCTGCTAGATTTATTTACACTGCTAAAACCTTGTTTCTTTCTGCCAGATCCTTGAGGGTTAGCAACCTCAAATTAATTTATTTAGGAGGGAAATTTAGGAGATATTACCTTTGAACTGAAGTCTGACTGAGTAATGCCTTCACTGTATCTTTAATAGACGCATACAGGCAAAATCTCTATTTTCCATTAGCATTAATGCCCAGGTAACTCGGGGTTGGTTCAATATAATTGAATTTACTCTTGAAGAAAGATTTTTTTTGTGTGTGTGTGTGTGTGTGTGTGTCTCCCTTTTTGCACCTTTTCAGGAGGTAATTTTTTTTTTAGAGATTATCAATGATATCCCTAATATCATTTTCAGGGACATTTAACTTTGTCATGATGCAGTTTAGACAAAAGATGGGATGTGCTTTAGCTGTGCACCTTCTGGAACTTTCCCATTAGTTTCTCAATCACACTGACTGGCAGCAGCAACTTTCATTTGAAGATAAAACAAGGCAAGGGTGTTCATAAACTAAAAATCGACTAATGCATTACTTGCATTCTTCTCTTTCAACTCCCCCTCTCCATCAATGACATTATTAGTATTATTATTCTCACCATACCTGTTTGAGTTGCTTGGGTCATTTCACTCTTTGATTATCTAGATGAGGAAGCTGTGCTGTACTGTGAACTCATATACAATTTCCTGTGCACTAACACATTATATTACTGTAGATTCCACATGTATTATTAGTGTAATTTTTAAATTTAAAAAATGTCAGTATCCTAGTGTCCTAGCGTTCCTAAAAAAAAACTTCAGACAGTGTCAGCCAGTCAGACACACTGATGATTAATAATGCATTTAGAGGTTGTGGAACAGAAGATGATAAGAACCCTGTGAACTTCGAAACCAGTAATTATGTTGCAACCAGTTACGGTTTCATGCATCAGGCTTGTTTCAGAGGGAGGATTTCACTTGGTGGAAAAATAAAGTGCGCAATCTCAAAGGAGCAAAAGCTGTGGGAATGTGAGACTGACTGTGTGAGACATTCAGGCTATTTGTTTACAAACCACAGGTCTCCACTCTTTTCCTCGGATCATGCTGTGTGACTACAGACACTCTTGACATTACCCCACCAAACTCAGACTTCCACACTTAGAAGCTCTCTCTTTGAACTTTTAAGTAAAAGAATCTCCCTCTCCATCACTGATATTGCAAAATTACTCATAGGGAGAAGTGTGCAAGCTAACAACACCATACAGCAGGTTCAAAGTTTTTTTTTTTTTTTTTTGTTAGGCCTGGAAACAAATAAAAAGTTTTAGTTATAACATGACATAAAGTTGAAGTATACTGTAGGCTGCATCCTTATATTGTCTGATTCCATTGTGTTGTGGTTTGATTCCTTTGTGTTGTGTTGGCAACAAATCGATAATGGCTCCAAAAATAAAAAGATTTACTGATCCAACCATTTTATGATATCTTATAAATGAATATAATATTGCCAATTTAAAACACCTGATTCAATTAACTCAGGATAAGTAATAGACTCAGAATCTGACATGCAGAGCAATGTTTCAAAAAATGCCACACAGCCACAGCATTTACTTTTTTTGGAGTCAAACTGTGAATAACTTTATAGTTGACTCTGCACGCTAAACTGGAAAAAAGTATTTCTATCTTTAAATATCTTCAAATTCCTTTAGTCTATATGTTTTCTGTGGTCATTGTTTATAAATAGAATGACAAATAAAGAAAAACTGCACGCGAGTATGTAATTATCACTTCACAACTCCAGACTCCAGTGTGTGCTAGTCTTTTATCAACTACTGACAGTTTGGCTCTTGCAGCCATTTTAGATGTGGTCTGCGACATGTGAGCTTGCAAAGATATAAAGCCTGAGATGGAATAAAGAAAATGTTTGACAGAAGTGAATACAGATGGAAAAAGGGAGTTAGAAAATCATGTAAGTGCTGCCATATGTTGGTGTAAAAAGGGTTTGGGTTTCTCTATCAGATTGCCTCATCACGGTACTTTGTATAGTCACGTATGTGATTTCTAGCGTGGATATTTTAATATGGAAATGGAGAAAACCCTCTGTATTGCATCTGTAGCTGTTTTGCATTCTTTTCATGTGATAAGGTCATAGGCCTGCAGATAAATAGTTGCTCTGGCCCCTGGAGTTCTGATTTAATGTGCTGACATGGAGGTTATTACTCATAACTGAGGTGATTCTTATTTTTAAAACAGATTTTTGCATAATCACTCTGAATGTGCACTCAGTGACAACATGACTTTTACAGATACTTTTAAAAGAATAGTTCATCCAAAGATGAAAAATTATATCATTATAATCATTTACTCAACCTGATGTTGATCGTTGATCTGTAACAGTGGTGGGTGGTGCCCTAAACTTAAATCATTTATTTTACAAAGAAAATTCGGGTGCCAGACAGTTTTATAAAAACTGACAAAAGTCAAACAACCCAGGATAGCAAAGAAAACCACTGATTACAAAATATATATTTCGAAATATGTTTCAAGTTTAACTGTAATTTATTACTTAAGGCTCATCACATCATTCAAAAAGTTACTGATTTTGAAAACAAAACAAAACAAAAAGCACATAAATATATGTATTGTTCTCAACGTAGGAGTTCAATATCAGTTTTCACACAATCACGAAACAATACTCAAACAAAAACTGGGTAATACTGGTCACACTCTAACTGGGCGTCCACACAGGCAGATTTGAGTGTCCATAATCATGCCAAAATTTTCATTAAAAAAAAAAAGAAAAAAAAGAAAGAGCAAAAAACATATTGAATACACATATCGTGGGTGAAAAACAACATGCAAATATATCAACGCTCATGTTGATCGAAGACAAGATTCAACTTGCTGAACTATTCATTCTACAAGAAATGTAACTGTTCTGTAACTTTTACACAGATTACAATGCTGAGTCTGTCAGCTGGGTGTTTTGAATCTCTGAATACATTCTGTTCACTGAAAACATTTAGTTTCTCTCCACATGTACTCCATAAGCTACAGTCATTCAGATACTGGACTGGACAATCAAAGCACATCTGCATGCCATGTCTGCTTTGTTTAAAAACACTCCTTTCTTTGCCTTCCTAAACGTTTTATTACAGATGTTGTGGTATAGATTTCTTTTTGCAATAGATTATCAGGCTATGGAATGGATCGTCGTTATAGTTGACTTAGGCTACATTTACACATAGCCGGGTATTTAGAGAAACGAATATTTCCCCCCCCCCCCTCCGTTTTCAATAATAACATCGTGCACACGATCCGCATAAATACGCCACGAGTGCCATCATAACTATGCCAAACCTATGGGCGGCAGTGTAGGGAGAAGGATAAAGCCAATCAGAATCCTCAGAATCGACACGAGAGAACCTAAAACCCTGTTTCTCCCAGTTGACACGGCAACACATAACCAGCGTTTTCAGAAATCTCCACTTTGGCCGGAGTTTTAAAAAATAATCGTTTTCTGTGATAAAAACTGGGTTTTCGTGTAAACGAGAGGCCAAACCGCAGGGAAATATCTGCGTTTTCCCTCCGTGTAAACGGGGCCTTAGAGGAAAAGTCTCTGGTGTTAAAAACGAATGATTTAAATGAAGTTTTATGTAACAAAGTTCGGGAGGAGCATGTTCAGGTAATCAACCAATCAGCTCAAGAGGAAGCCAGTATAAACAAAGCCCGTCTACGGAAAGCGTGGGCACTCCCTATTAAGTCCTATTGTACCGAACTTTGGTTGTAGTTCCCCCAGAGTTCCACTGGGGGCCATCGTCCGAGGGCAAAATGAATGGGAGTCTATGGGGCTAGATGGCTAAATTGGTCTATTTCACCCAATTGCCGTTGAGAAATCTCAAATTTTATTGTAGGTTTTGCAAGTTCAACATGGGTTATAGGTCGAAAATGTAATGAACGAGTACTTATGTCCTTTCGATTTCTTACAGGTTGAGTTGTTGTTGCCCATAACAAGCTAGCATTCTGCTAATGTGTATGACGTCATTGACATTTTAAGAGACTTTTTAAAGCAAATAAGTGACTCCCAGCAATGTGTAATTACTTTGTATCTCCTTTCGAATACAATATTCAAATTACTAGACAAAAAAATTATATCCTGAGAAAAGTGGATTTCTGGGGGTGAAACCCCATAGACTCCCATGCATTCTGCACTCGCCTGCGAGCGCCCTCGCATGGACAGAGACGTGTTACTGCAGCCAGGCCAGAAACCGGAAGTAACCAGAGAGTGCCAATTCTCTTCTATTAGACATTCTCAGGTATAAATAAAGCTTTTTCCCACCTTCTGTCTCACGACAAGTGTCTCAGCATCCCTCCACCACCCCATCACCTCTCATTCGGCTGGGTCTACCCCAGTATAGGGGGAGTACTCTGGGTTCGGGCATAATTCCGAGCTCGGAGCCCTCCCCCGGACAGCAAGCCAAATACGCATACATACAACATTTGATATCATGTACGTGCGAACTCGTGAAATGATTGATTATAGTATTATCGATGCACTCAGTGTTAACAACTCACTGGAAGAAAGGACTGACTCTGAATAATGATTAATAATGAAAAACAGTAATAAATTGAGAGCAGAAGAATATAGATGTATAGACCATGTTTATGGTACTTTTATAATGCATCTTTATTGAAGCTTGAAACCCGCAGATCCCATGGGGACAAATTGCACAGGAAAAAGTGACAGTTCTAGAGACTAACAAAAGAACATTAGACTTGTTTACATGAAGGTGGGTAAAAGGGGTCAAATGTTTTTTCTAATGTTACCTTTCATGCAGTGTGTTATATAACCGTTAATGTAAAAGGTCTGCAAAGTTTTAAGGATAAAAGTGCACAACAAGTAAAGTTATTTTCTTTTGAAAAGAAAGAATAGATTCTGAATTGCCGGAACGAGTTGTCAGTAATTCCGTTCTTACTTTCTGTTCTAACCCACATGGGTTTGTAACACATTTGCATAATGCAATGCAAAAGTCTACTTTGACCCTCCCTCAAACATGGTAGTTGTTGCTGAGGCCTGGAAGCATTTTATTAGTGTTGTTGTCAAAATTACACATTTCTGCGCTGCCAAAGCAAATGCACTTTACATGCACTTTCAAAGGACAACGACGAGGGCTCAAATGGATACCGACGCCATTGCTACTTTTCATATCACTGTGTATCAAGTGCTGAGGAAGATCTGGAGCTGAAATTCAAATATGGTGATAAGCATTTAATTTCCGACATGCACTGTATGTCACGGAATAGTCGAAAGTAAATCGAGGATACAAGTGCGGAAATAAGGATGTTTATGAAGTAAATAAAAGGCAAAACCAAAACTAGAAACAAAAACTACCCCGTGGAGGAAAACAAGAGAGATCTCAGGCGGGAACAGGAAACACGAGGGAAACATGGACAACGAACCAGCACAAGACTGCAAACACAGGGAGACGAAATAGGGAGCAAACAAAAGAGGGTAACGAACAAAGCAGGTGTGGAAGAATAATCAATTATCAGGTAACAAGATGGGAGGGGCTAGACAATTGACAGGAGAGCACATGGCACAAGGAATACAAGACAAGCCATGTGCTCACAATAAACCAGACTAAACATAAACAGAGGACAAACTGGGAATGTCAGAGCTCTGTCACCAACCAGAATATAACCCAGACAGAAGTGACAGAACACTGACACTGTAAGCAGTAGATCAATCACAACAGACTGGACCATCTGACCAATCAGAGCAGAGGAGGCTCTCTGAAGACACTGTGAGGAAAGAGGTGATTCTGCAAAGTATATTATGTGAAGGTGAAAGGGTTTTTTGACCTTGGATGCATGTGAACTTGTGGTTGGAGTCTCCAAAATAACATTAGGTTCCTTTAAAATAGCATAATAGGGGCACTTTAATGTACAATAAAAAGGTTGTGTTGACAATTCTGGTCTTATTTGAGCTTGACAGTGAGGGTGGAATAGGGTAAATTATAAAAATATAAAATTAGTGGATGAACAAACAACTTTCAAAATGTTAAAGTGTTTCTCAGATGAGTGTGAACTTCCCAGAATTGCACTAATATCAAAACGCTTCAGCATTTGTCTCATCATCGGTACAACAATGCTGTTTGTTCATATGTGGTTTTGAGCAGACTTGAGTGTGAGTATTTTCACAGTATAAATGGACAGAGATTTTCCACTAAAATCTGTCAACAGGGAATGAGTGAAAGTCTGCCTGGATCACGGCCACAAAGGAAGATTCCAGATTAACGTTCTTGCCAATAATTTAATTCAGACCACATGTGCTGGACAGCAGAGAAAGGAAGCTTCTAGGCGGGAGGGACAACACAAGAAAGACAGCTACTGCATTTCTTGCTCGTATGAAAAAAAGACATAACTCTGAAACAATTGATGCCGTCTTACACATTTAATTGCTTTATCATGACATTTGTGCTGTGGAAGCAATCTATATTCACCCAAACAAGCTGACTGTTTGACAATGGACACCTCACTGATGTTATCTGGCTTAGAGAGTTTCCTGTGTGTTTGGAAAATGAATAAGTAATGACATCAATTGAATAATTATGGAATGTTTTTGTGGCTCTGGACGTATGAGTCATTGATAATCCCATGCCATTAACAAACACGCTTTGCTCATTGTTGCTGTGGATTGAAGCACATTTGGCTTTTAGCATCGGAAGTTCTCATGGTAATTGTGGGAATCTCTTCTTCAGGGTGGCCATGTCTCACTTAGTCACTCTTTTATTCTGTGAAGTGGTAACCAAAATGATTTGGTGGATGGTGGTGCTTTCAATGCAAGTCTGAGGCAATTGGGGTGGTTTGTGGCTAAACTAAAAATGGCTTTTTGTTGTTTAATGATCTATTTAGAGGAGAAAACTGATCTTTACAGGACTGTATGCATGCTGAGTGACTACAGTTTAAAAGACAATCAGGAATCGGAAATAAAGTTCAGGATGTGAATATGTTATGTTTATGTACTGTTGTTTTCTTATTTGGATTTCAGCACTGTTTTGTTTTCCTGGAGAATCTTCCTTAAGACACTCACACTAGAAGATATTCAGGACGATTTTGGGCCCAATTCTCCCCTTCCGACAATCCTATAAACCTTATTCAGAGCAGCACCATGACCGGTATGAAAGCGAGGCATTGAGGGATAGACTTACCTTGTTTTCAATGTTATCCACTGTAAAAAAAGAAAAGAAAAGAAAACCCCGTATAAAGCTCCTAGATTACTTATATTTTTCAGAAAGTGAGCTGACTTAACACGCCTTTTTTTTTATTTTTTTATTTTTTTTTAAGCATAAAATTCTGTTTTCTGGAAGGAAAAAAAGCCATTTTTAATTTCCCATCATCCGCCATGTTTGTTTATTCTAAAGTCCTGTTTGACCGCAAGAGATTTTGCAAGATTTTCCTGACTCTGGTTGTTTGTTAATGGAATCTGTTAGTGTTTGGTGTGCTGTCCTGGTCACATCCACACACTTATCGTCATGTTTGTGGTCTCTCACATTGAAAATCTGAGGTCAGCCTTTAGTTGACCAAGTTTCCTAGTGCCTGTTTGTTACCATAGTAACCTATTGTGTTCACGTGTCCCTCATTTAGTCCTGTGTATTTGTGTACTGTTAATACTACAGTAAGTACATGTAACATGTAACAAGGATAAAATAAGGGCTACCAAGCAGATTTTCAATGATTGAAGGTTACACTTTATTTTAAGGTGTCATTGTTACAGTGATTATATATTTTAGTACTGAGTAATATTAATGAGCAACATACAGTATACTTACTATAGGGTTAGGGTAGCATTATGATTTGTTTTGAGGGTTAGTTGAATGTAATTGTGCATAAACTATCGTTATTACTTTGGTAAGTACATGTAACATATATAACAAAGACTGAACTTACCAGACTGAATTTACAGAATAAAGCAGAATTCCTTGTTTCACTTCTTTACTATCTCTGCCTTATTGAGACAGAATCACAGTTCTTGACTGTCATTCTAATAATCTATCAGTGTTATTAATGTACCTTATTTCCACTATAATATAGGCCTTTATGTAGCAGTGAGACTAACTTGATACAATATGAATTCTGATAGAGAAATCACTATCAGTAAATGAATGGTTGACAGAACATTTCAGACACCCTATAATTTAGCTAAATCATTGGACATGTCTTATTATTCAAAGACTAGAAGTAGCATTTGACCACAGGCATCCAGAAACTATTATGTCTCTTTGCTTTTGAAATAATTGAGAGTGGAGCCGATTTATGCTTTGGACTCCAAAGGAAATATGTGCTGTGCTGAAGTGTGAAGCAGTCATCACTCCAAAATCGAGAGATGAGGACTATTATTTTAATGTCCTCTTAAAATTGATCTTTTATTTAAAAAAAAAAAAAAATTGGCATGGCCTTTACAAATGAGTCGCAAACTTCTCAATTCCACAACCACAAGTCAGTAATCGCACTGATTTAAGTTTCATAAAAATAGCTTTGCTAAAAGATATCGCTGAAAGTAACGAGGACTTGCAGTTCAGCGAGTGAGATGTTGATTCATAATCGCTCTGACAGATCCAGTGAGTTCATTTTGTGAAATATTTGTCAGACCAGAGTGAAAATTTATTAAAATAACCAAATCAAAAGAGTAATTTGTGAATGAGACTCCACTGTTTGCATTGTGTTTATTTTGCCTATACAGATCACAAGAACAGGACAATTTAATAGAAGATATACACTGTCTTTTTTATCTCTTCACATTCAATTCAGACTTCTAACGTCACAATTTTAGGCAAATACTGTAATTTTCTCAGCAATGCTAGCATATACCAAAAAGTTTATTTGAAGAAGACAAGTCAATATTTGGTATTTGCAAAAGACACATTTTGTTTCCATAATCAGAAAGAACAATCTATTTCAATTAAGGAAAATTAAATTTCAATTGAAAGAGTTACACAGTTCTTACAACTGTACTCATTCCTCTATGCTAAAAAGATCCATGCTCTAAAGATCTGCTCTTGCCTGAAAGCAAGATCTTTTGAGTAAAACTTTTAAGTGTCATTCTCAAAACCAGCAGAAACACAATAAGAATCATATTTAGGCCGATATCTCTCATTACCAGGCTATTTATATACAGATTGCATGTTATCACTAATGTACATATTACCACAAATAGGTAAGTATTGTAATGCATTATAAATGTTGTGACTTTTATTAATGAGATGAAACAACATATTGAAAGTGTTTAAACAGTATAACACTTTATGCATGCATTATTGTGCCATCAGAACAAAAGAACCCAAAATATCTGCGAAGAATATTATTATTTCTGAATATCTTTGAACATCAAAAATATCCAGGTTTTTAAATGTTCTAAAAACGATTTTACTAGGTTATACAAATGTTAATGGAGAATTCCATTTGATCATTTTACAAACATTATGGGAATGTTACTTTCGAAAGTTCTCTAAACATTCTGAAACAAGTAGTACTATTTTTATTTTATTTTTTTAAATGATGAATGTCTAACAAAACGTTTTAGAAAAAATTGTTCCATGATCAGTGTTTTATATTTTATTAGTCCTGGGCAAGGATAACATTTTTTAATTGCATGATTTTCTGCGATTAATCGCAGAGTTAACGTGCAAAATTCAATAATGAATTCAAAAGTAGTGTATTGTGCACTTTTATTTTACAAGTACTGCTATATACACTCACCTAAAGGATTATTAGGAACACCTGTTCAATTTCTCATCAACCAATCACATGGCAGTTGCTTCAATGCATTTAGGGGTGTGGTCCTGGTCAAGACAATCTCCTAAACTCCAAACTGAATGTCAGAATGGGAAACGCTCAATTTTGAGCGTGGCATGGTTGTTGGTGCATGGTTGTTCACATTTGTGAAGCCACGACACGCACAACCTTGAGGCGGATGGGCTACAACAGCAGAAGACCCCACCGGGTACCATTCATCTCCACTACAAATAGGAAAAAGAGGCTACAATTTGCAAGAGCTCACCAAAATTGATAGTTGAAGACTGGAAAAATGTTGCCTGGTCTGATGAGTCTCGATTTCTGTTGAGACATTCAGATGGGAGAGTCAGTATTTGGCGTAAACAGAATGAGAACATGGATCCATCATGCCTTGTTACCACTGTGCAGGCTGGTGGTGGTGGTGTAATGGTGTGGGGGATGTTTTCTTGGCACACTTTAGGCCCCTTAGTGCCAATTGGGCATCGTTTAAATGCCACAGCCTACCTGAGCATTGTTTCTGACCATGTCCATCCCTTTATGGCCACCATGTACCCATCCTCTGATGGCTACTTCCAGCAGGATAATGCACCATGTCACAAAGCTCGAATCATTTCAAATTGGTTTCTTGAACATGACAATGAGTTTACTGTACTAAAATGGCCCCCACAGTCACCAGATCTCAACCCAATAGAGCATCTTTGGGATGTGGTGGAACGGGAGCTTCGTGCCCTGGATGTGCATCCCACAAATCTCCATCAACTGCAAGATGCTATCCTATCAATATGGGCCAACATTTCTTAAGAATGCTTTCAGCACCTTGTTGAATCAATGCCACACAGAATTAAGGCAGTTCTGAAGGTGAAAGGGGGTCAAACACAGTATTAGTATGGTGTTCCTAATAATCCTTTAGGTGAGTGTAAACAAAAGTGATATAAAATTTGGCTTGCAAACACTTTAATCGAATAAGGTAACATTTATAAATCGGTTTTCTTTTTTCTTTTTTTCTGAACAGCAGAAACATTTTTCTTTTATCATGGAGCAGTATAAACTGTCTATGTTCAATAGCAAGTGTCCCTGTTAGAGTGAGGTGAAGTGGTCAAGCACAAAAAAAGTAAAGTACACAGGGATTCAGGTGAATTTTAGGTACTTTTTTAGTCCGTGAAGTCAACTTTGTAGTGGTTAAAAATAACTTTGGTTTCGAGAATTTGTTTAATAAAACATTGACCATAATTAAAAGGGATTATGTCTGCTATTTTTGGCTCATTTTGTTTATGCCAGATTCGGCTCGAAGTCATGCATCTTCGGATGCGGAGCCGCGCGCGCAGTCACAAAATCTGCCGTGCACACCGCCAAGCGAAATGGGCCCTTGTGCACCTTCGCGCTCGTGCGGACGCGGCGAATATAAACCAAGCTTGAGGCGCAAGAACTCCAGCTGATAGAATGTGCGATGTAGGCATATTTAAATCATAAATCAGCTGCGTGGATGAAAATTGCTGATGTTATCGGGTTATCGGGCTGATGTTATAATCATTCAGGTAACGGACGCTCTGAGGTAGGCTAAAGTGTTCAGACTTCTTTAGACTCGAAAACTATTGTATTTAATTGTACAGTACAATCATAACATAGTGCAGACATTATCTTAATTTCATAATGTCCTTAAACATAACGATATTGCTGGCCGTAAACTGAGAATGTGCGCATCCGGTGTGCGACATACCTTGAGTTGTCCAAGAGGCGCCGCTACGCTTCTCACTCGGTGTGCAACCTCCTTTTATACACAATAATAACGCGTTAACTTGCCCAGCCCTATATTTTATGTAAGAATTTTGTACTAATGTTTTGAGAAGATCATTAAAGACCAGATCACTTTAAATGAACACTCTGTTAACGTTAATGAGATAATGTTTGTTCGTAACTGTAACGACACACCAGCAGAGGGAGCCGTCTCCCGATTACTGACTATGTGCCACTCCCTCTACTTCACTGGTTACTTCCGGTTTGTAAGACAATTAAGCATGACCTGGCTTTCAGACTATCGCAAAGTATTGCCAAAATACCTCCCTTACCGAGTCTTATAGTATCATTGTCTAGTTTATGCTGTGTACGACCATTGTCTGTTTTGTTCCGTTTACACCTTTTGGATTACCCTTTGCTCTGTTGTTGGATTGTACTGCCTCACGTTTGTGCTATCTGCCTGCTGATTTGGATTTGTTTGCTGTGGATCTGAACTCGGCCTCCGCCTCGTTACAGTAACTGAGAGAACCTTGTCAGAATGGCAAACTTCTGAGAATGTTCCCTGTTTAACAATGTTAGGAATATGCCATTATAATGTACTGTACTATAAATACATGCTTCAAAGAAAGTGTTACCAGAAAATGAAGTGCAAGCTTATTTTTAAATCCTGATTTCTTAATGAAAACGTTCACATATGGGTTGTACACACAAATACGTGCGTATGCATCATTAGTGAATGAGACCTAAAGGTTGTGTTTGTTTTGTTTGGTCTGTTAAATGTTCTGCATCATGGCTCCAGTCCTGGAGACACAGATTGTGTTGCTTCTGTCAGGCAGGAGAAAACAACAAAAAACCATAGCTGACTTCAGTTTAATGGTTTAGATTGGCAGAGAGAGGGAAATAATACATTTACAAAGGTTTTTCCCTAAATATCCCACTGATCACAGAGCAAACATCAGCTAAACATGCATTTTTATTGTGCCTAGATTTACCATGACTTGAGGAGTGATGTTGTAATGCTCAAAGCTGGAACGAATAGCGTGTTTCCCGTCCTTGAGTTCTGAGAAGTAAAACTCTGACTTCACTGTGTCATGGGTTTTTATTTCTCTCCTCTGTTTGGATCTTTCTCCTCCAACTGTATGGAATGCATGGAAGAATCTCTCCTACAGTATGAGCCAAAAAAAAATAAAAAATTCCTAAAAATGCTGCCGTTATGGAGTTATCCATCTGCTTCACCACTGACAGCTTTACAGTTTTGTTTCTCAGTTTTAAAGATTAAAGTAAGTGACAAAAAAATATGAATGCGGCTACAGAATGTGTCGTTTTAAATGTAATCTTTAGTTACATTACCTGTGTATATATATATTTTATAAATATAATAAATAATGTTTTTTTATGCTCACACTCAGTGTTGGGACGCATTACAAGTAGCAAGAGTTTCATAATCAGATTACCTTTTACAAGTAATTAGTAAAGTAACGCATTGCTTCTAAAATTACAACTAAATGTGTTGCAAAGTAAGTTACTTTTTCAAATAAGTAATTCAAGTTTTCCCATTTAATCACTTGCGGTCTTCTGGACTCAAAATAGCCATTGCAAGTCCACGAGACCATAGGGTGTCTCATTTGTCATTTTAGGTTTCAGAAGGGTGCTCACAAGCATCCCCTTTACAGGCAATATGCGCCCCCGATGCGCACTTTTGCCGAGCCCGGAGCTCTGCTGCAGACTTCTACCCGACAGTCAAAGTGTTATGTCACGAAAGTGTGGACTCGGAAAAGATCTCAAGGGCTTGGGGTTTAACTGGGACAGGGCTACTGACACCTCTCCTGTCCTTATGTTGAGATAATAGACCTTTCTCACAACTTCCGTATTTGTGACCGGAAATACGCAATCGTCGTGGTAATCTACTTCCTCCGCAGTCAAGGCAACATAAACAAATGGCGCAAGCAACTAGCAAGAGCTATTGACACTCTAATGATGTGTCATTTTAGTTAACAGTTCAGTAACAGTTAGCCTCGCTCTCTACTTACCTTGATATTTATGGACAAATTCCTTGTGGAATTTTTTTTACCCTTTATTTATTTTTTTCTTTTTGGTGACGGAGTTTTCCTCCACGAGTTGTCACATCACCAAATGTAATATTTGGCAATTTATTTGGCACCATTTTTATTCATCATAGTCATTGACTGTCTCAAAACTATCAGCTAACGAATTTGGATATCTTACACACAAAGGCAAGGAAAAAGATGGAAGTTACAGAACTTTACGCGCATCAACTCGCGTGCTAAGTCACAAAGTAAATGACCTAGCTTTTGCCGATGACATTGCCCTACTTGAAGGAAATGCAGAGCAACAACAAAAACAAGTCACCGCACTCAAAATACAAGCACGCCAAGTAGGCCTAGAGATAAATATCAACAAAACTGAGCAAATGTGCCTGAACATACAGAAAGATGCAACTCCTGCTCCCGCACTCAAGATAGATGACCAAGAAGTAGCCATCGTAAATGATTTCAAATACCTAGGCTCCTACGTAGGATCAACAAACAAAGACGTTAATGTTCGAATCGGTTTAGCTTGGGTAGCGTTTCACAAACTTAAATCCATCCTAAAAGCACCCAAGACCAAGATCAAGATTCGACTATTTAAAGCCGCTTGGATTTCCATCTTGCTATATGGCTGCGAAACATGGACCCTCACTAAACATCTAGCGAATCGACTCAACGCATATGCAACAAATTGTTACCGCATCATGCTTGGTATAGACCAGAAGAACGACCATATCACAAATGAACAAGGTTCAAGTACGAGACGGTTCAACAGGTGCCAATAAGCACAACTATATGCGATAGCCAGCTTAAGTTCACAGGCCACTGTATTCGCATGGCAGAAGACGAACCGGTCAAACGTTTCATCTTATATGAGTCACAAATCAAACCAATAAACAGGCTCGGGGCACCACGAACATCGTACCGCGAACAAATATCACGCCACATCATCGACAAAAGCATGATCACTCTCAGCGAAAAGGAAATCAGCGAGTTGGCAAAGAACCGGAAACAATGGAACTGTCGTTTTGCGGGCCTAGGCAAAAGAAACCGAAAGGAGGGAAACCTCTCGTCGATCTGTAGCCCAGCTCGATTGATGATGATGATGAATATTTGGCAAATCCGTTAATGAAGTTGTGTAGACTCTTTGATCCATTTTAAACTTGCCCGGGTTTATGTTTTTCTGGTGTGTTGACGCTTGACAGGAACTCCGCTTCCACAACGATTACGTATTTACGGTTATTGTGAGAAAGGTCTATCGGGTAAGGTGCAGAGTGCTAGACTAAATGTGAGCGTGTGTTTACTCATCTCACTTGCACAAAAATAGATTCAGTATTCCTCAAAATGTGTAAAATAAATATTTTTTACTTTATTGTCTTTATTTACTTTATATATTTTTTTTGTCAAGTAAGTTTTATTAGACCATTTAAAAATTTTTTTTTTTTTACAATCTTACATGTCTCTTCACCAATAATAAAAATAATAACCCGAATTGTTTACATTGACTTGAAAAGATATGATGAAGGAATGTTAAAAACATTACATTAACAAAATGATGCATAAATCCACATGATTTCCTTTAAGATAATTGCTAAAAGGGTGCCAAATTTTGTCAAACTGCTCACATTTTCCCTTCAAACGGTATCTAATTTGTTCCAAATGTAAAGTAGAAGACATCTCTCCAAGCCATAACTTGACAGTAGGAGCCTCCTTTTTCTTCCAGAACAACAGGAGTAAATTCTTGCCCGTAATTAAACTGTTTAATAGCAGTTTGTGCTGTTCTCCTGACAATGGATGCAAATGTTCAGAAAGTCCCAGAGTGATGAGTCCGGCTGCATTTTCACCCTAAAAAGTTCTGAAAGCACATCAAAAATTCCATTCCAATAACTGTGTATCTTGGAGCAAAAAAAACTATGGGACAAATCAGCATCTACTGAACTACATTTATCACAAAGAGGCGAAAAACTTTGGACATTTCTATGCAGTTTCTTTTTTGAATAATGCAGTCTGTGAATGACCTTAAACTGAATAAGGCAGTGTGTGGAAGTGATAGAATGTTCATAAATATCTTTTAAACTCTTCTGCCAAGTCCTCCTTAGAAATTTCCACTCCTAGTTCTTTCACCCAGTCCTCCTTAAGATATCTTGTAGAGGGAGAATTATAGGATTTCAGCAATTTATAATCGATAATGTCTTTTTATTACCTTTACACCGATCAAGACATTTACCAATAATTGAGGGTGATGTAATATCAAAAAAAAGTTCTCCAGTACATATACCCAATTCTTCCCATTGCGTAAACGTCCAATTGCAGAGCTGGCCTCATGTTGGAATGCCGTCATCTCTCCTCGTATAGAGACAGCAAGTTGTCTCTCATCCTCCCTACCAACCTGGACAAAGGGTCTGGCTCTCCACACGGGACCTCAAGTTGTGGCTGCCAAGCAAGAATCTTGGCGTCTATTATCTCCCCGATATCTGATTTGACTGAGCATATTTCACAGCACAGAGAAGAGATTGCACTAAGAATCGCTGTGTTACCTGCGTCCTGAGTACTTTCCGCCGATGCATCTTCTGTAGCAGAGTCCGAGGCAGACACGGCCTGATCCTCTACTTCACGAGGTTTGGCTGGCATGTTTAACTACGAATATCCCAGATCAACAATACCGAGGAATCAATTATAATTAAAACTCTGTTCCTTTCCCAACAATAAAGATTATTAAAAGATGTTCTGACTATAATACTATTTGGATTTAATGTGGAGCTGTCGTAGAAAGCGTGCTACCAGCTCATGTTAAAACCGGAAGTCCTCTACTTTATATATTTTATCTCACTTTAATAACCAATCGTCCCCTTGGAATTATAAGGTTCTATCTGAGTTCTGAGCAGTTTTGAGATTTTGAGCTTCAAAGTTTTTGCAGTACATATAGGAAAATTTATATGGGGAACAAGTTTCTTTCAAACATGAAAATAACAGGGACCTTAAATGTATTCTAAATATACTATATCAAAATCCTCTCAAATTTGTAAATGTTTTTTTTTAGAATGGGTCAAATGCAGATAGAACCTTCTAATTAAAAAAAAAAACACTTTTCGCTTAGAATTATATGGTTCTATCTGCCAAAAAATTAATGTTGTAACAATGTCTCAACATGTGTTAGAAAGTAAAATTTTATCCTTTCTATGACATTTATTTCATATTTTTTAGCACTTCCATGTATTTAGGACATTTCAAATTAAGCAAGGTAGGTCTAAATATTTTGTCCAGTGCAGAATCTTAATTTTCGTTACCAATTTGGTGGGTAATTAAACACATTATTGCAGAAATTGTTACTTTAATCTTTCTTTTGTTTAGACAGAAAGCAGCTACTGTAATGCATCTGAGCAGGACTTTATTCCAGCTAAAGTGGGCCAGGTAAAATGTCTTTCTCTCTAGACATCAGTATGGCTGAAATAACATGCTAACGTTTATTGCTGTAATTAAGACCCCATCAATCAAATTGTTAACTATTTGACCTTTAAGGCTTAATATTGTAAAAAATAAGACATTTTAAGACTTTAAAACTACAAGAAAATTGACATGCTTCAGCAAATTAATTCATAAAGTTTATTAATCATTGAAAAATTATTCCCTGACTACATGATCACAAAAAATGTCAGACTAATTTTTTAATCACACACACACACACACACACGCACGCACGCACGCACGCACGCATGCACGTACGCACACACACACTCGCACACACACACACACACACACACACACACATTTTCACACACTCGCGCACACACACACACTTGCATGTTAAATGTTTATGCATATTTGTATAATTCAGATAATAATAACTATAATAATAATAGTTATTAATAATAACCTCATTAATAATTAATAACAATAACCAATACACTATAAAGAAAATGGCCAAATATAACGTTAAGCCACTTCATAACACAACACAATTTAGTGAATATTTAATTTACTGTAAATGTATAGCATTATGCCTTTATGGAGTTTCTTCTTGTCTTCAAGGACAAAGCCGGCGACATGACATATAAAGTTGATTCTGATTGGTCCTCTTCTGTGCATCTGTGCATTCGAAGTGCTGATTGGCTCATGCAGATAGAACCTTATAGAGCCAAGTTAGAGTTCGATTTTGTAGATAGAACCTTTTTGTTTTTTCAATGAAAAGTCCCACAATGTACACAACTTTAAAAAAAACACATCACATAATGTAAATAAGTTGTCACAGAATAAGAATATGTGAATAACTAAATTTTGACAAAAATGTCAGATAGAACCTTATAATTCCAAGGGGACGCAATGGCTTTGCTGCTGACCTTCGATGACCAATTTGACCATACTTAGTAAGCAAAAATGACTCAAGATAAACATCACATTTGTGTTTCATTAAGAGGCAAAGGCTTTATTATTATTCCTCCTCGATGGGAGTCAATGACAGCCCTGTAGTAATAATAATAATAATACGTTACATTTATATAGCGCTTTTTTGGGTACTCAAAGCGATTTACACGGAAGGGGGAATCTCCTCCTTCCAGGCAATCTCCTTCTATGAACCACAAGTAGGAAAATTATGAAAATTCGCACAATGAATAGTAATCTGACCAACTCTGGGGTTCAGAATTCAAATTCAAATGGTTATAACTTTTGAACCCTTTGATCTAGAAAAATTAAACTTAGTTCACCTGATTCCTCTCCTCATCCTGATCATATTCAAAATAGTGGAAAAAAAGTATTCATTTTTTTCTCTCCTCCTTCAAATATTGCCCAATTTTTACTTGGCTCAGATGATTTTGGGATCGATCTGCACAGAAATGACTGAACAGATTTTTGTTTTAAGAATATCCCTGTCAGCCATATTGAATACTGTAAACTAGAAACTGTTTTTTCGCTACTCCTTCAAAACAAATTGGGGGGGGGAGGGGGGTCAAGGCTATTTTATTCACTTTAAACATCAGATGAAGTGATTATTTTCTCTTTAATACTGATGGTGCTGTCATTAATAAATTAGTTATGACAAAAAAAATATGATAACCAATGTATTTTTCCATGAGTCCGCTATGTTAGTGATTATAAAGATATCTAGCTTGTTTGGTAGCTCACCCAGTACAACTAACACGGCGATAAGCCTATGTGTGAACTGATATTAGGCTAATATGGACCTACTGTTGTGTTGGGTTTTACTCAATATGATGTTAAAGTATCTTCAAGGTCACTTCAGAATAAAAATTTCCTGATAATTTACTCACCTCCACATCAGCCAAGATGTTCATGTCTTACTTTCTTCAGTCGGAAAGAAATTAAGGTTTTTGAGGAAAACATTCCAGGATTTTTCTCCATATAGTGGACTTCAATGGGGTACAACGGTTTTGAAGGTCCAAATTGCAGTTTCAGTGCAACTTCAAAGGGCTCTACACGATCCCAGCCAAGGAATAAGGGTCTTATCTAGACAAACCATGTCATTTTCAAACAAAAAAAAAAGAAAAAAGAAAAGTAAGGGCGGGTGTGCGAGGCCGGTGGCGTGATTGATAATGAGCGACTCCTGCGTGATGCACTGGTCTCGTATCTCTCACGGAAGAGCAACGACAGTGAAGATCGAGAGAGGCCAGGCCCGGACTTCATGTTATGTTTTGTTTTATTATGTGTGGCGCAGTCGTCCATGAGGGGCTCCAGTCTTTACTTTCGCTTTGTATTTGTTTATTTATTCTATTAAAAATCTTTAAATGTTCGCCGGTTCCCGCCTCCTTCTTCACATAACAACGAACTTCATTGCACTTTTCTTGCACTAGCTCTGCGATACGCCACGCATTAAGCAATCACGTTGGAAGATCACTCGTGTTCAGTTTCAAAAAGGTAGTGTAGGGCAAAAAACTCCATCTCATTTTCTTTCTAACCCTAACCCATTTTTGTGGATGGCGTTTGACTTTTGTAACATTTGACTTTTCGCTTTGTAAACACTTGGTCGGTACATCCCCCAATGTCACGCATGACCTTTCAACATGATTACATAATGCATCTCAAAACCTCCTCTGCTCCTCTTGAAAACATGTTGTCCGAGTGGTGCACAGTGATCAGCAACAAGTATATGATCTAAAGATTGTGGGTTTGATTCTTGCCTGGTACAACTTTATAAAAGTGTGTATAATGCTTCAATTCAATTATTTAATTTTATGGGTAAGCATTGTACTAATCTTTCTTCCTCTTGGATTAGAAATATGTTTTGTTTTAGTTCATTCTCATCTGGACTTTGTTCATTTTGAGTTCAATCTCACCTTATGAACCTGTACTTATGAACCTGTACTGTTTTTCATGCACATTGTATTTCTGCTATTTTTGCTCTTCTGGCTCTGCACTGCTGTTGCTGCACCTTCAGTGTGTGGCCCTGTATCACTGCTTGCAGCTATATATATATATATTTTTTTTTTTTTTTTAAGTAAGAGTGTAAACTTTCTTCTCCTGCTTCATAATCTTCGGCAAGCTTTCCAAAAAAAATCAAATAATTAATTAACGCAATTAGGGAGTACCGTAAAAGTATATCTACCCAACACTGCTCACAATGCTGCATTTATTAGAACAAAAATGAAGTAAAAAGAGTAATACTGTGAAATATTATTACATTATTAATTAACTTTTATCTATTTGAAAATATTTTAAAATGTAATTTATCTCTCTGACAAGCTGAATTTCAGCATCTTTACTCCAGAAACAAACATTTTTGTTTAAGACAGCATTGATGAATACACTAAATTAAAAAAATAATAGATCCTTTGATCAAAGCAGGTTGACATTCTCTTTATTCCAGGGCAATTGATAATGTTAAATCATAAGCATATGGTTCATCTCTTAAATTTCAAAGCGATTCTAAGAAGCTATCAAAAATGTATCTCTGCAATGTTAATTAAATAAGCAAAGTTGTACCAATTTATATTTGGCAGTACTGAAATGAGACAAAACAAAGATCCTAGTTAGTGACAGCACTGATCTTGAGCACATTACACAAATAATACAATTAGAACATGCTCGAAAACCACAGTATTTTACTTATTACATTGCTACGAAACATGAACACAAAAAAAATTAAACCTTAACAATTTACTTTACTAAAATGAATCTAAATCATATGGAATACAATTGATCATTAAAAAAAAAACAGCAGCCTTTAGTCACACAGTGGCAAAACTATTTGAATGCACTGTTTGTGCTTTCCAACTTTGTTACCTTATACAACATGACACATAAATAAATCTGTTACTCATAATGTTTTTACTCTTCACCTGGAAAAAATATATAGAAAACACAATTCCAAGCCCACATAAAAATGGAGGATTAAGATAATACCTCAGACATTTTAAAACAACATCTGTATCTGATCATAAGTTATTAGACAGCAGTTTATTATTATAATATTAAAATGACTGACAGTCTGAAAAAACAGTAATAACAGCATATGATGATATATGTACTGAGGCAGCAGACGTAATCATGTATGGATAAATCTAAAATGACAGCGTTTGCGCAAACAACGTCAGCCCAGGCGAGCTTTCCCTTTCTTCTGTTTTCACACAAATATATATATATCGGTTGTCTCTTGAAAAATGTTCTGAGAGTAACAGACACTTTGGCTCTCAAGGACAGAATTTGCTCAAGTTGCCATGATCCCTGTTTCCGCTAAACACAGAATCACCTGGAAAGCTCGTCTGCTCTTGTTGCTTTTGGATACTTTTTTAAGGAACTTTCCTACCACTTTGGCACACAGACAAGAGAGGACATAGCACTGGAGGAAATCTATGATAGAATATCATCTAATTTCCGTTCAGAATTGCGGTATAAAGCATGAGATTGCTCTGCTCTCATAAACAGTTTTGACAGAGGCAGAAAGCAAAAAACATTATGATTTATCTATTTAGAATTTTTGCAGACAAGAAATGAGAACAATTTGATACCAAATGGTTCTGAACTTTAAAGCTACCTCATAAATCTCACATTACTAATGTCCCTGCATGGGTTTGAAATATTTTGCATAGCAGTTGATGCAAATCACTTACAGCATTATCATTCATATTAAATACTTTCAAAACTTTACTGCGCTTGAAATATAAATACTATTATAAAAATTGCAAATTTGATTTAGAAGTGTGGTGTAGCCTCCAAACGTACTCTGAGACATTTCAAAGCCACAAACAAATGTTATGGTGATTTCTCTTCCAGAGTGCATCATGGGAGAACACCACCAAGTCATGAGAGTGGGAGGTTTTGCAGGGATTCCTTTCCAGCTTTTCATGAGCTGGAGGTTGTTTGGTGTAATTGATCATGCTGCTGATTCCATCGTTATTTCAGCAGTATTTTAGCTGACTACGGACATAATACCTCAATGACATTCAAACAACATCATTACTGGGTGTTGCATTGGCCAAGTTCGATTTAAAGACTTCACTGTGGAGCATGTGATTAATAACCAGATCTTTTGTCTGACAACAGCTCTAGCTTTTCTTGGAGCGTTTCCACCACGACTCAGCCCACAGGCCATTTCACAGCCCTGAATTATGGAAAAACAATTACATCCAAATCTTGTGAAATTACCTGCATTCAACAGCGTTTCCTCTGCAGACAATTCCCTGAGCTTGAGAACACTGAGCTGTGGTTTCTTTTATAGGATTTTTTGAGTACTTGTATACTTTGTATACTCTCTGTGTCTACCATGTGTTGTTTAAACACACTCAACACACTAAATGGTCTTTTGTAACTACTAACTAGTAAACAACATGCCCTTTACCTCTGTATTTAATTTTCCTATGTGCTCCTCATTTCCAAAACAAACACATACACCACCGGTCAAAAGTTTGGAATAGTTATGATTTATGTAATGGTTTTGAAAGATATATCTCTTGTGCCAACCAAGGCTGCTTGATTTCTGACACTTTTAAAAAGCTGACAGCTTTATGTTCAGGGTATTATCATTATCGTTATCATTATAACCTTTAATGAGCATTTTTTCAAATCCATTTTCTTATTAATTTGTATTATTGCAGACAGCAATAAGTACTTTTATACATACAGTACATTCTATTCTAGAAAAGTATCCTGTATGAACAGGTCCTGTTGAAAAATACTGCCAATTTTTTTTGCAATTACCGTTTTGATGTTTGTGTGAATATTACCAATATGAGCAAGTACGAGATGAGGACATGTTGATGTAAGAAGTCTCTGATGAAGTCTCTGATGATGGCCATCACCAAATTTAAATTTTTTTTTTTTTTTTTACTGCTGATGTATGAATGATTTCTTAATGGTAAAAAGTCAAAAGATGTGGTATATTTATCAAATAAAGCAATCCAGCAATTTTACTGCAATTTAAGGAGTAAAAGGTTATTGTCTTTACCTGAAGACATAAATGTTGACCATACAATAACCATTGAAATGCCTGAAATGCTCAGCCTGAAATGCCCATTCATATGGTTGGCTTTATGTGAAAAGACCTTACATGAACATTTCAATCTCATCAGCAATCCATCATATGAGCCAGTGAAAAAAAGAATACAAAGTTAGAAAATAATCTGTAACACTGAACACATGGTTGACACATTATAAATCACTACATAAACATCACTAAGATGCAATATATAGGAATTTGACCAAGGCAGGCACCAATGGATGAAAAGAGGGTTATAATGTTTTTCTGGATATTAAAGTGATATTTTGTATATTAATATAAACATATTTTGTATATTTATACCATACAGTGTCAATTTCATAGTGTGTGGGTAACCGTTTTTTTTTTTTTTTTGGTACTAGATTTTGGTACTAGTTTGGTACTAGACTGTGTTTTGAATTTGTGAAATTCACATTTAATTTGAAGTGTGATCAAGTGTAAATAGTTCTTAAATGTGCTGTATGTAATTTTATGACTGTACTAAAGCATACAAATATGATCATATTTTTGCAGATATTTAGGAAGCATGCCAAGTTTACATATTTGTTTCTCTGAAAAAACAATGCTGCAGTTCTGAAATGTGTTTTGGTCTCTGTGATTCCCCCCGCTGCCAATACCCAATAGTATTTCGACATCCAGGGCTGCCAGTTGGCGGAAAACAGAATATTGCAGCCATGAAAACCAGTGAACGAACTGGGTGAGAGATCGCAGATTCTAACCGACCTAAAAAGCCTTGGCATCCATCTAAAAAGATCTATGTCCAGAGGCATATTAAAACACAAAAAAATCAAGGCTTTTTGCATTCCATTGTCACTTGCGCTAGTTCCTGTTGTGTGTCCTCAATCTGGCAACCCACTTGAGCATCAAGTCTGAGAGCAACTCTCTCCAATATTTTGAATTTGAACTGCAGTACCTATTTTAACCGCTAGCTGTCAACATTACATACTGCACCTTTAAGTTTGATTTTTACTTGTAAACTGTGAAACGAAAAGTAAACTGTTACACTGCACGTTTATGGATTTACATGTCAAATCCTTTGTACACGAACCCTGTGCTGTGGAAATGGTGCAGAATGGAAAATGGCTTAGACTGCCATTATAGAATCAATTATTCATCATCTTGTGTGTTAAGAGCTTGGAAGACAGACACGTACATAGGATTAGGGATAAAAACAGGCACAAGAACAGAATTTTAGATGACTGAGACACTGTCACAGGTCACGTTCTGAGGATACAGACACTTGGATTGGGATGGAAGACGCAGACACACATGCGAAGACTGGGAAAGCAGACTAAAACACAAGATCAGACTCAAGAACATGCGTTGTCAAGACACTCAGGGGACTATGGCCTAGACTAGAGAATCAGTGAAAACATGTACTTACTATAGAGTTACTGTTAGGGGTGGGGTTTGGTTTAGGTTTAATTACTTAATTTCTATAATAAGTACATGTAGTAATGTAGATTAAAATAAAGTGTTACCAAAAGTAACTCTACCTAAATTCTTGCAAAACTCCACAAACACACTTTCTAAGTAATCTTATGAACCACTGACAACTCTTAAATAACTGGTTTATAAATAATGCTATACTTCATTTAGAAATGATAAATTGATCATTCATAAAGTATGAAAATACAATTATTAAACACAGTATTGATATGCTTTTAAATCAAGAATAAAGCATTTATAGCTGTATTTATAAACTGCTTTTGTCTATTAATGTCTATTAATGCTTTATAAATGATGAATTAACCGGTTTCTAATGCTTAACTAATATTTAATAGCGTGCAGTTATTATAAAGTGTTACTGAAGCATCATTATGTAATTTTGCAGAAATGCAACCACAGGCACGTATTTCCAATTAGCCTGTGTTACAAGACAGACGGACACACAGTACATATTAGCAGACTCAAACAAAAGAGCTGGAACAGCTGCAGTAGACTCAGTAGGAACTGAGATCAGCTGTGAGGAAACAGAAATGAAAGCTTTAGCATAAGTTCTGCCAGGAAGACTACGTCACTCAATCACTACAAGAGTCAATTACTACGTCACTTATTGCACTTATATGGCAAGATGGCGCAGTTGGAGGAAGTTTTAGCGAGCTATCTTTCTCCTGTAGTGGCATCTTTTGCTTAAAGCCCATCGAGATGTCGTCCTTAGCCACATTCAGAACCTGGGATTGAGACTCAACACTAAGATGGAATTCGGTTACTATGCGGGCACGTATGTCTCCCGCGAGTATCGAATCCATCCTGGCCATGGTGCCTGGGATAAAGCTAGGCCAGGCCATCACTGTAAAGCAATTTCAAAGACTGCTGGGCCTAATGGCAGCGGCATCCAACATAATTCCTTTGGGCCGCCTTCACATGAGGCCCCTTCAGTGGTGGCTCAAAGTCAAGGGGTTTTTCCCCAAGGGGAGTCTGTTCCATTTAATAAAGGTTACGCGCAGATGCATTCGTTCCCTATTAATATGGAAGAAACCTTGGTTCTTGTCCCAAGGGCCAGTGTTAGGGGCGTCATGTCACCGGAAAACAGTTTTGACAGACGCTTCCCTCACTGGCTGGGGCGCGGTCATGGACGGCCGCTTTTCCAGGGGTCTGCGGCAGGACCATCATCTTTCTTGGCATATAAATTGCCTAGAGATGTTGGCTGTGTTCAGGGCTCTGAGGAGCTTCCTCACAGACGTCAAAGGCTACCATGTCTTGATACGTTTGGACAATACATCAGTGGTAGCTTATCTGAACCGACAAGGGGGACGCAGATCGCGCCCTTTATCCAGACTGGCGCATCAAATTATTTTATGGTCCCAAGGGAAATTATTGTCTATAAGAGCAATATATGTCCCGGCGGTACAGAATCAGGGAGCAGACATCCTGTCGAGGCAGGGGCTGAGGCTCGGGGAATGGAGACTTCACCCAGATGTGGTAAAGTTAATATGGCAGAGGTTCGGACCAATGGAAGTGCATCTATTTGCGTCTCGAGAGACGTCCCACTGTCCACTTTGGTTTTCCCTCACTCATCCAGCCCCATTGGGGTTGGATGCCATGGTACAGGCCTGGCCGAGGCTTCGCCTGTACGCTTTTCCCCTGATTGCTCTGCTCCCGGGAGTCCTAGAAAGGGTCCGTCAGGAGGGCATCAGTTTTCTTCTGGTAGCCCCGTTGTGGCCGGCCCGAGTATGGTTTTCAGACATAATAGCACTCCTGATAGGCCCGCCGTGGCAGATTCGGAGGGCACAGTTTTCCACCCTCGCCCGGAGCTGTGGAAATTGTGGGTCTGGCCTCTGAGGGAGCTCAGTACCTAAATGCTGCATCTGGGGTGGTCATCTGGGGTGGTCGAAACCATACTTATCTCTAGAGCTCCGTCTAGGAGATTATATGGCCTCAATTGGAATGTTTTTCCACTTGGTGTAGAGAACATGAGTTAGGTCCAGTTAACTGCCCAGTGGCTTCAGTTCTGGAGTTTCTTCAAGGTCGTTTCTCTGCGAATCTCTCCCCGTCTAGACTTAGGGTGTACGTGGCTACCATTGCAGTGTTCCATACACCACTAAATGTTGGGCCTTTGGGGAGGAACCAACTGGTCATACTATTTCTCCATGGTACATGGAGGATGAGACCGACAGTCGAGTCCAGGGTTCCTTCCTGGGATCTTGCGGTGGTTCTCGAAGGGCTATCCCTACTCCCTTCGAATCCCTCCAGTCGGCTTCGCCTAGGACCTCACGGTTCAAGATAGCCTTTCTCTTAGCTATTTCTATAAAGCCCTGGCATTTACGCAAGCTTGCTTGGGGTTTGCCCCTGGTGGAGTTAAGGCCATCCTGCATCCGAGACCCAGCTATGTGCCTTAAGTGCAATCTTACATGGCTAGGTCCATGGTCCTGCAAACATTTCATCCTGAGGCAGCCGGTTGGGCTACCCTGCACACTTTTATCAGGTTTATGGTCTGCACCTCCCTTGTATGCCTGGCACACATGTGCTCTTGTCCTAGCTGAGTGCCTGAGATCAGTTTCACTCTAGGGCAGGCCTTTTTCGGTGCGTGGCCTAGTGGGCATTCGTTCCCCAAAGAGTCGTTTTTCAACAACGCAGTGTTGAGTTCCCTTCGATAGGGAATGTCTCGGGTTACGACTGAAACCCTTGTTCCCTGAGGAGGGAACGAGACACTGCGTCGTCTTGCCACGCACCTCAATGCCTAGGAGCGGCTTGCTTCATCGCAAGGCTAATGTGTGTGTGTGCCGGCGTCACTTTTATGTGCCGTCACATGTTACGTCATGACGCAACACCAATCAGGATTGGATTAGTTTCATTCATACTTCAGAGGCACACGCTAAGGGAGCGTCCCCAAAGAGTCATTTTTCAACGACGCAGTGTCTCGTTCCCTCCTTAGGGAACAAGGATTTCAGTCGTAACCCGAGACGTTTTCTTACAATACTAATGAGAATTATTAATAGTATATTACAACGTTTTCATTTAGACCCTAAAGATTCATGTTAACTTGTAGAAAAATGGCATTATATGACCCCTTTAAGAGCAGCCTTATTTCAAAAACAACTTGTTTAACACGAGATACTTTTTTCACTACATACTGTACTGTAGCCTATGGGCCACAAGAGAATTAAGAAAATAAATTAAGATAGTTAAACTATATAGCCTACTGTTATCGGCATTGAAGATTTAACTCTCGTTGTCTCTGAGAGAATATCCCCTCGAAAGCACGTCAGTATTTCTGTATAGTGAATAACTGAGACGTTTGAGACATTTTCACTGGCATAACTCTCATGCAATGTTTGCACATTGCTTGTGTGATATCCACTAACTCATCTTCATGGTTTAAAATGGAAAAATATCCATTGCGACGTGATCGTTGTTATCACCAATCATAAATATTAAATAAATGAGTAATTAAAGTGTAAGTAAAAAAGTGAAACAAGTAAATTAATGATGTGAAAAGTGAAACAAGTAAAATAATGATCAAGTATTAAATTAATAAAAGAGGCACAGGTGTTGTACACATGTGGCATGGAAGACGTGGGTGGTTTATCCATTTTGCAACACGAACTGGAGGTAAGCAACAGTTTGCTACAGATAGTTTGATTGCTACAGAACTTAAAGATCTCCCTCTTTTCATTTTCTTTCTTGCTGCATTATTTAGAGATGAAATGGTTTAACTTCTGATTTCACGCAGGTTCAGTGGGGGAAAAAACAGTTTAGGGCAATTGGTTCATAGCTCTGGTTCAGCTGAGTAATATCCTCACAAGGGGCGACCAAAATTTCAGACATGCCAGAAATTCATCTGATTGCCGGTCGGGAGAGGTTTATCGGCTCTCGTTTCCCTCTGTACATTGTACGACAAATGACTCTACAAACAGTGAAAATCGGCCACACTCAAAAAAGTGTGTCTGACAAGTCTGACAAGCAACAATCATAAAGGACTATTAGCACCAGGCTTAAGGGCACCCGCCTTAAACCATCCATTTCAAGTCTCTACTAATGAGCTGAGTTAATTCAAGTTGATTCAGGTGTGTTTGATTAGGAAGAGTCTGCTATAAGAAAACATATATATCCAAAGAAAACGATGAAGTGACAAAAATAGTACGAGCACGCCAAGGACGCAAGGAGAGTTTATCATGAACCCTAATCAAAAACACCTGAGCAAGCCAATCAAGGTCTTCAGGATTACTAGAAAGTTGCAGGCTAGCGAGTTTGTAGTGTTGGGGTGGGTTGGGAAACACTGTTCTAGCATCCCAGTCATATAGGGCAAATTCCAAACGGAAGTGAGCAACCCAATGCCCTACTCCCTTCGAAGGGCTTGCCTGTGGAACATCGTGCAGAGTTGAAGCTAGAGCTTTCAGTGTGCCAATGACAACTTTACATATAGGGTATGCTGCTCTGTCTGTAATGCACTACAAAATCATCTGCCAGTCATCATATAAGAAGGCCTAAAGAAGCTGAAGTGGAGACGATTGGCCAAGGTTTTGAGAGGCTTAGTAGGCCTGCTGCTTTTAGGTGGGCAGTAGGAGCTATCGATGGCTGCTACATACATTAGAATAAGAGCTCCAGGAAAAGGATTAGGTCAGTGCTACTACAACAGGAAACTTTACCCATGTGTCAGTCATTCTCCAGGCAATCTGTGACCACAGTGCAAAGTTTTTGGACATCTTTGTTGGTTTCCCGGGGTCTATGCGTGTCTCTAGAGTTTTAAGAAAGGTCATTCCCACCACCTGGCTTTTTCACCCTTGGAGATGGTGGCTACCCCTGTTTGAAAGAGCCAATCTGCCTCATCACTGCTTTCAAGGAAGTGTTACAAGGAATTGTTGAAGGACGCTTTAACCAGCACCATGCAAGGGCTCGATAGATAATAGAGAGAGCCTTTGGAATGCTGAAGAATCGTTGATCGTAATCTCCAATCTTTAATAGTTCACCAAACATTTGCCCCAAAAGTTGTCGTGGCGTATATGATGCTACACAACCTGTGCCTGACTGCAGCAGATGAGGATGATCCAGTGCGTCCAGAGGCAAATTAAACTGAGGACCGGCCAACTTATCAGGAGAGCAATGGCACAGCCATCAGACCATCAGCATAAGTGTCAACACCAGCCAACACACAACTCGAGGACCATGACTACATTTGACTTGTGTCTAAAACAAAATAATCAGTTCAAATGAAATGTACTGACAAATTACACTCGTGATACTTTTTTTCACTAGCCTGACAGATTTTTATTTTTCAGAATATAAAAAATGCCTGGTAGTACAGTAACTAAGAAAGCACATTTATTTTTTAGACTATTTTAGTATAAAAACAATATTACATTTACAAATTGATTTTTTTTTTTAAAAGTTGTATTTAAGCCTAGAAACAACACATTTCTTATATTTTACATTTTATTAAATTTCTTGTTACAAGATGTATATGTTGTTTTTTACCCAAACATTACATTTTTTAAGTTTAAAGGTTTCAAACTGTGACAAGAATCATTCGCTCCACTCTACTGCTGCTCTCTCTCTCTCTCTCTCTCTCTCTCTCTCGCATCTACTTTTTCTGCCTCCAACTTCAGGAAGTCCAAGAGGTCACTGGATCGCTTCCTTTGACGTCCAGCTTGGGGGCATTGTAGAGAAGCAGCCAGAGACAGATGAAGCTGGTGGCCTGGCTCATCCTGAACAGATGAGGATATTAAAACAGGTGGTGAAATGGAGGGACAATTCCCAATAGCCTCATCCATTGGGATGAACCATGCCATGTTGCAGCAGTAGCCTCTCCGGACTCTGTGCCAACCCCTGTTGGTGGACATTCCAACTCCAAAAGTGAGAGAGAGAAAGATTAGGCAAACATTTTTAAACATTTTGAAATGCAGCTGCAGTCCTGATTCACAGGAAAATCAGAAACATTAATCCACAATAATAATAAAAAACTAATGGGGCAACATTATCTACGAAAAGCTGTATAGAAAACGTATAAAAAAATATAAATTAAATGAAAATGTCTTTAGAAATTTTGTATAGACTAACATAACCATCACATTTTATATATATGGGGATATTCAAATTAATTAACCAATCATTAATAACATTGATCAGCCCTTCCAAACTTGGATGTCTTTTTTTATTTTATTGTTTTCCACTAATAAACAAACATTGTTATGTTGTTTTGATTGATACTGTGAAGCTGCTTTGATACAATCTGTATTGTGAAAAGCGCTATATAAATATACTTGACTTGACTTGACATTTTCTACAACATCTCAATTATTGAGACATGTAAAAACACCTTGTATTTCTTTTTTAGGCTCTCCCATTTTTTTTTTTTTTGGTTATAGATGGGTAACCTTGCCTTCCAGCCCCAGTTCTTTAATGAGTGTACTGAAATCAGCAAAAAAGACATGAATTTGTTACAGACATGAATTTGATGAATTTGCTTTTAAAAAACATACCCACTCACATTCTATCTATCTATCTATCTATCTATCTATCTATCTATCTATCTATCTATCTATCTATCTATCTATCTATCAACTCATCCATCCAGCCATCCATATCTTACATTAGTATTACAGTATTAAACATTTTATTACAAATTAAACTTGCATGCACTACATCATAATTCTTTTAAAGCATATTTCTATCACTTAAGAAAAATATTGAGTATTACATAAAGAATAATTCTACCTTCTACCGGTACTTAAATTTTTACGTGAAGTCAAAATCCCCCGCCATCTTTGCCTCATAATGCATCGCGAGAACTCGTAAGACAAGATCAAGGAAATCACTTCCTTGAAGTGACCATCAAATGTTTCCTTCGTTAATGGACTTCTGGAAGGGCCCTTCGTGAAGGGATTCAGTTGTTCAATTCCATTTGGAAAGTCCCTTCAAATGCGAAGTGCCCTTCAAGGGTGCAAAAAAGCCATTTGGAATTTGCCCATGGCCTAACCTCTTTCACCTAGGTGCGAAACATTCAACTATATTCAGACACACCAATGGAGCTCTGCCAAAAGATTAATATTTCAGCCACTGGGTTCAGATTTAGTTCAGACATTCTGTGAAGCAGATGAGTCTCAAGAAAAGCAAAGACTGAACACAGTTTTTGGCTTTGTTGAATAAAAGTAGTGCAACAAAAATTCAATGAACAATTCAAAAACAAGAGTAATGAACATGGACACGTCAAACTAAAGCAGAAAACTGATGACAAGAGACAACCTTCTTTATATTAGTCCCTAAAACATACTTGAATCTTAATAGTTTATTGGTTGAAGTAGTGCTGGGGTAAATTCTGATTTGTTCACTAAAGCTATAATTGGTGTAAATAGTAGTGAAAAACATTTTAATGTATGCATAAACATATTGTAAAGACACACATTGACGCCCGTTTCACACATACTCCGTTTGCAGTGCGTATGCGGTGCGTATTTTTTTCCGTACCCATGTTAACAGGTTAGAGCTTTCACACTGCACGCGGATGCGGTCCGGCGATCCGTTCCAGTTGCGGTGCGTATACAGCAGTGCAGCGATCGTTTCCGCACCGAGTCTATTTTTGCTGTGCTGCACGCGCTGAATTAAAGTCACAGCGCATCGGTCGTGGTCAAAATGAACACAAATTGATATGAAAATGTAGTAATTTCATCATAAATGCATTTAATTAAATAAAATGTATAGTAATTTTACCATAAATGCATTTAATTAAATACTACTATTTTTCATAGTCATCTTTTTACTTTAAGACCGGGGTAAAACAAGGAAAACTACAATTTACTTCAACAAGGCGACATAATGAACGACACTCGTCTCATTCGTGGAGGTGGAAAAAAAAGTTCTTTGTGATGCAAGATTTATTGTATAAAGATTTAAATTATGCAAAAGAAAAGGTATATGAGTCTGATGTTTTTGTCAATTTTAAGTTTTAATTTAAAATGTTTGCGATTTAATATAAGTAGGCTACATATGGTTCAATATGTTACCTTGCTTGAGCAACTTAATATATAATCTATAAAGAAGTAATGCATTGAATAATACGTTGTTTAAATTGTGTTTAAACGTGAATACGTCTGTGTGTGTAGCCTATGTGTACAAAGAGAATCGCACTTGTTTTAAATAAAAGTTGCTGATAGATTTGAAATACAAATAGTGAGTAAATATGCTTGTTTGTGTTTGTGGTAGCCTACAGCCGCGGATCAGTTGCGCACCGCAACGCAGCATGTGTGAAAGCTCTATAGCGCGTGCTGCTGCTGTACCGTATACGCACCGCAACACGCACCGCATAGGCACTGCACATGGAGTATGTGTGAAACGGGCGTTACTCGTGCCTACAAAAATGTTACACTCTATTAGGCCCCGATATGCTTTAAGCGAAATTGAAATACAAACTAGTGTGACAATTTAAAACAAAGTTCATTGGGAGTTCGATTTGGTAGTCCCAAAGAGGTCAACAAAGCAAACTTTCCATAAATGTTCATGCTGGCTTGTAAACCTTCCAATGAAAACAGAGTTTCGAATTATTGGACAAAAAAACTCTAGAATACTGTCTAACACTTGATGGATGTTCTATCAAGTCTTCGTCGTCAGTTAGGAACCTGGGTGTGCTCTTTGATACCAATCTTTCATTTGAAAGTCACGTTTATAACATCTGTAAAACCGCACTCTTCCATCTTAATATGTTCCATCCCATATGTGTGTCTCTGTAAAGCTGCTTTGAAACAATCTACATTGTTAAAAGCGCTATATAAATGAAGATGACTTGACTTGACTTAAAAATACATCTAAATTACAACATATGCTATTAATGACAAATGCGGAACAGTAAGTTTATGTGTTCATGACATCAAGGCTAGATTATTGTAATGCTCTACTGGGTGGTTGCCCTGCATACTTAATAAACAAACTACAGTTCAAAACGCAGCAGCTCCAGTTCTTACCAGAACCAGGAAATATGACCATATTAGCCCGGTTCTGTCAACACTGCATTGGCTCCCTATGAAACATTGTATAAATTTGAAAATATTGCTGATTACTTACAAAGCACTAAATAGTTTAGCTCCCCAGTACTTGAGCGAGCTCTTAAACATTATAGTCCTTCACGTCTATTGCGATCTAGAATATCAAAATCAACTGCTGGCGGTAGATCCTTTTCCTATTTAGCACCTAAACTCTGGAACAGTCTTCTTAACATTATCCGAGAAGCAGACACACTCTGTCAGTTTAAATCTAGACTAAAAACACAACTCTTAAACCTGGCATACACATAGAACATTATACATTCCTATTATTCAAATCAGTTAAATGATTGTTAGACTGCATAAACCAGTTCAGGCAGAACCGGAAACACTTAACACCAGATGTACCCGTTACATCATAAGAAGAATGGCATCTACGGTAATTAATCTCTCTGTTTATCCCAAGGTTTACTGTAGTCAGCCGGATCCGGGCTGTATCCAAATCAAATGGTGGACCTGCGCCTAGACACGACCAGAGATTATGTCAACTAGACTCCGCTGTGAAGGCCTCATCGACATGACAGCCATCGGCACTGATCCTCAACAAACTCGTCTCCATACCTGCATGATGACTCCGATCTTCAACCAGATTAAACTGGATAAATATTCTGAATGTTCTGATCCAATCTGACTTCAAAGCTATAATGCTGCCTGAATCATAATCACATGAGGAGAACTGAGCCTGGTTTCTCCCAAGTGTTTTTCTCCCTTCTGTCACCTGATGGAGTTTTGGTTCCTTTGTCACCTTTGGCTTTGACTTGCTTAGTTGGGGACACTTAATTTTTAACATTATTATTGATCTGCCTGCCATTATATGAGAACTGAAATGAGCTGAACGATGACATCACTGTTTTCTCCAGAGCGGTTGTATAAATGAAGTAACTTTTTTACAACCAAAATGAACCATCACTGAACTTACTTAAGCTGGACTAGGAAGCTATTTTCTTCTAGATATGCTTTATGATAGGCTTATGTTGTGTTTGTGTTGGTTGGTGTATTTATGTATTTTATATTTTTTGGACTGACTGTACAGCACTTTGGTCAGCAGTGGCTGTTTTAAACGTGCTTTATAAATAAAAGTGCCTTGCCTTGCCTAGATCTGCTGTATAGCAGAAACTAACTTTGTTGCAATATTTTCCTGTTATCTCTGTAAAGCTGCTTTGAAACTATCTGTATTGTAAAAAGCGATATGTAAATAAAGGTGACATGACTTTATAACAATTGGTCTATGATGATTATTTAATAGGTGAATTCTCATTTATTCTTCTCTTGATCTATTGAGGGCAGACATGAGTAAAAACATGAATACACTGAAGAGCTGTTTTATCGAAATGTACATTGCAATTATAATTGAAAATCTAATTCCTGAATGTGAAGAAATTTTCAACAATAACTACATTTACATGCACTCTTAATAATGCAATTATAATGAGATTGAGGCAATATTGTGATTAAACTTTACCTTGTATAAATACAATACTTTGATCAAATTGATGTGTTTAAGTTCATAATCATTACCATAATAGTAGTAAAATATGTGGCATATGCTGATCTTAATCGCAATAAAAAGGCATGTAAACACTTTAATTGCATATATTCCACTCTGAACAAAGTGGACACGTGGTTTGCTTGTACACGGATGATGTTGTCATGCACAGATTCATAAACATAGCAGTAATGGAGGAATCGGATTTTTGGGATGCTGAGTTGTATCAGTTTGACGTTAGTAATAATAATAATAATAATACGTTTATTTTATATAGCGCCTTTCTCAAACCCAAGGTCGCTTTACATAGTGGAAAGGCAAGTATACACAACAGCAACAACCAAAACAATACAACAAAGACAAGTTATCTGTGTGAAGCTATGAGTTTGGTGTGGAGAAATGATCATTAAACAAAAAGGTCTTGAGATGAGCTTTAAAGAGGGGAAGTGAAGGACAGTCACGAAGAGATTGTGGGAGGCTGTTCCAGAGTTTGGGGGCCAAGGCACTGAAGGATCTGCCACCCAGGGTGGAAAGTCTGGAGCGGGGGATAGCCAAGAGATTTTGGTCAGAAGATCTGAGTGAGCGGGATGGAGTGTACGGGATCAGGAGGTCGCGGATGTAGGGGGAGCAAGGTCATGGAGCGCTTTGAAGGTGAGTAGTAGTATTTTGTATTTGATCCGGGACGGAACTGGTAGCCAGTGGAGTTGGTGGAGAATGGGGGTGATGTGTGCTGATCGTCTGGTATGGGTGAGGAGCCTGGCTGCCGAGTTTTGAATATATTGTAACCTTTGAAGTGATTTCACGGGGAGACCAAGGAAAAGTGAGTTGCAGTAGTCTAGACGGGACATAATGAAGCAGTTAACCAAAGTGTGTGCATCACTAACAGAGAGGAAGGGTTTGAGGCGAGCAATGTTGCGGAGGTGAAAGAAGGCGGTCTTAGTGAGTGATTTGATATGATGATCAAAGCTAAGGGTGGAGTCAAGCAAAATGCCAAGGTTTTTGACAACAGGGGTAGGGTTGACAGATGAACCATTAATATTGAGAGTGAGACTGGGAGATTTAGAGAGGATGCTTTTAGGGCCAATCAGCAGAATTTCAGTTTTATCTGTATTGAGTTTAAGAAAATTGTTTTGCATCCATAATTTTAGGTCAGAGAGGCAGTCAGTGAGGGAGCACGGTGGTGGATCAGAGGGAGAGTGAGTGGTCAAATAGAGTTGGACATCATCTGCATAACAGTGGAATTTAAGACCGTGGCTGCGTATGATCGGGCCAATAGGGAGGATGTATATGAGAAATAGGAGGGGCCCAAGTACAGAACCCTGGGGGACACCACGGGTGACAGGGGACTTGGAAGACTGATGAGGACCAAGCATCACAAACTGCTTTCTGTTGAAGAGGTAAGACTGGAACCAATTGAGGGCTGTACCAGAAACACCAATAGCAGACAGACGGGTGATTAGAACATTGTGGTTGATGGTATCGGAGGCAGCACTAAGGTCAAGGAGAATGAGAATGTTAAGTGAACCAGAGTCAACAGACAGTAGAAGGTCGTTAACGATGCGAAGAAGGGCAGTCTCTGTACTGTGACATGAACATTTTATTGCATTGTGTTAGTAGAATGTGTTTTGCATTTGGCAAAAGTAGATTAAAGCATTGGGCTGTAACACACGTGTGTGTGTTCATCATGTGTGCTGTGCATTGGGGCATGTGAATAATGGAAGTAAAAATAACCACAACTCATTAGGTCCATCCCCCAATGGGCGGGTTGGATAGGGTGGGAACTAGTGCTTGTAGTCTTTACAGAAATACCCCATTCTTACACTTCCTCCTACAATGACGCAAATTGACGATTTTTGCGTCATTGTAGGCGGAAGTGAAAAAGGTAAATAGTGGATTTCTCTCGTCTCAGGGGACAATGAAAGATTTTTTCAGGACCATTCAATAGTATTACTGGGTTTCTAACAATGGAAAGCTTAATGCAAATGGGTGGAGTGTCCCTTTAAGCTAAGACTCCTACGTAAAAGGTTTTAAGCTCAATTAAGAGTTTTCTGAGAGGATTCTAAGAATCTTTATGAATACGGGCCCTGATGCTTTCTAACCAGCTGTTTTCTCACTTATTTAATTTTTATTGCATTTTATTTTATCATTTAACCTGCATGTGTTTGGATTGTGGGGGAAACCAGAATACCCCAGGAAAAAACCCTCCAACACGGGACTCAAACCGGAGCCCTCTCTTGCCGTGACCTTGCTCACAGTACTACATTGAGCCACCCTTCCACAAAAAATATTCAAATCAATTACAGCTTTCAGAAATCCCCTCTCATTCCTCCCCATTCATGAAATCATTTGGCCCATCAGCCCACCAGGAATTCTTTATCTTCTTCTTCTTTCGTACAGATGTTCTAGCTGCTATTTCCATACACAGTAAAGAAAAATCTGCAAATAGTTCATGTCAAATAATATATCTATATATTATATATAATATAGCACTTTAATGGGTTCCTTAATATCATAATGAAAGTGGAACTAAAGAATAAGCCTACAATTACTTTCAGCTGTATTTAACAGACACTCATGTGCCTCTGTTAAACTATTGTGATTGAGCATTTGGTTTTCATTAGGACTGTATTCTGGAAGAGAGAAAAATGATAACAGTCATTTTGGACCATCATTGCAGATGTTCCAACTAGTCTGCTTAGTTTCAGCTTACATAAAATATGTTAGAGAATGAGATAAAATGAAGAAAGAGATAAAATAAAGAATTTAACATAAAAAACTGAAACAACTGATAACTGAGACTTTGAATACTCATTGCTGTGCATTCATACTGCATGTGGCAAAAAGTTATTTAAATTTTTAGGGGTCAAGTAACCAAATAGTACCTTGAGTCAAACCCTCTAGTGCCACCATCAGCTCAAATTTGGACTTTTATTCTGCTTATAACAAATTGGTCTTCTTCATCCTGAGTGGATTGAATCAGGTGTTTTCAATTACCGGTTAGTCACATTTTCTGATAATCAATAACCAAGTCAATACATTTCAATCATGTAAGATCAATTGCAATATTTTAAAACAGCATTCGTTCATTCAACTTTTATTCAGTTCTAGTGAGCTCATCCTTATTTTACTGGAACATTTTCCAAAAAAGTCTTACATCATCTGATAGGAAGGCATGATGTGTTTCAGTGTGGTTTTGTCATAAAAACTTTTTCACCCAATTTGGGTTTTTTAAAGATTGTACTTAAACTTCCAAAAAATAATAATAAAGCCTATATGTTTAATTCTACACATGAACAGCAGGTTTCGTTTAAAGTCCTGTAGTCGATATTTTATACCATAAAACTCTAATTTAAAATGTACAAATTTAAATGTTTTTTCCTTTAAAAAAAATGTCTTCATTCCTTAAAATAAACTCTACACTCTTGCCTCATTTAGGGTTCTATGAATATGCAAATGAGCCCTGCCATCACACGTTGATCTGATTGGTTAAGGTAGTTTGTGACGTCAGAAACACCAGCAATTTCAAATTGTGTTTTTGAGACTGTCTTTGGTTCTTTGGTCTTTGGACAGTTTTAAGGAGAAAATACTCAGCAATGGTGTTGACTTATGAATTTACACATGGTTTGACTTATTAAAAATATTTAAAACACCACATAGACATATAAACAACATTAAAAACTTGATTTTCACCACAGGGGGACTTTAAGGAAATTACAGAGAGGGTTTCAAATTGGTAATGTAAAACTAGAATTGATATTGAAATGATTAAACTTCTACTTCTATGAGTGTATTTAACTGCTAAAAATACTAAGACTGTCAAGTTTTCATTTTAAAGAAAATAATATAATATAAAATAATACAATCCTGCTCCCTACCTTGTACACAGATAGCAATCCAGTTTGATGTACCACTTTTAATTTCGTACCACCGTGTTTTTTAACGTCACAGTCTTCACATTCTTCATCAAGTCACATTTACAGTGAGCAGACAGCACAAATACACACGATGGAGGAGTTGTTCACACAGCTCACATTTTGGCATCCAAAATCAGATGGACACAATGCAGGGAATGGAACTGAATTCAGGGATTTCAAGATGTTTTTTCCCAAAAGTTAACCTACTTTTAACTTGACAAATGGAGTGCTCATGAAAAATGCAGACAGACTGAATGTACACATAGACCAACAGTTAAAAAGTGTTTAAAAAAAAACACAAACACACCTTGGCACGGTCAACTGAATGGATTGCAGTGGACAGTGATCGATTTCAATGATATATGGAAATTTAAAAAACGGTTAGTTCCAATCCTTGATTCTGATTGATCAATAGCTGTGTTTTATTCACGATAAAACACGGCTATGACCGCTTCACCCAACATGGTTCTATGTATCACTACACAACACCCCTAGCAACCACCTTTAGCAACTTAAACACATGTTTGATCTCATTGATATTGTTCATTGAAGCTAGAATAGAGTATTGTGAGAGATCGAGTAAGCGACTGTACCTGCATTTACAGTAGACATAGCATTTTCCTTAAGGTCAGTCCTATATTCATAATACAAAAATCAGTTTGAATGTCCGTTGCGATATCTTGTCCTTTTAACAGTTAAGGGGTTTTCCGTTCCTATATCTGTCAGTTCCCTATCGGTCAGTCACTACAACGTAGGTCATGACTGACCAATAGGAATCTCGCTAGAGAGGCGAATCTACTTCGAGTGAAACTAAACAAGCCAATGCACATTGGCATGCAATCATTTGCATCAGCTGCACGACCTCGTTAGCGTGGGTATATAACGAGCAGCTGGTGATTGCACTGCAGCTTTTTGCTTCGGAGCCAAGCACTTCGTATGCTGAATACACAGAGTGAATCTGCAAGCCTCTTCTGGACCTCTCCACTTTGGTGCGGGCGTGACAGCACAGCAGCGCGAGCGGTCTTTTCTTCTCTCTCTCTCTCTTTTTTGTTTTTTGTTTAAAAAAAAACTGAGCAAAAACAAAAAAGCTGTTTTCACAGCTGATAAGGTGCGCGTGAGCGCTCAACAGCTGTTTTCACGGCTGGTAAGACCAGCGAGAGAGAACAGCGCACAGACAGGTGCACATTCCTGTCTGTGTTCGCGGTGACCGTTCCCCTGCGTGCTTCAGCACCAAGGAGAGCAGTCTCTATAAGAGCTTACATTGATAGTTTGCGTCTTTTTCAAGATGACGTTCTATCTGTGTGTTTCTGGATGTGGTCGTTACCTGGGGTCACGGGGTGGTCACGATCGCTGCCTCATGTGTCTTGGCCTCGTACACGCTGAGGCAGCGTTCGTGGATGAGTCATGTACCCATTGTGGGAAGATGACCATCTCGGAGCTGCGGTCGAGACTCTCGTTCCTGCAAAGGGGCAATAACATGGGAGACCTGAGGATCACGATGAGCGCGCTTCCTTTGGGGAACCAACCCCCTAGGAACCCTCATCCCTCTCACGCTCCGCAGCCAGTTGAGTTACCAATCGAACGTGCTGGTCCATCCTCGAGGTGCGTACCAGTCGTTTCCTTTGGCGCTCCCCGCGATGAACAGATGTCGATCGCTGCATTGGAGGGTGGGTCAGACTTCTCCGCGGACGACGACTCGGCCGAGTCGGACCCAGAGATGATGGCCATGCTTTCCCGGGCCGCCAACAGGATCGGGCTCGAGTGGAACCTCCACCGTGTCTCGAGCCCTCGAGGCTGAATGATTGGTATCTCGGGGTGGTACGCGCTGGTTAGGGGTGTGCCATATCATACCGTCCACGATAACACCGGTATAAATTTTTACATGATAAAAAAGTGTCATATCATGATATTAATGATGTAGCGATGCAATGACGTATGGCGCATTTACGTTCCCTAGACCGCACAACAACACCTGTCTGAGCATGAGAGCAGCATGTCAGCCTCCGATGACGATTTAGTACCTAAAACGGGAGCTACTTCAATAGTAGGTTATTTTAAGAATTCCCGCAGGTCTACCACTTATAATGCAGGATATTCCCCCGCAAACATTGATTCACTTTAGCATGTAGATTGTACGAGTAGCCTAAATGAGCCTAATCCACACAGATTATAAAATCAAATCAATAATTTTAAAACTTTCTCCGAGACGCAATTTCAAAAACCGCGTGAATGTTCAGCGTTAGTGCGTCTCCTCTCTCTCTCGCGCGCTCTCAAAATGGGTTGCACACATAGGTTGCACAAGGCATGCGTCGAGGACATGCCGGAATTGTCACTTGCACAATCGGGCCAGCATTGCATCGTATTAAAGTTTATCATTTTCACTTCTTTTTAAGTCTTATCAGTTTAAACATTCAAGCGATTTTAAACTATTCAGTACTCGTGCGCTCTAGGATATGTTTTTCTCTGCGTGCAGACATACAGTAAAGCCGCCTCACAAACAGCCCGCGAGTAACAAAAGTTATTTTTCCCGGATTATATCGCTTTAACAGGGGGAAAAACACACGCAAAACTGTGTAAAAATTCCGGTCGTGGTTAGTATACTCGTAAACACAGTTGGTTATGTCTTAAATAAGCATAAAACGCATGTGACAGTGTGACAGACAGTATAATGAAAACAGTAATGGATCCGTGCACTAGTTCTTAAAGTGAACGCAGCCATATGTGTCTGTCATTAATTTTGTCGTCAAAACAACAAAAGATAGCTTTAATTGTAAGAAATCAGAATTAATAGCCTATGTATTTAATTTAGTCAGTACTAAAAGTCTATCAGTGTTATTTTACATTAGATTACCTCAGCTTCTGTAATATTTCTGAACACTAGTGTTAGACCTACTCAAAAACTTCTCTTTATTTGTATCTTTTTATTATTTTGTATATATTTTTGCTACTTTTTTCAATTTAATTCAAAGGTTGAAATCAAGCTTCCTTGTGTTGTGTAAAAACGTAACAAAAAAATTACCCAATTGTGAAAACGCAATGAGTGAGCAAACATTTAGGTGAGATAATGGACGGCACCTTTTACTGCCAGAAACCATCTCAGTGGCTCCTCCTCCCTCACCACCCTTGATGGCGGGGCAGCTAAGGGATACACGCACATCCCGCCAGTGGAGCGGGCCGCTGCAATGCAGCTGTGCCCAAACTTCACTTGGTGCGAGGAACCGTGTCTTCCTTCCCAGGCCTGTAGGTTCTCGTCTGACCTTTTTCGATGAGGCTTACAAAGCCTGTGGGGAAGCTGCCTCTGCCATGCACGCCGTGACGTTGCAGCAAGTCCATCAGGCCAAAGCACTGAAGGACCTGCACGAGGGTGGTCATGATCCACAAGTTCTCCAAGAACTTCGTGCCGCGACAGACCTCGCGGTTCGTGCGAAGAAGGTAACCGTGTGGTCAGTGGGTCGTGCGATGTCCACCTTGGTGGTCCGGGAATGCCATCTCTGGCTGTGTCTGGCCGACATGAGGGAGACCGACAAGCTCCGGTTCCTTAACTCCCCTATGTCCCAGACTGGCCTCTTCGGCGACGCGGTCGAGAACTTCGCCCAGCAGTTCTCGGCTGTACAAAAGCAGACAGAGGCAATCAAACACATTTTGGCGCGGCGGTCAGCTGCTGCCTCTACCCTACCGCCCGCGGCTCCTCAGTCTGCTCGTCGCCGGGGGCGTTTCCTGTTCTGCCCTTGGTCCCGCGCCGCAGCAGCAGCCTCTACCTAAACGGCGCCGTGGAGCCAGTGGCAGGCAGGCCAACCTGCCCGTCCAGGCCCCCGCCAGGAAGGGCGGCAAAGCCATAGGTGAGTGGCCCCAGGACGGGCAAACCAGGGATGATTGGAACTGCTCTCCAGGAGACGGTGACCTCACTGTTCCCTTCCCCGGAATAGGGCCGGGTGGAAACATTTTCTGTTTGTGTTCCACCGCTGGCCTCAAAACCAGCGGTACCCAAATTCTCAATAATAGAGCAGTTTCCTTAATCTCTGGGTTTGAAGAGGGCCCGGAGATTAGTGGGAGTAGAGAATCTTCACCACTCTCATCCGCCTCTTCTGTCGCCAGCGGGCAGCTGAGTACGGTCCGAGAACGCCACCGAGCCGCCTCCAGCACCTCCTGCCCTGTGGAACCAGATAAGTGTTGCACAACACACTCTGACCCTGCTACGGGCCGCCTCCCAGTGAGAGCAGCCGATGCCCATGTCTTGCGCTCGGAGATCGCAGTCCTACTGGTGAAGGACGCGATAGAGCCGGTCCCTCCAGCCGATATGAGGTCAGGGTACTACAGTCCCTACTTCATTGCACCCAAGAAAGGTGGTGGGTTACGACCGATCTTGGACCTGCGAGTTTTGAATCGGAGCCTCCACAGGCTACCGCTCAAAATGCTCACGCAGAAACGCATTTTCGGATGCATCCGTCCCCGAGATTGGTTTGCAGCGATTGACCTGAAAGACGCGTACTTTCATGTCTCGATTCTTCCTCGACACAGGCCATTTCTGCGCTTTGCGTTCGAGGGTTGAACATATCAGTACAAAGTCCTACTCTTCGGGCTGTCCCTGTCCCCCCGTGTCTTCACAAGAGTCACGGAGGGGGCCCTTGTTCCCATGAGAGAACAGGGCGTTTGCATCCTCAACTATCCTAGATTTCCTATTACTAAATTCTGAAAAAACAGAGATTCTAATCATTGGACAAAAAACTGCCACACGTAATAACCCAGAATACTGTCTAACAATCGATGGCTGCTCTGTTAAGTCTTCGTCGTCAGTTAGGAACCTGGGTGTGCTCTTTGATACCAATCTTTCATTTGAAAGTCACGTGTCTAGTATCTGTAAAACCGCATTTTTCCATCTTAAAAATATATCTAAATTACGTCATATGCTCTCACTGACAAATGCGGAACAATTAGTTCATGCATTCATGACATCAAGGCTAGATTATTGTAATGCTCTACTGGGTGGTTGCCCTGCACGCTTAATAAACAAACTACAGCTAGTTCAAAACGCAGCCGCTAGAGTTCTTACCAGAACCAGGAAGTATGACCATATTAGCCCGGTTCTGTCAACACTGCATTGGCTGCCTATTAAACATCGTATACATTTTAAAATATGGCTGATTACTTACAAAGCACTAAATGGTTTAGCTCCCCAGTACTTGAGCGAGCTCTTAACGCATTATAGTCCTTCACGTCTATTGCGATCTCAAAATTCTGGCCAGTTGATAATACCTAGAATATCAAAATCGACTGCTGGCGGTAGATCCTTTTCCTATTTAGCACCAAAACTTTGGAACAATCTTCCTAACACAGTCCGGGAAGCAGATACAGTCTGTCAGTTTAAATCTAGACTAAAAACACATCTCTTTGGCTTAGCATACACATAACACATTATAGATTTCTATAATTCAATGTTAGGCTGCATAGTTTAGATCAGCCGGAACCGGGAACACTTCCCATAACTCCTGATGTACTTTGTACATCATAAGAAGGATGGCGTCTACGCTAATATTAGTCTCTCTGCTTATCCCGAGGTTTAACGCGAACCGCCGGATCCAGGCCATATCCAGATCTGAGGAAGGACCATCACATGGACACGACGACAACGCATCCCTGATGAGCCAGCCCCATCAATACTGTGAAGGCCCATGGACACCCCAACACACTCATCTCCTCACCGGCCGGATGACCCAACCCAACCAGATGAACTGGATAAATATCGTGAAAGTTCTGATCACATCTGACTCCTGACATTATGCTGCCTAACTCATAATCATACACTGTTCGTTCATTGGCCAAAGGAGGACTGGCCCCCTGACTGAGCCTGGGTTCTCCCAAGGTTTTTTTCTCCATTCTGTCACCTGATGGAGTTTTGGTTCCTTGCCACTGTTGCCTTTTTCGCCTCTCTTCGCCTTTGTCGCCATTGGCTTTTGGCTTGCTTAGTTGGGGACATTTAACATTTAATTTTGAATTTAACAATACTATTACAACATTGTTTTCCTGTTATCTCTGTAAAGCTGCTTTGAAACAATTTGTATTGTAAAAAGCGCTATATAAATAAAGGTGACTTGACTTGACTTGACTATCTCGACGACTGGCTCAGACTTGCACACTCTCGAGATCAGCTATGCGAACACAGGGACCTCGTGCTCAGGCACCTCAGCCAGTTGGGTCTTCAGGTCAACTGAGAAAAGAGCAAACTCGCCCCCGTGCAGAGGATCTCTTTTCTCATTATGGAGTTGGATTCGGTCACACAGAGCAGCGCCTCACAGAGCAGCGCGCTCAGTCGGTTCTGAACTGTTTGAACACGCTCAAACGCAGGGCGGTGGTCCCACTGAAATTTTTTCAGGGGCTCCTAGTGGCATATGGCAGCGGCAGCAGCAGTAACCCTGCTCGGCTTGCTTTATATGAGACCGCTTCAGCACTGGCTTCACAGCCGAGTCCTGAGATGGGCGTGGCATCACGGCACTCAACGTGACGCAGCGCAGACACTGTATATATACAAATTTGGGTGCGCGGTGATCGAAGAAAACAGGTGTATCAGCCGACCAGTATCATTTTACAAAACACCCATTCTATACCTTCATACACACAGTGGAAATAAACATGATAAATACATATACATAAGTACATATACATATACCTCCAATATTATATGAAACCCACAAACCCATATGTAATCAATTAAATACTTAAACTCTTGGATTAGTCTAAGTAATGATACCTTAACTAATGTGACAGTGTCACACCTGGACGGGACGCAGAGGTTCTAGGTGACTTACCCCCAGAGATATTTAACACCATCACTTCAGCACGGGCGTCGTCCACAAGATGTGTCACGCCCTGAAGTGGAACCTGTTCGTCGAGTGGTGTTCTTCTCGCAGAGAAGACCCCCGAAGATGTTCGATAGGGTCTGTGCTTTCCTTCTTGCAGCAAGGGTTGGAGCGAAGGCTGTCTCCCTCCAGACTCAAAGTACATGCTGCCGCTATTTCAGCTTATCACGACCACATAGATGGCAAAACAGTTGGAAAGCACGACCTGGTCGTCAGGTTTCTTAGGGGGGGCGAGACGATTAAATCCTCCTCGACCCCCCTCCATACCCTCTGGGACCTTTCCCTGGTGCTTCGAGCACTTCAGGATGTTCCCTTTGAGCCTCTGCAGTCAGTAGACTAAAGCTTCTTTCCATGAAGACTTTGCTACTGGTTGCACTGGCCTCTGTCAAGAGGGTAGGGCCGGGTGACAACAATGTGGTATTAAGACCCCGGCCTGGCTATGTGCCCAAGGTTCCTACCACTCCCTTCAAAGACCAGGTAGTGAACCTGCAAGCGCTGCCTTTGGAGGAGGCAGACCCAGCTCTGGCTTTGCTCTGTCCCGTTCGCGCTCTGCCTATGTACGTGGACAGAACTCAAAGCGTCAGGACCTCAGACCAGCTCTCTTGTCTGTTACGGAAGCCAGCAGAATGGGAAGGCTGTCTCTAAGCAGAGGATGGCGCACTGGATAGTGGACTCCATCGCCTTGGGTTACCAAGCACAAGGCGTGCCCTGCCCGCTCAGGTTGCATGCACACTCCACGAGAGGCGTTGCATCCTCCTGGGCGCTGGCACGTGGCTCCTCGCTAACAGATAAGTAACGGCTGAAGGGGTTGCAGACTCCGCTTCGCGTCGTGCCTAACAACGCCCTTCAGCCGTTACTTATTCACGATACAGCACAGCCTCTTGTACCTTATTGCTTACAAAACAAATAGATTACACTTTATTTTAAGGTGGAGTAGTTAAATTGTACTTACTCAAATAAGTACTATTAATTAATATGTATTGTGTAATAAGTAATTATTATATTTGTAATATTATTAAATTAATAAACAAAAACAACATGTACTTACTATAGAGCTAAGGTACGGTTTGGTTTAGGGTTAGTTACTTGTAATGATGCATAATGTACTGTTATTACTATAGTAAGTACTGTACATGTAGTAACATGTAACAACGTCACCTTAATAAAGTGTAACCAATTTGTTTTATTTCTATATCACTGAAATCTATCACTGCACTGCAGCAACAAATAATATTACGTTTAAAATTAAGTTATTACGTACATGTTTTTATCTCTCATAATAATATAATATCTTTGAATTATCTTCATTTTTTGGCTTTTTTATATTATTTTTTTATAGATGGTCTTAATAAATATACTTTTTTTTCCTGCTACACATCTGCTCAGTTCTTCTTTTTTCAACCCATGACTGAAATTATTTGTGTTTGTATTTGATCACATTCACCCATTTATTTTCCAGGCATTATAATGGAAATCACATGACATAATCCTTTCTCTTTCATAAGAGCAGTGTAACTAGACTGTACAATGATGTATATATATATATATATATATATATATATATATATATATATATATATATATATATATATATATATATATATATATATATATATATATATAGAAGAATGGGATTAAATAAGGAAATCAAAAACGTTTTTTTGACGTGCATTTACACTTTTTTTGTCACTTGTTAAAGTAAGGTTTGTAATTTCTTCTGCACCAAACAAGACTACAAAAATAACGACTGTTTTCTAAAAGTTTTCCTAAACATTGGTCTGGTCAGTTTGCTCAAACAAACAGAGCTCGTTTGGAAAATACTTCAGAGCCACAGTGTTTACTGATTTCGGGAAATCAACCCACAAATGGCTTACTTATAGTGTTTTTTTTTTTTTTTTTTTTTGGCAAATTAAGCTGGGTAAAGAGAATGCAATAAATGAAGGTTTTTTGACACAATGCACAGTTTATTTACTGTTCATTAACTTAATGTTATTCCGCTAAGTGTCTTCTGGAAAAAAAATACACTATTTCATGTTGTTGATTTTTTTTAAAGAAAATCAATCAATACAACTTGTATTAGTGCAGCCAATTAAACCTCTGATTCAGGATGCCCATGAAGTCTACAGTGAACACATTTTTAAAAGTCCTTTTTAACCATTTATTGTGTGATGTTTCAAGCAACCCTTAGCAATAATTCTATGACTCTCCTCTTTATAAGCCATTGTGTTTTTGTATGACAACAAAAATATAGCTTAAAAAAGTGGCAATGCACTCTTTTGAAAATAAAAATAACGTAACATTCTAAAGGTCTCTTGATTAAATTAATTATAGGTGTGTAACTCTTTTAAATGAAAAGTGAATGATTATTTTAGGTGTGATGTTTAGGATGCTGTTACATCTTGAACCAATTTTGGAGCAAACTGGGGTTAATGTGTCTTGATCAGGGGGTACGATGGTAGATGAAGTGCAAGAAACCATGAGCACTGTGGCTCTTTGGTTTTTTATATATATATATATATATATATATATATATATATATATATATTTATATATTTATAGTTATATATTTATTTATTTTATTATTTTTTGTATTTTTTTGTATGGCCTAACTAAAACTTTTGCCAACAATATCACAGCTCTACTGAATTCATTAACATAATTAATATGGAGTTTAACGTGAACTCAGGAAATATAATCAATCATCTGTTACAGAGACCCAACCAACCCAGAGACCCAACCCAGATCCTCCAGACTGACTGCATCGCTCAGGCTTACATATTGCTGTACAAAAAAGATGAGCTGAAATCTTATGGCTATTAGGGGGCTACTTAAAATTGGCATCTATGTATATATAAATCTAATACTTGCCAGTTTATCATGCATTTCATCTTTCTCTTTCTTGCAGAAATGAAATGAACTTTTAAAAAAAGTTTTAAATATGAATATTTTTCTTACACAAACGCATCTCTTCGCTTCAGAAGGCCTTTATTAACCCTGGAGCTGTGTGGAGTTTGTTTATCATAGATGGATGCACTTTGATGGACTTCAAAACAGAAACAACCATTCACTTCCATATTATAAAGCTTGGAATGAGCCAGGACATTTTTTTTTATATAACTCAGATTGTATTCACCTGAAAGAAGAAAGTCATATACACCTAGGAAGACTTGAGAGGGTGACTAAATCATGGCTAATTTTCATTTTTGGGTGAACTATACCTTTAAAAATGCCTTCAATTCAATTGAGGAATACATTTTTTGAGTGTATTTACATCAAGGTGGAAAAGGACCTTAATTAAATCTCGCAAAACTACTGCAACTGAAGAGAACACATGCAAATAAAAAAAACACATGCAAATAAAGAGGACATCGTCATCAGTTTGACAACACGTGCTGCAAATGATACCAACGCAACCAAATGCAGAAACGCGCTGCAAAAAATCACAATGCACATACATTATCATTTTTTTTTTTTATCATCTTTCAGGTCATCGACAACACCACTGACGAGTAGACATTGAACAATAAGCATGTCTCAGCCAGGTTTGTCTCATTTTCGTTGTGTTCTGTGCTATTTGCAGTGTGTTTCTGTATTTGGGTGTGTGGTTGTGAGTATTTGCAGCACATGTGTTGTCAAACTGAAGAAGATGTTTTCTTAATTTGCTGGTGGTTTTTTTTCTATTTGCATGTGTTTCTTCAGTTGCAGCGCGTTGAGCTCTTTCGGCCCACCATAAGAAACGGTTTAAAATCGTTGGAATGCTTAAACTGAATAGAAAAAAGAAAGAAAAAAAAGCCTCATGTTACGTATGTAACGTCTCAGTTACGTATGGTAACCCTCGTTAAGTTTCAGAGTTTCCTCCACCCCTGAGGCCAGCTCAACAGTCCTCTTCTGAGGGGTTAGAGAACCCTCCTTAAATCCAAAGCTGCTTGTAAATGACTTTTGACTTTGTGCTGGAACTTGCTACCACACCAAGTGTCTATTTTTGGATTACCAAATGTCTTTCAGTCTGACCAGAGGTCAAAGTTCACCTACCAAACATTTTCACAAATGCTAGAAAGACTGCGAGTAGAACATCTGTTTTAAAATACATTTCTACCAGAAAGACTCAGGAGAAATAGTGATGTAACAACATAAATTTATTGGCAGCCCAGCAAGCAATTATAAAGTTATTTGGCGTAGGCCCCGTCCGTAGTTCATTATTCGAGGGTAGCGGATCTGCATTTCCTGCCTGGAGCAAAGGCAGGGGCGCAGCCTACCCCTTAATGCTAAAGCTTCCATATCTCTTCCGTCAATAATTTCTCCAATTGCTGATTGGAAAAGAGCAGCTTTGACTATATGCATAATATTTCCTTACAGAATGGAATATCACATAGTTCTCATATCACATTAGGGGACATAAATGACCAAAATTTCATTTTTGGCCGAACTTACCTGGTATAACCATATTGAGTAGAGAGAAACACACAAAATAATTCAGGACCAGTTAAGCAAATCCCACTAATGCAAATAGTTTGGAAAGTCTGCAGACTGGAAGTCTCTGGCAAACAACATTCTGTCATCCTTATTACTTAAGACCTTGAGGTAAATTCCTGTGGAAATCTTGTTTTTTCTAGTTGCTGTACAACGCAGAGCTTCAAAACCAACAATATGGATGTTTGTCAAAATCATTGTTGTTTTAGTATCCGTGAGATACTGTTATAGTGTTTATTTTAATATTTTCCATTTTCATTTTAAATATTTAGTCATTTAGTTGTGTTTTGTCACTTTTCTTTTTTTCTTTTTTTTTTTATACGTCTAGATAGTTTTTATTATACTTTTGTTGTTGTTATTTTAGTGCATTAAGTTAAACTAAATGAAAATGGGAAATGTTTTTTTGGCAATATGTTTAAATTTATTCATATTTTATTTAATTACAATATTATCTTATTACAAGTAATGATTTGAATGGTTTTAGTTTTAGCTAACTATAATAACCCTGTTCAAAATCATTTGACATGATTGAACAATTTATGAAAATGGTGTGAACATTTATTGTAATTTGATAACTTAGGCACAATAGAGTAATTTCGCAATGGTCTGGCAATAGCTATTGCATTATGAGTTAATAGAGTTCCAATTAAAATAAATTAGATTAAACCTTAAGGGGTTTAGAACATCAAAAGCAGAATAAAAAACATTAAAACATTTAAAAAATGCAAAGTTCTGTCCTGAAACTCTAGATGGCACAGGCTGAGAGCAATCACATCCTTCTCTCCAGGGCACAGCTGATTGGTTCATTTTGTATTAACAGCCAATGAGCTTTCTGCTCAACTTTCAAATGCTTGGTCAGTGTTTTCTGTAGCAGTTTGCAGCCCACTACCTGAGTTTCTCTGAAAATCTACATTTAAAATAAGTGAACGTTCTTTTACTCATATCACTATGGAATTGCATTATCGTGTGGTATGCCTTATTAATTCCCAAATGAGCAACCATACACATGGACTGTGTCCAAAATCGAAAACTTCAATACTATAGGCTTTAGTAGATGAAAAAAGTTCACATTCAAATGTAGCTCCATCTCAGACAGTATGTGGTAATGTTTTTAAAACCAAGGGTCATGTTTAGCAGTCTTGCATTTGATGTAGGAGTGAATTACTAAGCATAAAATCAGCAGCGATCACATAATACGGTGTATACAGCAGCAGGATATGTTGTGGCTGAGGATACAGCGACTAAGCTGATATGAGAACACGTTAAATAGGCATTTGCGCATATATATACATCCAACAAGGGCTCATCATGTTTTGCTGCGAAACCTCCAACAACCTTAATTTCACGATCTACACTTGGCCTGTATTGTTCATCTTCATTGTCTCCTACTTGTTGGGGGGTAATTCATGTATGCAATATTGCGCAACAGCAGCATGTTGAACATGCTCACATTAGTGTGTCTGTGTATGTATTGGCAATAGAAAGTAACTTGCAGATAATTAACAGCTGTTAACAGTAATAGCAGCAGCAAAAGCAGCGTAGCAGAACTATTCCGCCAAGACCAAACATTGTCATATATTACCACACAAAACACTCAGAGTTGTCATGACAGAAATGCAATTCTGCATTGAATATCTTCATTGTATTTTATCCCTGAAATCTTGTTTTACATTCAGCTCTGGCTAGCTCACAAACAGCCAGGACTTTTATAATTATGTGATCTATGTAATCCTGTAGTATATACACAGGTCAACACAGAGGCAGCTATAAATACCTTTATAATCCTAAGTAAAAAGAAATAAAAAAATTGTCTATGTAGAGGGAAAATGCCTTTTGTTGAGAAAAGAGTGGCCCAGGGGGAACGTTGGGGCCGGTTAACTTAGCATGTAAGAAAAAAATGCTGTGATTTATAGAGTCAGCGCTGTGGTCAGTGAGGGAATACATGTGGAAATGTGGCTGTATGGCTTAGACACATTGCAATGAATGGAATATAAAAAAGAAAATCACACCTCAACAAAACCATATTATCTTCCTAAGTATTATAAAAGAGACATTCAAGGTGCAGGGTGTATAAATAGTTATTATTCCGCACCATCATCTCAGAAAATATCTCTATTGACTGGTTTATGGTTAAGGTATTGACTGGATTGTGATGAGAGGCAGTCGTACCAAAAATATGCGGTGACATGAGAAGACAGAAAATGTCTTTATATGATAAATGAAGTGCCCTCGGCTATCTCTGACAGCAATGCCCAAACCGACATTCCTAGCTACTCACTCATATTTTATAGATTGCATGATTGCATGATTGCATGATTCCTAAACTAATACATTTAGACATTTGCATCACATGACCAGCTTCATATGGCTGAACTAATGCAGTAAACTTGCTTAGTTGTTCACCTGATACAACACTGCATGTGTGATGCAGAGCCGCTCAGGTTTGAATAAATCACTATCAAAGAGCTCAAAGACCAGAAGCAAGCTAAAACGGCATGTTTGCTTTAGCAAATGTTTTTTGGGGTTTTTTTGCATTTTTTTGTCTTACAATTACTTTTGTTAACAGTTAAATGAAGGGTCAGGTTTAGTGTGATGTTATGTGATTTGTTATTTTCAAATGTGATATAGTACTAAACTTTTATCATCACTAACCGGACATTTCATTACTGAACTTAATAAAACATTGTCACGTTCATCTGTTTTGGGAAAAACTGATTGCTTTTTCGCTTCGATCACTGGGAATTTCACTTTAAAAGTGTCGCCAAACAATGTAGTATCGTTACATGGGCATTCTACCTGGTTTAGGTTTAAATATCAGTAAATGTTCCCTATCACTTGCAAGAGGGAAAACAGATTGCATGTTGATGTGTAAATGATTATTTTTCAGATTGTTAAGGCAATGAATCCTGCTGTGACAATGTTCCTAACATTGTGTGTATCTTCTCCAGTCCCAGATGTTTGTTATTGATCTTTCAACATACAAACCACGTGTATTTCTCCATGGGTTGCAACGGCAGAACAAGATTCTGGAGCAGGATCTTCAGGAGATCCAGTTTCTCAACACAACACAATGTCTGAGTTTTACAAATATCACACTGCATGTTCAGGTAAGCCATTTTAAGCAGTATATCTGTCAGTAGAGTTTTGCCAAAGGAAACAAGTCTTTCTCCATCTGAGGAGAGGATATGGTGCGTATGAGAACTGGGACGCTCAAATATGACTTCCTTTTGGTCTTTAGAGTCGGTCCATAGGAAATATAAGAAACCAAAGCTTTCAATTGGGCTCCAGGATGATTATGTCAGCTTTCTATAATACATTAAATCAGCCCAAGAGAGAAATTCAAAAGCTTTTATTCTACACTGATGAGAGATATCAAACTGAAGCCATACAATTTATTTTTATTATATATTTATTGCTGCTAAAATGCTGCAAAGACTTTAAAAGAAGTCTTAGTTATGTTTTTTTTTTGGCTGAACAAATTGTAAATGCACAAAGTTTCTTTTTTCATTCTTGTGCTAGGACTTTTTTCTTACTGCAATTTTGTGCTCATTGAATAGAGCAAAGTCTAATCAGAGAGCCCATAAAACAAACCACAAATTGAAGCGCCAATAAAGTAAAATTACCTTATTTTCATAAAGTCACGTGGACTGTTATGGGCATTTCTCAGCGCTCCCGAACAGATGTGGAAACAAGCATTGGTTACGTGTGCTGCTCATAACAAAGCCTTTTGTCATTCATAGGAACTGTGATATCATCAGTCACACTGCCTCACCTAGTAAACCCTCCTAACCCTAACCCCAATACATGTGTGCGTACGTGTGTGTGTGTGTGGGGGGGGGGGGGGGGGGGGACTATCAGAGAGAAGACACACGCGTTCAGACCTACACTGACACTTAGTGGTGAAACCGATGAGCAATGATGTTTGTGCCCATAAGAAGGACTACAGATAAATCTAAAGCGATAAACTTCACCAGGACAAGACTTGTCTGAAAGTTACAAATATTTTTATATGAAAGTTTTAAAGATTTAAATTAGTTTAGAATGTTGTTAACAGATTTAGACAGGTTACTAGTTATTGCTAACACATGCTCTGCGTCCGAAATTGAAGTCTACTATGTAGTATGTGAAAAACAGTACGCCAAAGAGTAGTATGTCCGAATTCATAGTATTTGAAACAGTAGGTGAAAAGTCCCCTGATGACCTTGAAGGGTTACAAATTTAAGAATATGTTTAATTTAGATTCAATAGTATATAAACTGATGATGAGATTCAAAGAAGATTGAGTCAAGCAATTCAGGTATCTGACATTAACCTTTTGTCACTTCTCAAAGTACAGCTGGGCCTTTGTCACTATGATAATGTGAAGGTATGGGTGATACAATCAGGCTGATTGGATTACCATCTATACATGACACTGTTATGCTGATGAGATCAGGAAATCTCTGCAGACGAGCTGACTTCCATACTACATTTGCATGCTTTGTTTCAGAGTGACTCATTTACACGCCCCCTTTATGTAAATCCCTCCCCCTTGAAATTTATATTTAGTTACAATGTATAATGTTTAGTTAGACTCACAATGATGCTTGGAAAAGACTACAGCCAGCTCGTGTGCTCAATAAAGAATCCTGCTTAACCCTCTGGGGTCTAAGGGGTTTTTGAGGTCCTTGAGATGTTTTGACATGCCCGGACATTTGTGCTTTTTTCAGTTGCTTATAAACATATTAATGGCAAAGGTGTAATTACACTATATTTAGCACAAACAGGGCTACCATAATATGTGAGCAACATGTATGTACATGTTTGTGTGTTTGAGAGAAAAAATTTTATGCATGGTTATTCAAAAAACATAAGAGTTAAAAATTAAGAGTCAAAAAATTAAAGTTTCTGAACTAAGGCCACAAAACACATTCTAAATATGTGTCCACAATACTTTTGACTAATGGATGTTGTCGCCTAGTGTTTTTGCTTCTAAATGATCTGAAAATCACTGCCTAATCATTCACATAAAACAATACATTGATTTAAATTTTGTGAAACACTTTTTGTTTGGAAAGGCCATATGCGCAGGGCTGTGACTTGCTGTGATTCACACCTGAGAAGACAAAGACTAATGCATACTAATGACCCTGCATACTAATGAGCTTGCATATTAATGAGCCTTTCATTCAGGTGTGTCACACAAGAAAGAATGCGAGGAAAGAAAAAAAATTTGTATATATATATCCAAATATAAATGAAAGTCAAAAGCACATTTTTAGTACATAGTTATACCTGGAAACAAATCCTGTTCAAATAGACTATATGGACTTACATAATTGGTTAGTTAGAGTTAGAAAGTTAGAGTTCTCAGAGAGGAAACGTCTTGGGAAAAAATAATTTTTTCCACCAATTTGTTATACATTCAAATTGTATAATATCCAAGGTAAACATTTCTAGTAACTATGCAGTTAATTCTCAATACTGTATTTTCAGAACGTTTTGGAATATATCCTCTCCTCAAATGTATCACTAATAAAAACTATAATAAATAATATAATGAGAAGGCTTATATTGACCTATTAAGATTTTTTTACATCTACCTTGTAAATATATTTTTTGCTATTTTATTAAAAAAGTATTCACATGTAAATCAATAACAATTAAAATTTTAACAATAATTCAAATGTAATCTTTCTTTTTTTTAAAGTATAGCCTGCATTTTATCATTCATATTTATATAACTTATATACATTCATATTTATATAAGTTAAGGATTCATTAGTTTGATAGTCTACATTGAAACAAACACTATAATAATTATTTTTGACAAAACATACTAACGTTATATATTTAACATATGAGCAGAAACTGGCTAACTAAAGCTTATTTGATGTCTATTTTAAAGTAAAAAAACTTTATAATCTATCCAAAACTAGCCAACTAAATGTTGTCTTTCATATTTCGTCTGTAACATAGTAACAACAGTGGCATCTGTGCTGTTCATTCATCACACATAGACATGCGATTCATATTAAAACAGTATTTTTTTGCGGTTTACAGACACGGCATATCGCGATTAGAACAAAGCACTTAAGAATAAAAAACGTACTATGACAATCCTCGCTGGTTCCGTTAATTGCTCCTCGAAGTGAAACCAGCACTTCTGAGGTAAATTACCGAGGAATATTCCTCATCGCAAAACGACATAGTACCCTAATCTGATTAAATTTCGTGTGTTCTATCGAGCTCGTGTGGGCGTTGGCAAGTTTCAGATCATTTGCGAATAGCGCGCGCTCTCCGTGGGAGTGGTCACATTAGATAATTAGCTGAAATGAGAACAACTGACATCTCTCTCTTTTTATATAGATTACATAAACAGATAATATTTGTTTTAGTTTTGAATTAGATCATTTAAAAGTACACACTTAAATGATTATAAAGATATATTGCTCATGCCTGATTGAATTGTATTCGCTGAGTTTTGTTTAAGTTTAGAGACGTGCTCCAGAAAAAAAGTTCACGGAGACGGAGAGGTAGAACGCACACCTTGTTTATTTTCTTTATTTTACAAAAGCACAATGTTTTATTTCGATTGTAAGTGGACACATAAAAAATTTGACATTTAACAGTTTATTTTTTTAGATTTCTTAAGTGTTTATGTTTAAAAATGACGGAGTATTTTAAGTCTATTTTGCTGCTATGTGAAAAAAAATCGAGCAAATCGCGCCGCCGCGATTTTAGACCCCAAAGGGTTTAAGACACAATCCGAGTCTCCTGGTCTTCGTTCTGAGTTTTCTACACATTACAAGAAAACAGATCACAACAGTTGGTGCCGTGATCCGGATAGAATTAACTTCACCTGAATTCAGATTGAAACTTCAAGCTCAAAGATCTGACTGCATTCCAGACTGAATAACCTGAATCCAGATTGAAACAAAGATCTCATTAAAGAAGGAACTTTTCTGACTGAAATCCAGAACTGAATCTTGAAACTTCAAGCCAGACGGAATCTTTTCCATACAACCAACGATTTGGTGAGTTTCACTCTATTCAAAGAACCGCTGAAGACCAGTACAAATTTGTACAAAGTTAACATACAGCTGTAGAGTTTGGTTAACAAAGTTACCCTCTAAAGTTTTCTTTTAGAGATAAAAGTTTATCCTCTGTTAAGGCAGGGAAGTTGTTTTATCCTCTGTCTAATCAGGGAAGGTTGTTTAGAACGGAATAGTTATCCTCTACATCGCTAGAGAAGGTTTATCCTCTAAAGTTAGGGAAGGTGATATATCCTTTGCATTTCTTTCAGGGAAGATTAGCGTGAAGTGCTAATATTTTATGTTATCCTTTGCTCTACCAAGGACGGTTAACAACAGTTGATCTGTGTTAATAAGTGTGACCCTCTGTTGATCAGAGAAAGTTTTTTTGTGTTTGTTTGTGTGGTAACAAAGAAATCCACAAAATGGTTAGAAGGAATGCTAGGCTGGTTCCAACTACTGAGAAAGGTGGACTAGCTACCCCTTTATAGACAGACAGTGAGTTTAAGTCATTGTTAGGAGAGCACATGGACTCCATAGTGACTGAGTCAGTCAGATTGAATTTGACAAGGAAATTTGGTATTCACCCAGAAAAAGTATGGTCTATTGAAGAATGCAAGAAGGTGTTAGGTGCATGTATCAGGAAGAGAAACATAAAAGGCATTGTCTGCTGCCAGAAAGAATTTAGCTTATCCATTGCACAAGAGCAAGCTATGTGTATTGCTAAGTTAAATTAACAGAACAAACAACTGCACACTCAAGTATCCTGTCTAGGTATTTCTAGTATCCCACTAGGTGGGCCATAACAAGGCCTCAACCAAATGTGACTCTGAAGACCAATAGTCAGATGAAAGCTATCCTGATTTACAATCTTTTTATAGAATACAGGACAATGTCAAAGCTGGATTGATGAATAAAGATGTCAATGCAGTTGAAGTGTGTGGAGCAAGACAAAAGGCTCAGAGCAGGGGAAAAGGGATTGATACAGTTCCATCTGTAACCCCCATACTGCAGTTACAGTATGTAGCTGACAGGACCTATGTAACTTTAGGCTGAGAGTTTGCCATCAGTACATGGACATTTTTCTGAATTTAGAAGTGCATTGATCAGTAAAATGCGTCTCTACGACATGTCGTTGGCAGAGGTCACACAGCTGATGTCACAAATTCTCACTGAATCTGAATTCAACAGTTTTGAGTCTGCTGTTACTTCTGAACTACAACATGCCAGAAAAAATGATGTGAGAGAGGGAGTTCTGAGAGTGTTAAAGAACATTGTTGCACTAAAAGTGGACTGGTCAAAGATCACTAGAATGATGAATCTGTTAGTGAGTAAACTGAAACATTTTGTCAGTCAGCTACAGCATACAGTGGAATAGCAGACACGTCAGAGAAGGTGTTAAATGATAATGGTCCAATAGTTCGCACATGGTTTGATGGTCTTTTGTCAGAGCAAAGAAATGCATTGCCTTTCTTAGACTTTACATGGTCCACTAGAACCCTGCAAAACAACTTGAACAGTTTAGCTACTTGGGAAAGAGACTCTGATGTCAAAGCAAGAGTAAAAATTGCAGCAGCATCTTTTAAGGTCAACACAGAGAACCAACAGAAACGTAAATGTCCTAAGAGAGAGGGAAGTTGTTATTACTGTTGTAAGCCTGGGCAATGGAGAAAAGAGTGTAGGAAAAACAAAAAGAACTTTAGAGAAGTTAACAATGTTACTCAGCTTCTACTCAGTCTGTTTGCTACTCTGAAGCAGCCCCTCCCCTCATCAGTAAGCTCGTGGGGCAGCTTGTTGAGGTGTTAACCATTTAGACTGTGAGTGCTTAATTTCCCCAGTAACTTACAACAAAGATGAAAGACTTATTATTTTTTGTTTAATAGAACAAAAGGAAAGTGACTGTCTCAGCTTTCCTTTGGGGGACACTGGTTAAGTAGACTCACAGCCTTAAATGTTATTCTACAGCACCGGCCTTTCATCTGTAATAGTGTTAGGTCAGACTGTAAACATAAAGTGCCCTCATGCAGTGTCCACACTAATGAATCAAGCAGAAACAAGCCATTAGAACCTAAGTACACAACGCAGAGACCCACAAACAGAACCTTCAGTCATTCATCAACAGGTTCAAGAACTTCTTGATCTTTCAACAAACTTAGACCAGATGACTTAAGATAATTCTTCATGGTTCGGGAACTTGTTAGTATCAAGTGTTTCATCCAACAAATGAATCACGCCTCTCACGAGAAAATCCCAGTTCCTACCAGACAAGACTATTACCCATAAGAACATAACAGACGCTAATTGCATGTTTTGTTTCTGTGTCAGCATGCAAATTGCAGAAACATCAACACAGAACATGTGCTATGTGCCTGTAACGATCACAAGTTACAAGAATTAACTTTTAACTTTTAAATTTGTATATAATGTGAGAGTTATTAGAACTCTCAAAGAGACAATTGAATGGTTACAAATTTAAGAATATGTTTAATTTAGATTCAATAGTATTTAAACTAGTGGTGCACAATATATCGGCCGCCGATATAATATTGGCCAAAATTGTAATTTTTTTACACATCGGTATCGTTCCGATGTAAAAATAGGGCCGATGTGAACAGGCCGATAATCATTCCTTTGTATTTGACGTGCGTGTAGGCTTAGACGTGAGTGTGGGGGCGGGGATGTATGTTTTTGCACAAGCGCATACATTACACTTCACATAATGTGCTGAAGCAGTGCTGGAGGCGACTACAGCCAGCTTGTGTGCTCAATAAAGAATCCTGCTTAAAGACACAATCCGAGTCTCCTGGTCTTCGCTTCTGAGTTTTCTACACTTTACAAGAAAACAGATCACAACAACCTACTACTTCTGCCGAGGATCTGAAGTGTGAACACTTTACTATCCCATGAGGCCTCGGAAGATGATTTATGAATGGCAGTGAAGCGACGCATCTGACGCTGGTAGGTCACGTGACAGTAACAACATGGCATCCAAATTTCATTCATATTACACACATTCATGCTATATAGAACATACTTTTCTAACAGTCGCAAAGAAGATTTTGATTCAAATGTAGCACCTACTCAAACACTATGCGCACCATGGGCCCTATTTTAACGATCTGAAACGCAAGTATCAAGCGCGAAGCGCAAGTAACTTTGTGGGCGGGTAGAATCATCTACAGTGTATGCGGGTTGTTCACACTCTGTATTATGACCAAGCATCTGAATGTACGCTCAACGCGCCACTGACTTTAGACTAGGTTTTTTCTGGTCAGTGGCGCAATTGTTTTCTGGAACTGCAAAATAGCACCAGGGATTGTTTGTGCCGGAACACGCCTCCTTTTTTGCGCTGAACCGCCCAAGGAGCCCAAGTTCATTCTCTAGTTTACAGACGTGCGTCTGTGGAGGGAAAAGCCCGCTTTGCGCGGGTGCAAAATACAAATGATACATGCGTCAGTGTACAAAGTCATTTGCGCCGGGTGCAAGATAGGGCCCCATATGTTCAAATGTTTTAGCATTTGTTTAACATATTTTAACATGTTTGCTAACACGGTTTGACATTTTGTTAGTCATGCTAGCATATTTTAACATTAATATTAATATGTTTGCATGTTTAACTTGTTTCTAGAAGTTGCTATTGATTACATGTTTTAACATATCATTGTATTTCTAACATGTTTCTAACATGTTTTACCCAGGGCCGGATTAACCATTAGGGCAACTGGGCACTTGCCCAGGGGCCCACGACATCTAAGGCCCTGGGCACCAGGGGCGGAGTGGCAGTCGGGAGTTTCCCCGGTGGGCCGGTAGTGTTTCGAGTCTGTGAGGGCCGGTCTGATTAAATGTATTCATTGCAAATTCGCCATGCGCACTTGGGGCCCAAGCGAGGGGAAGACATTTTTTTTAATTATTATTAGATAACGGAGCGTATATTTGCACTAAGTGCCTGTCTTTTTAGCAAAAAGACGACCGTCGCGTAATAGCTACAGTGGCGTAGGGCGTGAAGTGCTAGAAAGCAGCTTTTGACGCGCTCGACCCGAGTTCGAATCCGCCTTTTGCCGAACTCTCTTCTCCCTTTTCCCAACACAGATGTAAAATGTATTACCTAACATAAAGGTCTCTAGCGTTATATTTTGCCAACGAACTAAAAACGAAACCATGATATGGCTTTGTGCCTTTATAAAACAGCACAAGACTGTGAGCATCCTGTTTGTGCTGGGTGATTTAAAGAAAAGTGCGCTCTTTGCTCACGCGATCAGCATGGTTATCTGGTGTTTTCTCCAGATCAAGGGTTTATTTCTTGCAAGTGAAGAAATTAGGACAAAAGTATTTAAATTTTCCTATATTATAGTGTAATGTAGGCTAAAATATACTTTTGAAATATTCATTTTCATAATTTCATTTACACTCACCGGCCACTTTATTAGGTACCCCATGCTAGTAACGGGTTGGACCCCAGAACTGGAACTCAGAACTGCCTCAATTCTTCGTGGCATAGATTCAACAAGGTGCTGGAAGCATTCCTCAGGGAGTTTGGTCCATATTGACATGATGGCATCACACAGTTGCCGCAGATTTGTCGGCTGCACATCCATGATGCGAATCTCCCGTTCCACCACATCCCAAAGATGCTCTATTGGATTGAGATCTGGTGACTGTGGAGGCCATTTGAGTACAGCGAACTCATTGTCATGTTCAAGAAACCAGTCTGAGATGATTCCAGCTTTATGACATGGCGCATTATCCTGCTGAAAGTAGCCATCAGAAGTTGGGTACATTGTGGTCATAAAGGGATGGACATGGTCAGCAACAATACTCAGGTAGGCTGTGGCGTTGCAACGATGCTCAATTGGTACCAAGGGGCCCAAAGAGTGCCAAGAAAATATTCCCCACACCATGACACCACCACCACCAGCCTGAACCGTTGATACAAGGCAGGATGGATCCATGCTTTCATGTTGTAGACGCCAAATTCTGACCCTACCATCCGAATGTCGCAGTAGAAATCGAGACTCATCAGACCAGGCAACGTTTTTCCAATCTTCTATTGTCCAATTTCGATGAGCTTGTGCAAATTGTAGCCTCAGTTTCCTGTTCTTAGCTGAAAGGAGTGGCACCCGGTGTGGTCTTTTGCTGCTGTAGCCCATCTGCCTCAAAGTTCGACGTACTGTGCGTTCAGAGATGCTCTTCTGCCCACCTTGGTTGTAACGGGTGGTTATTTGAGTCACTGTTGCCCTTCTATCAGCTCGAACCAGTCTGGCCATTCTCCTCTGACCTCTGGCATCAACAAGGCATTTCCGCCCACAGAACTGCCGCTCACTGGATGTTTTTTCTTTTTCGGACCATTCTCTGTAAACCCTAGAGATGGTTGTGCGTGAAAATCCCAGTAGATTAGCAGTTTCTGAAATACTCAGACCAGCCCTTCTGGCACCAACAATCATGCCACGTTCAAAGTCACTCAAATCACCTTTCTTCCCCATACTGATGCTCGGTTTGAACTGCAGGAGATTGTCTTGACCATGTCTACATGCCTAAATGCACTGAGTTGCCGCCATGTGATTGGCTGCTTAGAAATTAAGTGTTAAGGAGCAGTTGGACAGGTGTACCTAATAAAGTGGCCGGTGAGTGTATATAGCCTAGTACATTTATAGGCTATATGGATTTTACATCATAGGAATAATTATATAAATCATTATTACATTATTATAATAATTGTTTGGTATCCTAAAACACCATTGATAATGTAATGTAGACTGAGACTCTCATAACTAAAAAGATGTTTGAGCCCTCTTTATTGTCCTGGTACAAAGCAATGCTTTTTCTTTGTTCAAAGAGCAGTTCATGGGTTGAAGCTCTTAATTTTGATCTCTCAAAGAGCACGAGATTGATGCATTTAACCTTAAAATGTACAAAATTTTCTTGTGGGGGAGCATACCCCCGAACCCCCCTAGAGGTCCACCCAACGTTTTACAAATTCCTATGGGAAAGAACGACCATTCATGAACTTTACTCCAGCATAGTAAAACAAAGTTCCTTTTAAGTCAGTAAAATTGTAAATGCCATATTAAAATGTCCTTGGACAAAGTATACATTTGGCCTGTTTAAAAGAGGGGGCCTACAAGACATTGTGCCCAGGGGCCTCTGAACTCTTAATCCGGCCCTGGTTTTACCATGTCTCCAGCATTTTCAGGACTTCGCTAGCATGTTTTAATATGGTGCTATCATCAAGCTTTAATTTGTAGCATGTTGTAACATATTGTTAACATCTTTCTAACGTATCATTTAGCACACTGCTAACATGATTTATCATTGTTGCTAGCATGTTTCGACATGTTGTTAACAAGCCCTAAGTTAACTAGACTGCTAGTGATAGACAGACAGACAGACAGACAGACAGATCTCAGTAGTACACTCAAATATGGACAAACACTCAAATATGGACAAACCCAAACGTTGGGTTAAAAATGTAATTAAAAAAATGTATCCCAACGGCTGGATTTGTCTATATTTGACCCAAAGTTGGGTTGAAGCAACCCAGCATTTATTAGAGTGTAAATAAAGGTCAGATGGGATTTCAGAAGGGTGCTCGGTCTACAGAAATCCAGAAAGTTTGATTTCAGTATGAAGTAACATTTCTCATAAAATTTTCTCAAAATGATCTTAGGTGTGCTATTTTTTCATGCCTCTAAAATGCTAAATGAATGTCAGCAGCAGTTTGCTTTCATTTCAACCGAGGAATTTTAGGAGAAACATCTGAGACAAAGTTGATGTTTAAATGAACCAATAACTCCTGAGCTATGAAAGAGCAAGTTCTGAGCAATAAACCTTTCCTCTGGGTGTGCGTGTCATGGGCTGAAATACAAAACACTGGAGAGATCTCCTCCTTCTATAAGTGCACTTATTGCAGATACTTTTCTTCACCTTTAACCTTGTGAATGGATCACTTAAACATGGTTATGATGTCATTCCTCGTGCATGCTGTCACCACAGCCTTTCTGAGCTTCAGGTCTGGAAACCTTTGCACTGTTTCAGAGTGAAGGAGAGTAAAAGTCTTGACTGATGAGATAATTCAATCTGAGGGGTTGGTTTCAAGAGTAATGTGCTTCAATTACTTTAAAAGAAAGCAGAACATTCTTTTTTCAGTGTGTCAGTTACCAGTGGAGCTTTAAGTAAGAGTGCCGTGATATATAACAGCTTTAATAGCTGTGCATTTTATTTGCTGTTACTTCCTGAAGTCTGGCTTCCCCTGATCCTTGTATTCTTCAGACTTGCAGAGTTGCTTTTTCATAATGTTTAAGCAGAACATGTGTCCAGATATCATCACAGATTCACTGACGGTCATCTCTTTATTTTCGGCCAAAGTGAAAAAAGAAATAGTTATGGCAGATTCAATTGACTGCATTTGGATTCTTTGTCTCTCTCTCCGCTTCTCTTCAAATGTAGGGTTGTTAATTGATTGCAGGACTTCCTGAATGGCCGTCTCTCATTCTAACACGGGCCAGATGGGGATGAGTATTCCCTGATTTCCACTGAAGTCTTCTGAAGTGTTACAGCAAGTTGCACACTGATGTCTGTGTACTGTAGATGTGTTTATGTTCAATTAATGAAGAGAATTCTGTGGTTTTCAGCTTTTTCCAAGGCTTTCAGATTGTGATAAACAATTTGATTTTACAGGCAAAAATATATACTTTGGTCTGAAATTAGATATCTCAATGATACATAATGATACTTGCAGAAGATTTCTGTGCCTTAGTTACAACAACAGTTATTTCAATTGTGAACTGCATGAACTTTCATACCAAGGAAATCTAGTCCCTTATTAGAATCACTGGAAACAATTTGTAAGTTTCCCTTAACCCTGTTTATTAAAGAAACATGTAATTTATATTAGAGTGGGAATATGCTCAGTTCATTCAGCAAAAAGCAACTTACAAAATGACTCTTAATCGCAGGTCAAAGTGAAGTCGTAGACAATCTAAAACAGATCTTATATTGTTTTATTTAATTTAGATGGTTATTTTAGAACATTGTATAATTTTCATTTATATCTGTCAATAAAATGCATGTTTTGTTTACAACAGTCTCATCTTCTTCTTTGGACAAGAAAAACAGAGGACAAAATGTTTGGAACTTGAAAAGCCTTCGGTCATTAGTCTGAAATCAAGTGGTGATCCACAATGAAAGAGGTCGAATCATTTATTCCATTTGGGTCGGACGTCGAAATGTATTTTTATGAATCCTAGTGGTTGGAGACAAAAATAATTCTCAAACCAATGGAAGAATAAAAATATTATGGCATTGTAAAAATGTGATGCTGCACTTTACTTAGAATAACATAAAGCTACATTTTTAGTTTTTCTTAAAAAATGTGCATCGGGGCAAAATTTACCACCACGATGTTAGCATATTAAACACTGTGATTTTTTTCCCAAAGTTGTAGATAAAACAAAGGAATGTTTTATTTAAAGGTATGTTTTAAAAAGAAGATACTATTTCAGTTTTTCTATACAGTCAATTCACTTTTAATGCAATGCAATGATACTTTGCATACCTCTTTCATAGCAATGATGCTATTTCTTTGTAAGTAATTGTGCAATGTACTAGGAATTTCTTACCTTTTTGTCACTTTTTCAGTGTAGAAACCGTATTATGCTTATTATCCAAACTCCTATCCTCAACAAGACGTATTGAGGTATCATTTATGTCTGTAGAACAAATGGTTATGGTTTTATACTTGGCGGGGTTTGAATTAGCAAGCGCTAATAACCTCAGGACAAATTGAAGAAAAATACAACTCTCTGAATGTGTAAGAGCGTAAATATCTTTTGTTTTTAAGCGTTTTTTGAGTTTTGCACTTTGCTTAGATCTACATAAAGCAGCATATGAATGTCCTAATAGTTTTCCTGCAGGATGAAAATAGGATGATAATTGTTATAAAGTGTGAAAAACTGAGTCACAGCTTTGGCTAATGTACAGAACACGTGCAAGTGTGAACAGACTTCAACCTGTTCTGAGAAATGTCCCTCAGCAGCTCATAAAGTGGATGAATAAGAGGAGACGCATGTACTGCTGACTCCACACTTCTCGCTATTGTTGTGGCTGAAAGCTGACGACATGTGACTCGCCAGTTAACAAATGGAAAATAAAGTCTGTGGGCTGTTTTTGGGACGCAAGTCTGGGAAGTGTTTGGTAAGCTCAGAGCCGGAGTGGAAAAGCCCAGGATTGACTGTGGTCTGCAGGTATGCACTACAGGCTACAGCACATTTACTCATGAAGGAGTGTTTAATAGGCTTGAAAACAGCTGTTAGCGCACGGGCATTCCTGGACCGTTACGTAACCCAACACAGAAGTGTGTATTTCTCCACTTAAAGGTAATTGGGTGAGTGAGGTGGGATCATTTGAGCCCACTTCAACCTGAATAATTGCTTTCAAATGGATTAGACAGTTGTTTTGCAGCAGTAACTGAGCAATAGAGAGCGACGTAACAAGTACACACATACATACTGAACAACACACATTAAAGGCACAGTATGTAAGGTTCGCCACTAGAGGTCGCTTATTCAAAACAATAACAAAGGTGTAGTTTGATGATGGGAGTTGTCGCTGAATTACTATTCATACAGGTCAGTTTATCTGAAGAATTCAAATTGTGAGGTAACACAGTGATGTTTTACTTAATCAAAACAATCATACTAAAAATAAATTTGAGTGTGTTGAATGTTATGTTCACATGTATAACATCACTCTGTGGCTGGTATGAGACACTTGCTGCTGCACATTAAAGCAGGGATGTGCAGGGAGTTCCTCAGGGGCAGGGGCTCACAGGAAAAAAAGTGGCATATATATATATATGTATGTGTGTGTGTGTGTGTGTGTGTGTGTGTGTGTGTGTGTGTGTGTGTGTGTGTGTGTGTGTGTGTGCTTTGCAATTGAAAAAATGTTGTTGAATGTTGTGCTTCTGCAGTAACTCGTTCTGTTCAGACACAGAATAAAAAATTAGGACATTTAAATGTGAGTTAATGTTCTTTCCACTTTCAACACCTTTTAATCCTGTCGCATAATTCACTTAACTGGTTGCACACAGAAAGTTACTTCATTTGGGGGAAGGGGAATAGAAAAAATAATTAGTGTGAAAGCATACTTTCAGCATGTCATTTTCAATTATAATCTTCAAAAAAAAAAAATTATGCAAGTACACTGTGTTGCCATCAACTCAACAACTGGTACAATTACACTTTTCAACAAAAAATAAACATGATTATGAGCACAAATCAGCTGAAATGTTGTCATCATTATTACTGGACCATATCAGTCAAAACGAGAAGAAAATCATTAGAGCACTTGTTTGTAGTTAGCAACATATGTCAGTTTTAAAAATTATAACATCACGTTCAACTGAGGGTCAAATTCAAATTTACTGTTTGAAAAATGAGTTCATAAAAATGAATAGAATTCATTAGATAACACTATTAAATGCCTTTTTTATTTTAAGACATAAAGCTAAACATTTCACAAAACTTAATTTGTTAGGTTCTAAATGATAATTTAGAAGATGTTTTTGGATATTTTCTGGTTGTTAATCTTTGTGGTTTCTCAGCTTTAATACCTGGAGTGGAACTGACTTCATACATCCACTAAAAATCACTGTGAAACCAATTGGAAATGAAACCAATTGAAAAAGTTTGTTCCGAGAAAAGCATAATTTGATGGATATTACCTTTCTGATATTTTGTTTTGTAATGATATTCAAACATTTTAATGAAGTACTTTATATAAACACTTTTTTTTTGTGAAGTACATTGAATATGTTAAAATTAAGACATCTAACTGCATAATCTGTATTCAAATAGAACTGTACATTCTGACATATGGACATTGACACAGTCCCCTCTGATAACAGATTACTCTTAATCGTAAAGTAGAAGCACATGCAAAACATTTGAAAGGATATTATAAAAAGATCTATTCAGATGAATGTGAATTGAATTGAAGTACTTTTTGAGGCCATTATATCATTGTTATTTAATATAACCTAGAAGCCACTACTTTAGTAGGACAAAACCTGAGAACCTGATTTGTTTCAGAGAGCCTGTTTCTCATTCCTGTGAACTAATTACCAAAGTGACTGTCTTTCCATGACTCAGTCCTCATCATCTCTGCCCTCAGTTCCAGCACAGCTGTACAGGCTTGCACTGAAGAGATCTGTCCCAAGGCTGATAACTCGAAGACTCCTGTGGTTGGGAATGTATCATTGGCTGTCTAGACAAAATGGGTTAGCAATGTGCAAGGAAACGTGAAGCCTACACTGCATCTGAAATAATATACTGTCTGAGTAGGTGTTACATTTGAATTTGAATTTACTTTGTGACTGTTAAAAAGCATGATCTATGTAGTATGAATGTATGTGAAAATCGGACGTACTACATCTGCCATGTTGTTATTGTCATGTGACCTACATAAATCCTCTCATGGGATAGTAAAGTGCCCATCTGTCACATATGGTGGTACTCACAAGACACATGAGGCAGGTAATCCAAGAAAAACACTTTAAAACACAATGGAAAGTAACACACACCAATCTAAATCATGACAAGAACCGACAAAGTGATGAACAAAACAGGTACAGGTGGGATTAAGTAGTGACAAACAAGAATAACTTAGTAACAATAGAAACGAGAACTGAACTTCAAGGAAACACATGAACATGAACATGAACAAAAACACAATGAAACATAACATAACTCTGACACATCGTGTGTGCATCTCAGAATCTCGGCGAAAGTAGTAGGCCAATAGTGTATGTATTCGGACATACTACTCTTTTGACACACAGTGTTTTGCATAATATAAAGTAGGAAAGTATTAAATTTTGGACACATCACTATGGTTATTAGTAGGGGTGTCCCCGACTAAGGATTTTCATAGTCGAATTAGAATCGCCAATTCTTCCCCATAGTCGACTAATAGTCGAATCATGTGCGGGGGGTTGGGGAGGGGGCGGGGCTTTAACATTTTAATGCCGCGATGTACAGAACATCACACAAAGATATAGAAGCAAATGTGTGCAAAGTGCCTAAAGTGCAGGGGAACATATATTCAAAACACATGCAATAAATAGTTAATTTAGATAACCCTGAGTGATCAATAAATAAAGTAAAAATAAAGAAATTATCAAAATAACGAAACTATAGCCAGAATTGTCAACTTTGTCTTTTTAACTGCAGAAACAACCATAGCTACACGGTAAACTGGAGTGGCAGTTTAGCTAAAAATGTTTACAGCATCCAAACATCTCATTAGAACCGGCTGAAATGATTTGAGATCACTTACCCTACCTGATCGAGAGAGAAAAATCCAGTCTCTGTGTCCGTTTTAGTCTTTTCAAATTGTGTGCACAGTGCGCGGAAAAAAATACATTCTAAAATGCTTAACGTGAAAAACGTTTAACGGCTTAATGTCCTAAGACAGTTATATTAAAAAATCTAATTCTGTACACACCTTATTAATAAAGCATAGCCTATAGAAAAGCAGATGAGCCTAGAATTTGAACGCAACACGTTTAAATAAACATAAATTTTCCTCCCATAGAAAACCGGTAGTTCTATGTGAAATCAGTTATTGAGCAACCAATATAACCTCTGCGAAGATTCGACCGTGAGATTGGTAGTCGAATCAGGCTCCTCCTATCGATGCATCGAATCTTCGACTATTCGGGGTCACCCCTAGTTATTAGTATCAATGATATACAGTTTTAGTTTTATATTTATTATATTTTATATATCTATTTTTTATATTCAGTTTTTATTTTCAGTTTAGTAAAAGTATTAGTAATTGTGGTCAGTTTTTGTTTTAATTAATCTTGACAACAAGCTGAAATAAAATAAGGTATTTATATATATTAAATCATAATAACCTTGGCCACACTATGTAGTATACGCGTTGTAAAACATTGCACTGAATTAAAAAGTTTTCTACTGAAAAGTGGACAATTTTGATGAGAAATGCTGCTTCTCAGGTCACAGAGTAAAAATGAAGAAAGTTCCACATTACATGAATGTCCTGTGGACATATAATGACACAGTCTCTTGTTTTCTGTTGTGTTGATGCAAAACACACAACTAATCACAAGAATAAGTGTGTCAATTACACAATCATTCTCCTCCCGGTCTGTAGCTATGATCTCAAAATTCCATTCTCACACAAACAACATGAAGGGAAGGCTTTATTTGCACAGATAGCTGCCAGTTTGATGATGTGTTTTTGTTTTGTCACTGCCTCACCCTGCTTTAACTGTCTCTCATCTCATAATTTCATTGGCTGTTGTTCATTGGAGACAATATGCATGCCTGACGACTGGTGAGTTTGAAAACATGATGAGCTTCTATTTTGTAGTGTGCACAATAGGCTTAAAGGAATAGTTCACCCAAAAATGAAAATTCTGTCATAATTTACTGACTCAAGTTGTTCCAAACCTGTATGAATATCTTTCTTCTCTTAAACACAAAAATAAGATATTTTGAGGAATGTTGGTAACCAACCATTGACTTTCGTAGTATGGGTCCATCAACTGTTTGGTTTCTGACCTTCTTAGCAGAAGAAAGAAATGTATACAGGTTTGGAACTTGAGGGTGAGTAAATGATGACAGAATGAGTGAATGAGTGAATGATCCCTTTAAGAATTACCCTTTGTGATGTGCCTTTCACAACCCCAAGAATCCAAAGGATGTGACACCTTTGGAAATTCCATCCTATTTTAGGAAAGATCTTCAGATCCTGGTGTTTGGTACTTTGGAGAGATAAGGAAGAGAGAAAATAAGACAGAATGAGAATGTGTTCATCCATAAAAAAAACATTTTCAAAAGAAATAAAAAAATTGATTGAAGATATTATATGTAACAATATAGCTGCAAGCAGCAATCCGGGGCCAATCCCTGGAAGGCACCGCAAGCAGAACAAGTACAGCAAGCTACAAGTACAGCAAGAATTTAAGCACCAACAGCCGGAAGAACAAAAACAGCAGAAATTGAATGTACATGTAAAAACAGTTGGTTCAGAAGTTGGTTCAGAAGTTCAGATGAGAATTAACACAGAATGAACAAGACATACTTATTTCTAATCCAAGAAGAAGAAAGATTAGTACAACGCTTGAAATCGACATGACAACATTACACACAATTTCATAAAGTCATCTCACACAGGGCTCAAACCCACTATCTTGGGGTCAGGTGCTGTCACTCATCTCATTACACCACTGGGAAGTTGTGTTTTTACCAAGATGCAGAAGGTCTGTAGATCAAGTGAGAAGCAACTCAAAATGAAGAATTTTTAAATAAATTTACAGCATGTTGTATTTATTGAGTTCTTTCACATATAGACGCCATGTCTGGAACAGAAGCAACTTTTCCACCACTTAAGGCCACAGTACTTCTTGCGGTCTGGGCATGTGCCACACAGGATTCGAACCCACGACCTGAATGAATTTGTAAGTAAAATAACTGTATGTTGCATGTGACAGCTTCAGATTTGATCATTCTTAGGCACAATGCCTGGAACAGATGCAACTTCTGCATCTTTTCCTGCCACAGTACCTCATGATGGATTCATGGACACAGTACCTCAGATCAAAAATCTGTTCAGTCACATTTGTGCGGCTCGGTCCAAAGATCATCTGATCAAAGGCTGGGCAAAATTGAGCAAGATTTGAAGGAGTAGCAAAAAAACTGTCAACCATATACTTAAATATGGCGGACAGTCACATTGTTGGAAAATGATAAATGAGATATCGTCTGAATTGGCATGTCCCAAGGAACATAATGACATAAATAAATCAAAATTTGATCAATACTTTCAATAGTTATTTTTTATTAATATAAAATACTAAATACTAAATACATAAATACAAAACTGAGTTATTAGTTTTTGCAAAAAACTTTATTTATCTGGAACACTGGGTGGCGCTGTATTCAAACTTCTCATGTCCCTTCAGGACATGGTGTCGATCACCCCTACCAAATTTTGTGCTGATATGTCAAATAGTTTAAAAGATATTGCAATTTATGATACACATGGTTCATCCAATCTCGGATAATTCGGAATCCACAGATTCGGCATGACGCAAGGAATCCATAGATACCACATTTATGACTGACAAACTGTTCAAAAGTTATTGGCCAAAATACCTATTTTTCATATCTCATGACCCAGGTGGCGCTGTTCCCAACTCTCAGACCATGCTTCCGATGAAGCGTACCAATTTTCGTTTCGATTGAACCAATTTTGGGTCGACCTCATTAAGTTTGCAACATCATAACTTTTTTTTCAGCAGTATGGCATGAAATTCTGTTCAGTCATTTCTGTGCGGCTCAGTCCAAATATCATTTGAACAAATGTTTGGACAAAATTGGACAAACTTGGAAGGAGGAGTAGCAAAAAAAACTGAGTACTGTACTTTTCAAAATGGCCACTACTGTAATGTGCGGAGTCTTAATGTAATATATTGATTGTGATCACCATAATGAGTGGAATCAGGTTGCCACAAGTGGAAGTTGTTGAGTGGAACAACAAGTTTCATTTTTCTAGCTCAAAGGGTTCAAAAGTTATAACCATTTCAATGTTGAATTTTTTAACTGGTGGTGGTGCTATAGAGTTGGTCCTAGAGACTCAAAATTTGGTCCAATTACTATTCATTACCATCACTACAAATGTGCCAAATTTCTCCATTTTCCTACTTATGGTTCATAGGGCTACCATTGACTCCCATTCGGGAAAAATAATAATAAGAAAACTAAAAGATACAATAGGGGCTATCCCCTTCGGGGCTTGGCCCCCAATTACTAACATTGTTTTACATGACAGAGAAAAACTACACAATAATAATAAAGTCACTTTTGTGTTTTGTTTTCACTTCACTTCATGTTTCATGTCTTTTATTTTGCAATTTGGCTTGAGGTGTGTTTGATGTCGGGGCAAAAAACAGAAAGGAGACTGTCTTAACATTTATGGAGTTAATAAGTTAGCTAAAGTTCGGGAGCAGGGCCATGCCTCAACCAATCAGATTGATCCCCGTCTGTATATTTATACTGAACCAACCTTCACAACACCGTTTGTTTCAGTTTCTCGATGGTCTCAGTATCTTGACGGACTCTCTTACCCTGGATCCCGAGCTACAGATAAACCCCTCTGACTCTGGTGGAATCAATCCTCCTTCACAGAGAAGTTCTTCACAACAATCCACAGGCAGCCAAACTTCCCACCGGCTGCGTTCCGCCGTTCAAATTCCTCAGTCCCACTAGCAATCACACCATAGTTCGCTATCGGCGATTTCTCCAACCCCGAATCGATAACAAGATCACTCCCTTCCGCCCACAAGAACTACTATCCGTGATCGCCACAGCCACCGCAAGCACGGAAGCTGCCGCGATCGCTCTCCTCCTCAACAGCGTCTCCCACATTCATCCAACCGCACTCCTCTTCAGCGCGCTCACAGCACGTCTCCCAGAACAGAGACTAACATTAAGAATTGGACCACCCCTGAGAGCTGCAAACAAGTCTACCAGGTCTAATGCAACTCAGTCACACAACAATTTCCAGCTCAAAATACCTTACTCCTACTGAATTTGCTTTAGCCTTCTCAATTCACAGAGACATTATTTGCTCCATCTATCCTGATCGAAGGGCCGAGTTAGATGATTACCTATCAATCATTTTAGATATGGCCATACGTTTTGGAGGAAAAGGCTTCTATAAATACCATGTTCTTTTTGACACCCAAGTGGCAGGTCGTTTACAACAGTTTAACCAAAGGACATACTGGGGCACTCTTGACACAGAACTTTACTGTCGCATCTTTGCAGCCCGTATTTCACTCTCCTGCGAACTATGCGGAGCACCGCCACATCACACCACTTCACTCTCAACCCTCCTCCTCACGCAAAACATCAGTATTCAATAGATTATCTACAGCAGCCCCACCTCCTCCCATAATTCCAAAAACACTCAACATATGCCCCACAGTAAACGTACCTATCCCCAAAAACATTGACAAAAGAGGACGACCTCTATCAAGGAGGCAGAATGGTATGCAACAACTTCAACCATCTCGGCTGCTCACTTTCCAACTGCAGACCCACAACCAAACTGCTTTACCTGACTGACTATTAAAGTATCTCGGCACACCAGTTAAGGTAAAAGCCTTAGCCACTGCCTTACTAGACCACCCTGACAGAGAGTTGGTTGATTTCATTATCAATGGGTTAAAAAATGGTTTCCATCCAGGTATAGAGATAAATCCCGACACTTCTCATCTCTCCCATAACCTCCAGTCTGCTCTCACCGAACCAGATACCGTTGATGCATTAATTGCCAAAGAAGTCCAACAAGGATTCATGATGGGCCCATTTCAAGAACCTCTGTTTTCTCCCTTTCGCATCAGTCCCATTGGCATCGCCACCAGGAAATGGAAACAGCAGAAAAAAGAGATTAATCATCGACCTGTCTTCCCCCCATGGCACACACATTCCTAGCATTAATAACATCATTCCAGCCCAGACTTCTCCCTGCAATACGCATCCATCAATCAAGCCATCGCTCTTATCCATAAGGCAGGCCATGGAGCATAGCTCTCAAAAGCAGACAACACCAGCTCTTTCAAAGTCATGCCCATTCATCCAGAATTCGGGCTTTTCTTTGGAACATTCTGGAAAGCTTATTATTTCTTACTTTCGGTTGCAGAAGCAGCCCCAAGATATTTGACTCCCTCTTGGAAGCCTTATGTTGGATTTTCCGAACTAGGCGTTCCCCTTTCAAAAGAAAAGACTTTAGGGCCATGCTTTTCTATCGAGTTCTTAGGCATCAACCTAGACTCTGTCTCTTTCCAAGCATGTCTGCCTCCCGAAAAAAAATACAACACATTTTACTGCTCCTATCGAATTATTTTCTTGCAGATAGGCGCACAAAGCAACAGCTGTCAGCCCTCCTTTCTCACCTTAACTACGCCATCAGAATAATTCCCCGAGGGAAATCTTTCCTTTCCAACCTACTACCAAAAGCAGCAACAATCCCCATTCTTAATGACAAAGTCACTTTGGACAAAGTCTGTAAAATGGAAATGCGCCTGAGACGCAGAAACTTTCTGTCTTTATGGAACAGCATATCCTTCTTCTATAATGACTATGTCTCACAGCCAGAAGACATTCAGCTGTACACAGATGCAGTGCCTTCCACTGGATTCGGTGGCTACTACAGCGGCCGTTGGTTCGCTTCCGAATGGCTGCCCAAATATAGTGTTCTTGTTCAGCAGTCAGACGTTCCCTCATCCGCACTTTACAAAATCTATCCCGTCATCATAGCAGCCATCCTGTGGGGGCACGAATGGTCCAGACATTCCATACTCATCCACTCAGATAAATCAGCAGTAGTCCAAATCATAAATGAAAGCAGATCTCGCTCCCCAGCTATCATGCAATTCGTTCACAGACTAACACTAATATCTGATCAATACCAGTTCCTCATTCAAGCAGCTCACATTCCGGGCCACCACAATGGCATAGCTGACTCTTTATCACGTTTTTCTTTTCAGAAGTTCAGAATCTTGGATCCAGAGTCAGACATCCATCCCACACCAGTTCCACCATTTTCAGCCACCATCTTCAACTAAATCCACAACTGGAAGACCTTTCATATACTTCCAGAGAAGCCCAGAGTACATCTCCAGCATATCTCCCGAACAGTACTCCATCCGTTCCTTCCAGATTGGAGCAGCCACAACGGCCGCCGGCATAGGCATTTCAGACGAGACAATCAGAGTCCTAGGTTGCTGGTCATCAGAAGCCTACCGTTCACACATCCGTAATAATCTTGACGATCTCCATCAAGCTCAAGCCCAAATCAGCTCGTTCAAACCTTTGGGGGTCTTCAAGTAACCCAGCTTACTACCTACCGAGACGAAGCCCCCAATCTGAGTCTCTCTGAACAAGACTCTCCGATCAGCCAGACCATAGAACCATAACACCCTTCCCTTCTTATTCCTTTCAACCCATCCTTGTTCTAATAAAGTTTAATGTCCGCATGGTTGTGGCGTGGTCCTTGCTAGTGAAATTAAGTTAATAAGTTAGCTAAAGTTCGGGAGCAGGGCCACGCCTCAACCAATCAGCTTGTTCCCTGTTTATTTATACTGAACCAACCTTCACAACACTGTTTGTCTCAGTTTCTCAATCCTGTCCACCCCTTCCCTTCTAACTCATCCATTCATCCCACCCGCTCTCCCCTCCTCCTCCCCTCCTCAAATCCCCTATTTACTTCCACAGGCTATGCAGGGGGGTCTTCAAGGAACCCAGCTTACTACCTACAGAGACGAAACCCCCACTCTGAGCCTCTCTGAACAAGACTCCCTGATCAACCAGACCGTAGAACCATAACATCCTTCCCTTCTTATCCCTTTCAACCCATCCTCATTCTAATATTTAAGTTTAATATCTGCATGGTTGTTACATGGTCCTTGTTAACCATGTCATGCAGTATGCGCTGTACTAATTTAACTTCCCCACGCTGCGTGAACAATTGGATATGTGCCTATTAATAGCGCACATTTATCTAGGTTAACCTTAACATTAGAGCAATGCTACTACTTGCATGTTTGAGGTCAATGATTGATTGCAGAACGTTTGGATTTCCTGCCCAACATACTGATGTAATTACCACATGGACCAGCTGTGTTAATGATCTGTCAGTCAGGGACTGCATGACTATGGCACTTCCTGTGGAGTTTTTTTTTTGTGACCAACCGAGTAATTCAAAGTAGGGGGCAGCCCTAGAGAATTTCTGCTGTGGAACATAAAAGAAGATATTTTGAAGAATGTTGTTGGCGACCAAACAGTTTTGGTGCCCTTTGACATTTCTCAAAATATATTTTATGTCCCAATGAGGAAATTCATAATCTCTCTAGAGTTTAGACTATGATGATTTAGCATACACAAAATCAAGTCAGAGGATATGACAGACGAAACGACAGAGGAAAAGACAGTGCTAATCAACATGTTATATGCTTTTGCACAGCTATGGTTACAAACTCTATCTCAATTTAAATGAGAAAGCACAAAAATATGAATTTGACTAATAACATGTCAAATAAAACAATTTATTTACTATGCAAAAAATGCATAGAAAAAAACTAAAAGCTCACAGGAAAAAGCATTAATTGACTGCAACATAATCGGTTATTAATATTTCATTGATTCTCTCGTTTTTGCATGTGTTCATAATGAAGACATTTCTATATTTTAAATTATGTCGGCACAATTTGGCATGTTTCTGGAACATGTATATTGCGTTTTTGGTTTTGTCATTTTTGACTGTGTACCCTATCATTTGACCCAGTTGTCCTGTGTCTGATTGTTGTATTCAGTTCACCTGTTGTCTAATTAATTATCTTGTTATTTTTTTTTTTATAATTATATTTATATTATAATTATATTATATTTTTTATAATATTGTAATTTTCCTATAGGCTGGACTTTTGGCCACTGCTGTAAACAGACATGATTTTGCAGGACAATGAGGAAAACTTGGGAGAGATTATTAGAATAATAATTTATTATTATAAGACTATGAAAATTTTGTTAGATGTAAAGCCTATTTGCAGCTCTACAGCTTAGAAACAGAAACTGGTGTACATCTTAGGAACAATTGGACATCTTAGGACATATTTTATATGTTTATATTCTGACTATTTTGCCCCTCTTTACAAGATGTAATATGTCTCAGGTGTCCCTAGAATATGTCTGAAATTTCAGCTCAAAATACCCCACAGATAATGTATTATACCAAAACATGCTGTTTTCATGCATGTATCTTTAAATGCAAATGTTGCTGCTGCTCCCCGCTCCCCCTATCCAGAAGAGGGCGGAGCCTGTACAGATCAGGCCTCAGATACTCTGCTATAAACTAAATCATCTGTTTGGTTTTGATTATCATCTGTGTGGCTGGCACACTCAGTTCAGATATTGCAGTTCTTCGTCATCATAAAAATGCATTATCTGCATTATCTGCATGCGTTTTAAAGCCATATCAGTCTAAACCTCTGATCTTCATCAGTTGTGATGGGCACAGGATTGGTTTTATCATTCACAAGAGAAAAAGTTCTTATGCACTCACATTACCATTAGGATGCATCACGATATGGCTCTTATCACGATATGGCAATACACTTCACTCTATGAAATGATTTCTAAACGTTCCTTGGCAAATGTGTAACACAAGAACAGCTGGAACTATCTCCATCCCATTTCGGGTAATTTAAAGAGAAATCATTTAACTTTCCATTTAAATGATTATCAAAGCTCCCGTTTGGATGACCGCAGCTGTCTCATCCTCAAACTCCCACAATCTTATTTTATTGAACACAGATGCTGATCTGACCTTTCGCTGTATTTCGTGTGACTCATAGTTTGAAAATGGTCATACAGAGACTCTATGGTAAATGATGGCCTCAATTCAAATTCTCTCTTAAGCATCTGTGAAAGTCTGTTCCTAGACAAGATTTACTGCATATGGATCAAAACATGTGTTGTGTCTGAGACATGTTCCGGTCTGGTGTTTTAGGAGACTCAAGGGACAATAGAGACGGACAATAGAGCCATCATGTCTTGTTGGGATGGTAATTTAGTGCAGATCAACACTTGCGGCGCACGACTGTCAAAGATCATTACTGATCAAAATTCGGTCATTATTTCTGTCGGTGTAAAAGTCTTCTGTGGAATACAAAAGGAGAAGTTTTGAAAAATGTCCCAGCTGCTCTTTTTTAAGAGGAGATACGCCAGAGTCTCAAGAGCCTCCCCAAAAGGGTTTTATAAAAATATTTTTCTGGTGACATCCGATATGACATGCGAGAAATGGTTTGAAGTCGTTATTCACTGAAAATCTTCGGAAAATGTGTATAAATAGCACACACATTGCTTTTATGGTTATTTTATGATACTTTCCCCCCCCTTTTTGGAGCATGACAACCATTAGTCAATGTGTGCTTGTGTTGGAGAGAACCATCTTGGACATCGGACGTTAAGTGCACTGAGAATTGTCATTTTTGATAAACTTTTCTTTTAAAATGACAAAAATAGGCGAAGAGACATGCACGCTGTTCAGAGCAGAGAAATTTCTGAGAAATGGCAGTTCTTGGCAATAAATAATGACATGAGTTGATGGGGAAAGGTATTATCCAGACTATGTGAAATGGTGACACATTCCAGCATACTTGGTGTCATCGGCTGATGGAAAACAGTGAGAATGAACCAGTGTTTAAGCCATCATTGAGCAAGAGACTATGAAATGCAACAGTGGCTGTGCCAGACACATTAATATAGTCGTGCTGAGAAAGAGACTCTATTAGGAAGTCATCAAATGGCCACATATTTGAAATGCCATAAATATTGAGCAAATAGCACACGTTTTATTCATTCATAAATGTCATTGCTGGTTAGCGCTGGGATATTTAGGACTGCACTAATTTATAGATTTTAAATGTGTCAAAGAGGTTGTGATATGGACTTTACATTATGAGTAAAAATACAATAAATGACTAAAGCGATATTCTACATAGTGAAATCAGACCTAAGTAAACTGAAAACAGGAAACAGTTTCATCTCCCAGCACACAAGTAGGTTACGATGTGCCGATGCAGCATTAGCGGAAAGCTCTCCAGAACAGCAATGGAAAATCATACCAGCAGGATTTATTCTTCTCATCCCTCCTGCAAAAGTCTTCAGTTTGTGACAGGCCATATTTAGATAACAGTTCAGCTCTGTCAGTCTCAGAGAGACACAGTGGTCCCTGAAGAAACTGGTCAGGACGTAAGAGAGGCAGGGGAAGGAATTGTGCGTCTGCTGTCTGCCTGGAGCAATTTATTTTCACGCTGCTTTTTCTCCTCACCAACATTGCAGAGGTTTGGAAGTTCTTCATTAGCCGCCAAACGCATACGTCATTGTAATAACAGCGAGCAGGGGTTTATTTGAACAGCCCGGCCATTCATCAACCCCATACGCTCTGCTACTGCGTATAGGTTCCACATCGACCTCCAGGACCGTTCAGCCAGACTTGTTTCATTTTCCCACTTGATATGGCAACTCAAAGCCACGGATAGTTTAGCGTTTGCCCAGACTCATTAAACAGAGATGGTTTGACATCATCAAGCGACAGGGCCTCTGGTTTTCTTTTTCCACTGGTGATCTCTCTATATCCCCTTGTGCCAATCACAGCCGCAGAGAGCAACGTGTGTTGCCGGGATCCAACTGTTTTTGATTTAACTAACTGACTGAGGAAGTGTGTGGTGGCTGAATTCTGTCTTTACATATTTTCATAAGAGAAACAGAACTTACACTCTTAAAAATAAAGGTTATAAAAAGTTGTTGTTGTTGTTGTTGTTGTTGTTGTTGCAGGGATTCCATAGATGAAACATTCTGGGTTCCCCAAAGAACATTTCAAAGAACCATTTTTTTTCTTAGTGTGAAGAACAGTTTAATTATCTAAAGAACATTTCTTCCACTATAAAGATTTATTTGATTTTCAAGGTTCTTTACAAGTCCCTAAAAAGCACCTTTATTTTTAAGAGTGTACAGGGCCACATTTAGCTGATTTCAGTTAACTATTGACTTTGTCATGGAATGTAATACGGAAATATAATAAATTCAACCATTTTTCCCTAAGTTAAAATACTTTCTCATTTCCCAGCTTAATGTACTGATACAACTAAGAAACACTTTTTTGTTTGTTTGAGAGGTCAACTTCTGACTCAAAAGTTGAAGTTTGAGTCAGTTTATGTCAGTACTACCTGTTTCGAACAAGGAAGATGTGTGGGAAAAATGTTTGGGTTCCCAAAAGAACCTGAAACATGTTCTGTGAAACAACCTTAGTTGTTGTTAATCTTAGTGTGAAGAATATTTGAATCTAAAGAACATTAAAGACCTTTTTTTTGCATGGATGTTAAATGTTCTTCAAGGAACAATAGACATATATATATATATATATATATATATATATATATATATATATATATATATATACAGTATATATATATATATACACTCACCGGCCACTTTATTAGGTACCCCATGCTAGTAACGGGTTGGACCCCCTTTTGCCTTCAGAACTGCCTCAATTCTTCGTGGCATAGATTCAACAAGGTGCTGGAAGCATTCCTCAGGGAGTTTGGTCCATATTGACATGATGGCATCACACAGTTTCCGCAGATTTGTCGGCTGCACATCCATGATGCGAATCTCCCGTTCCACCACATCCCAAAGATGCTCTATTGGATTGAGATCTGGTGACTGTGGAGGCCATTTGAGTACAGCGAACTCATTGTCATGTTCAAGAAACCAGTCTGAGATGATTCCAGCTTTATGACATGGCGCATTATCCTGCTGAAAGTAGCCATCAGAAGATGGGTACATTGTGGTCATAAAGGGATGGACATGGTCAGCAACAATACTCAGGTAGGCTGTGGCGTTGCAACGATGCTCAATTGGTACCAAGGGGCCCAAAGAGTGCCAAGAAAATATTCCCCACACCATGACACCACCACCACCAGCCTGAACCGTTGATACAAGGCAGGATGGATCCATGCTTTCATGTTGTAGACGCCAAATTCTGACCCTACCATCCGAATGTCGCAGCAGAAATCGAGACTCATCAGACCAGGCAACGTTTTTCCAATCTTCTATTGTCCAATTTCGATGAGCTTGTGCAAATTGTAGCCTCAGTTTCCTGTTCTTAGCTGAAAGGAGTGGCACCCGGTGTGGTCTTCTGCTGCTGTAGCCCATCTGCCTCAAAGTTCGACGTACTGTGCGTTCAGAGATGCTCTTCTGCCCACCTTGGTTGTAACGGGTGGTTATTTGAGTCACTGTTGCCCTTCTATCAGCTCGAACCAGTCTGGCCATTCTCCTCTGACCTCTGGCATCAACAAGGCATTTCCGCCCACAGAACTGCCGCTCACTGGATGTTTTTTCTTTTTCGGACCATTCTCTGTAAACCCTAGAGATGGTTGTGCGTGAAAATCCCAGTAGATTAGCAGTTTCTGAAATACTCAGACCAGCCCTTCTGGCACCAACAATCATGCCATGTTCAAAGTCACTCAAATCACCTTTCTTCCCCATACTGATGCTCGGTTTGAACTGCAGGAGATTGTCTTGACCATGTCTACATGCCTAAATGCACTGAGTTGCCGCCATGTGATTGGCTGCTTAGAAATTAAGTGTTAAGGAGCAGTTGGACAGGTGTACCTAATAAAGTGGCCGGTGAGTGTATATATATATATATATGAACTGTCTTAAGTAATGGCATATTACTTTCATGTTAAATGGGTTATCTAATTTTAATGAATTAAAACAATATTAATTAAAGCTGAATCCAAAGGAAAAATGATCACATAATGGGTAAAAGGTTCTATGAAGTGCCTGACAGAACCCTTCTATGAGTGTACCTAGACAGTCATTTAAAAGTAGTTGTGCATTATGAAAAATTGAAGCTTTCTGCAAGCAACAAATAAATCAAAATGATTTAATTATAGTATAGGCCAGTAAACATCTTAAAAACATTAAGTGAACTGCTGCTTTTCGACATCACAGTTCGAGATTTCGAGATGAGACTTTGAATTTGTGGTGCCTTCAGCCGGCATGTCAGGACATCATTTTCCAGAGTGATTAGTCATACTGAGATACTAAAGGAAGGAATAAAGGAATACTAATGAATGGTGTTCTTTGGGTATTATTAACCTCCTTGTTTTGGAAACAAACATTGGTGCAATTTAACCAAAATAATTAAACTTCAGCACATGATAAACTATCATTCAAAAGTTTGGGGTCGATAAGATTTTTTTTATTCTTTAAAAAAAAAACATTAAAGGGGCAATATGTAAAGATTTTCATGTAATCATTAATAATAATAATAATTATTATTATTATTCTATACTGCATATAAGCTATTCTATACTGCATATATCTATAAGATCTGTGTAGTCTCAAATATACTTTAAAATCAAACTATCATAACAGTGTAATTGTAATTACTTAATCTATTGTCTGATTGTCAGGAATCCTACTCTCTGTATTATGCAAGGTCTCTCTGCCGTGCACGCGCGCTGCGGTTTTGAGCACAGTCTGTCTCGCATGCACGCTCGCTCTATTCCGGGCGATTTTAACTAATTTGCGGTAGAACTTGTCGATCACGAGTGGTTCAACAGGTAGATCTACAGATAAACTCATCTTTCAGGCATTTGACCGACCAGGTTGACACTTCAGCGTGAGAAATCGAGGGTGTGGCGTGTGCGCGTGTGAAACCAATCAAATGCGTGTGTCTCACGGCCAAAGCGTGAGAGTTGGCAGCTATGCAGTCCTGTGGACGAAAATGCCTTGTTGATGCTAGAGGTCAGAGGAGAATGGGCCGACTGATTCAAGCTGATAGAAGAGCAACTTTGAAATAACCACTCATTACAACCGAGGTATGCAGCAAAGCATTTGTGAAGCCACAACACGCACAACCTTTAGGCGGATGGGCTACAACAGCAGAAGACCCCACCGGGTACCACTCATCTCCACTACAAATAGGAAAAAGAGGCTACAATTTGCAAGAGTTCACCAAAATTGGACAGTTGAAGACTGAAAAAATGTTGCCTGGTCTGATGAGTCTCGATTTATGTTGAGACATTCAGATGGTAGAGTCAGAATTTGGCGTAAACGGAATGAGAACATGGATCCATCATGCCTTGTTACCACTGTGCAGGCTGGTGGTGGTGGTGTAATGGTGTGGGGGATGTTTTCTTGGCACACTTTAGGCCCCTTAGTGCCAATTGGGCATCGTTTAAATGCCACGGCCTACCTGAGCATTGTTTCTGACCATGTCCATCCCTTTATAGCCACCATGTACCCATCCTCTGATGGCTACTTCCAGAAGGATAATGCACCATGTCACAAAGCTCCAATCATTTCAAATTGGTTTCTTGAACATGACAATGAGTTTACTGTACTAAAATGGCCCCCACAGTCACCAGATCTCAACCCAATAGAGCATCTTTGGGATGTGGTGGAACGGGAGCTTCGTGCCCTGGATGTGCATCCCACAAATCTCCATCAACTGCAAGATGCTATCCTATCAATATGGGCCAACATTTCTAAAGAATGCTTTCAGCACCTTGTTGAATCAATGCCATGTAGAATTAAGGCAGTTCTGAAGGCGAAAGGGGGTCAAACACAGTGTTAGTATGGTGTTCCTAATAATCCTTTAGGTGAGTGTAGTCTTTACTGTCAGAGATTCTGATTATTGGACAAAAAACGTCCACACGTAATAACCTAGAATACTGTCTAACACTTGATGGCTGCTCTGTTAAGTCTTCGTCGTCGGTTAGGAACCTGGGTGTGCTCTTTGATGCCAATCTTTCATTTGAAAGTCACGTATCTAGTATCTGTAAAACCGCATTTTTCCATCTTAAAAATATATCTAAATTACGTCATATGCTCTTATTGACAAATGCGGAACAATTAGTTAATGCGTTCATGACATCAAGACTAGATTATTGTAATGCTCTACTGGGTGGTTGCCCTGCACGGTTAATAAACAAACTACAGCTAGTACAAAACGCAGCAGCTCGAGTTCTTACCAGAACCAGAAATATGACCATATTAGCCCGGTTCTGTCAACACTGCATTGGCTGCCTATTAAACATCGTATAAGTTTTAAAATATTGTTGATTACTTACAAAGCACTAAATGGTTTAGCTCTGCAGTACTTGATCATGCTCTTAACGCATTATAGTCCTTCACGTCTATTGCAATCTCAAAATTCCGGCCAGTTAATAATACCTAGAATATCAAAATCGACTGCTGGTGGTAGATCCTTTTCCTATTTAGCACAAAAACTTTGCAATAATCTTCCTACCATTGTCCGGGAAGCAGACACACTCTGTCAGTTCAAAGCTTGATTAAAGACACATCTCTTTGCCAGAGCATACACATAATACATTATAGACTTCTATAATTCAATGTTAGGCTGCATAGATTAGGTCAGCCGGAACTGGGAACACTTCCCTTAAATCCTGATGTACTCGTTACATCATAAGAAGAATGGCATCTACGCTAATTTGAGTGTCTTTGTTTATCCCAAGGTTTTCCCGCAGCCTGCCGGATCCAGGCCGTATCCAGATCTGACGAGGAGCTTCACCTGGACCCGATGACAATGTAGTGCTGAAGTGCCAACTAGCCTCTCCCTATGGAGGATCCCTTTACACTCTACAGATAAAGTGTTGTGAATTTCGTTTTGCGTACCTACCCGAAGGAGACTAAGGAGATTATTGTGGATTTCCGCAAAAGCAGACCCAATCACTCTCCTCTTTATATTGGGAATGAAGTGGTAGAGAGGGTGCCATATTTTAAATTCTTGGGAGTATCTGTGACTGAGGACCTGTCCTGGGGAACCAACATCACCTCTGTGATAGGGAAGGCCCAGCAACGCCTCTACTATCTGAGGCAACTGAGGAGCGCCAGGATTCCTAAACAGCTGATGGTCAACTTTTACAACTGTGCCATCAGCAGTGTTCTGACATATGGCTTCTTAGTGTGGTATTCCAGCTGCACTAAGGCCCATCAGCAAGCACTCCAACGAGTGGTAAATACAGCGGGTAAAATCATTGGGACCACTCTCCCAGAGATCAGCAACATCTATGATACCTGCTGTCTGAAGAGAGTGCATAGCATCTTGCGGGACCGGAATCACCCGGCCCATCATTTGTTCCACCTGCTGCCTTCAGGGAGAAGTTACAGGTCTATTGGTGCCAGTAAAACCAGACTGGCTAACAGCCTGTACCCTTACGCAGTGAGGCAGCTTAATGATGCTAAATGATGCCCTTTTCCCCTCCCCAAATAAAACAAAATTCTGTATCAAATTTATAGACAAGACAAGTAGTTTGTTCAGGCATGGTTTTGTAGGGAATTACAAACCTGCGCACGTATATTCAAATGCACATAACTATAGAATAAATTCTTAATGCGCATGTGAACGCCATCAGTGTTTATCACAGGTTCGCGTTTAAAGTCTGTTTAGAGACATTCATATACATTTTTATCTTACAGTTACTGTAAATCCGGCCTCTAGTTCATAAACGCCAGAGGAGAACTGGCCCCCAACTGAGCCTGGGTTCTCCCAAGGTTTTTTTTCTCTCCATTGGGTCACCTGATGGAGTTTTTGGACACCATTGGGTCACTTGATGGAGTTTTTCGGTTCCTTGCCACTGTTGCCTTTGGCTTGCTCAGTTGGGGATATTCAGATGAATTAACCAATCATTAATACCATTGATCAGCCCTACCAAACCTGGAGGTTGAACATTGTTTTGTTGTTTTGATTGATACTGTAAAGCTGCTTTGGTGCAATCTATGTTGTGAAAAGTGCTATATAAATATACTTGACCTGACTTGACTTGACTGTCACTTTTAATAAATTCAATGCTGAATAAAAGTATTCATTTCTTTTCTCTGAGAAAGGTTTGTTTTGTTCATTCATTATTTTATTACATTAACAGTTACGCTGACTGAATTCCAACTAAATTAATGAATAAGTGGGACCCTTTCAATTAAATGAAATGTTCTCATTAATTTATGGAGAACGAAAGAAATAGACTCATTCAGTAAATGAAACGTTTTTACAAAAATGTAAAAAGCATTTTTATTTATATAAGCTTTCAGCTTATAGATTCCCTTATCCTAGAGTGGAGTGCTACTAAGTGCTAATGTGGATTTCTGTCTATATAATAAACATTTACCAAAACAACTCAATAGGTTAATTATAGATAAAGTAAGTACAGACACACACCTGTTCACCGCTCATTTTTCCATGGGCAAAGGCAAGCACGCGTTTCACATCAGTGTTTCTCCCGAGAGACTAGCGCAAAATTGATCCCTTATCTTAGCGCCATCTACTGTTCTAGAAGAGGAAGTTGCTCAACTGCATTTGTGAGAAAATCTGCCTGCCCTGGACGCGGAAAAATAGTGCCAAAAGTCACGTTTCGTACTTGTAGAATTTTGTTTTGTACTTGTAGAATTTTGCTTTGTACTCGAAGGTTTTTGTTTTGTACTTGTAGAATTTTTTGTACTTTAAAGATTTTAGTTTGTACTTGGAGGATATTTTTGTCATTGAAGAAATATGTTTCTATGTATAGGCCTATGTAAAACATACTGCATTTGTTTGATAGGTACGTTTTTTATTTGCAGAACAATATGCATTAGTTTGTGAGTGATGTTTTGTATTTACAAACCATACTGAGTTTGTTTGTGAATCATTGGGTGTGAGTAAAACACGTTTTGTGTATGTGTGAGGTTTTGGCACATAATTCGCTCCATACATTTGCATTTAAAGATACACACAAAAACAGCATTTTGGGCATGGCATAATAAATTATATGTTTGAGCTGACACTTCACAGACACATTCTAGGGACACCAAAGACGTATATTACTTGCTAAAAGGGACATAATAGGTCACCTTTAAAAGACTGTTGCTGTTACGAATGTCCAAGGGAAGGGGCAGCCTAATGAAAAGCCCTAGACCCCATACTGTTCAGGCGGATGTGTGTAAGACTAAAAAGATTGATGAAGAGGATGTGACGGTACGGGCAGGGACATTTGAAGAAGATCAGATGAGCTATTATTAAGAGTCTTGTAGGTAAGGAGCAAGATTTAGAAATGAGTTCGATATTTTACCAGAAGCCAATTGTGCTCTATATGTGAGGGGTTCTGGAAATAAATTCTGGACCAGCTGCAGTTTATGTAAAAAGTTAGAAGGAAGACCAAAGAGATGAGAATTGCAATAATCAAAGTGCAATCATCTATACCCTATAGCACAACCTAGCGACCACCTAACAACATCTTGGTGGTGAGTTTTTAGAATTATTTAGTTAATTATTATTTAACTGATTCTCTATATGGTGCAGCTTGCACAGAAACCACTCACTGTATCGTCTCTTTAAAGAGGCCTTGAATGGTACTCTAATATTGTATAGCATATAATCATTGAGAGCCTGAGGCTATTTTTAGATACTGTTAAAACATTTTAATCAGTTTTAAGTTATTTTGTATGTTTTTAAATGATGTCTTTATTTTTATTTCAGTTTTTGTTTTTGTTATTTTGGTAACACGTTACAATAAGGTTCATTAGTTACCATTAGTTGATAACCTTGGTTAACATGAACTAAGAATTACCAATACAGCATGTATTAATCTTAGTTCATCATCATCATCATCATCATCATCACTTTATTTATAAAGCGCTTTCACATCAGCAGCAGCTGAACAAAGTGCTGTACATAAAAAACTGTACACATTAGTTAATATTAATTTCAACATTTACTAATACATTGTTAAAATCAAAGGTTATTTTTGTTAACATTAGTTAATGCACTGTGAACTAACATGAACAAACAATGAACAGCTGTATTTTTGTTAACTAATATTAACAAAGATTAATAAATACTGTAAAAAATATTGCTCATTGCTCATAATACATCAACTAATGTAGACAAATGAGACCTTATTGTAAAGTGTTACCGTTATTTTAGTCCATCAAGTTAAACTAAATAAAATAAGAAATGTTGCTTGGCAGCTAGCTGATTTTATTTCAGTCACTAAATTATTATTATTATTTTTTTCATGGTTTTAGTTAACTATAATAACACTGAATCAGAACAGGATTTAAAATTTAATTACATAAACTTCTCTCTTCCACCTGCACAAAGTGTGTTTAGGGTCATAAACATGCCATGGTTTGAGCAGAAAGACAGAAGGAGGAACATATCTCATGCACACCTGGGGCGAGATCTGGGCCTGTATGTTTAAAACTTCTAAGAAATGCTCCAAAGAATAGTCTTAAACTTTGGCTTAAGTGTCAAAAAATTCTTAGTAAAAAGTAGGACTCTTCTCTAAGAGTAGATGACTTTTATAAAGCTAAAAACAACTTTCAGTCAAGACTTTCTTAAAATGATTCTTAAGTGCTGACTGAAGTGGCACTAAGGACTACATACACTCACCGGCCACTTTATTAGGAACCCCATGCTAGTAACGGGTTGGACCCCCTTTTGCCTTCAGAACTGCCTCAATTCTTCGTGGCATAGATTCAACAAGGTGCTGGAAGCATTCCTCAGGGAGTTTGGTCCATATTGACATGATGACATCACACAGTTGCCGCAGATTTGTCGGCTGCACATCCATGATGCGAATCTCCCGTTCCACCACATCCCAAAGATGCTCTATTGGATTGAGATCTGGTGACTGTGGAGGCCATTTGAGTACAGCGAACTCATTGTCATGTTCAAGAAACCAGTCTGAGATGATTCCAGCTTTATGACATGGCGCATTATCCTGCTGAAAGTAGCCATCAGAAGTTGGGTACATTGTGGTCATAAAGGGATGGACATGGTCAGCAACAATACTCAGGTAGGCTGTGGCGTTGCAACGATGCTCAATTGGTACCAAGGGGCCCAAAGAGTGCCAAGAAAATATTCCCCACACCATGACACCACCACCACCAGCCTGAACCGTTGATACAAGGCAGGATGGATCCATGCTTTCATGTTGTAGACGCCAAATTCTGACCCTACCATCCGAATGTCGCAGCAGAAATCGAGACTCATCAGACCAGGCAACAATTTTCCAATCTTCTATTGTCCAATTTCGATGAGCTTGTGCAAATTGTAGCCTCAGTTTCCTGTTCTTAGCTGAAAGAAGTGGCACCCGGTGTGGTCTTCTGCTGCTGTAGCCCATCTGCCAAGTCAAGTCAAGTCACCTTTATTTATATAGCGCTTTTTACAATACAAATTGTTTCAAAGCAGCTTTGCAGAGATAACAGGAAAACAATGTTGTAATAGTATTGTTAAATTCAAAATTAAATGTTAAATGTCCCCAACTAAGCAAGCCAAAAGCCAATGGCGACAAAAGCGAAGAGAGGCGAAAAAGGCAACAGTGGCAAGGAACCAAAACTCCATCAGGTGACAGAATGGAGAAAAAAACCTTGGGAGAACCCAGGCTCAGTCAGGGGGCCAGTCCTCCTTTGGCCAATGAACGAACAGTGTATGATTATGAGTTAGGCAGCATAATGTCAGGAGTCAGATGTGATCAGAACTTTCACGATATTTATCCAGTTCATCTGGTTGGGTTGGGTCATCCGGCCGGTGAGGAGATGACTGTGTTGAGGTGTCCATGGGCCTTCACAGTATTTAGTGAAGTTTGCCTCAAAGTTCGACGTACTGTGCGTTCAGAGATGCTCTTCTGCCCACCTTGGTTGTAACGGGTGGTTATTTGAGTCACTGTTGCCCTTCTATCAGCTCGAACCAGTCTGGCCATTCTCCTCTGACCTCTGGCATCAACAAGGCATTTCCGCCCACAGAACTGCCGCTCACTGGATGTTTTTTCTTTTTCGGACCCTTCTCTGTAAACCCTAGAGATGGTTGTGCGTGAAAATCCCAGTAGATTAGCAGTTTCTGAAATACTCAGACCAGCCCTTCTGGCACCAACAATCATGCCACGTTCAAAGTCACTCAAATCACCTTTCTTCCCCATACTGATGCTCGGTTTGAACTGCAGGAGATTGTCTTGACCATGTCTACATGCCTAAATGCACTGAGTTACCGCCATGTGATTGGCTGCTTAGAAATGAAGTGTTAAGGAGCAGTTGGACAGGTGTACCTAATAAAGTGGCCGGTGAGTGTATATCTCATCCCAAAATGGCCACCCCCAACCTCTGATTCAGCCAATAGTAAGCATGCAAGGGTGAAGTCACAGCAGCATGACACAATTAATTCATTATTTAAATAAGACATTACAATTATTTCAATATTTACATTTATTTAAAAACATTTTTTTTTTTTGCACTGTGCAGAAACATTACAAATAAGAACATGCATTTATTTCACACAATTCTAATTGAGTTTCAGCACATTGATTAAATGGACAAATGTTTATGCTAAGTAATTAAGCTGATGAATCACATCTAAATTCTAAATTGCACTCACAGCTGTATATAAAGGAAAGACCAAAGTTGCAAACTGTTAAAAAAATTGCTGCAAAAAGAAAAAAACAAACTGGTCCAAAATCTTCTTCCAGTGCAGTCAGTCCTTAAATGGAAAGACGTGATAAAGAGGAAAATTCAGTCCGACTTTAACAAGCAAGGACAAAAAAAAAACAAACAAAAAAAAAAACGCATGGCAACAGATTGTATTGACAGTAAATGCAGCATTTTCTTGGACAAGACGTTCAGCAGAGGATTGTGAGAAAAGGTGGTACAATATGTTGGCAACAACACGCAAGGAAATTGCAGCATTTAAAGAAAGCATGCGAGCCACTGGTACATTTTATTTTATCTTATTAAATATTTATATTTATATTAAATGAGTGTCTCCATGTGGTCAGCAGATAAGTTCTTGTTAAACAGGTGCATGCCCTCCATGTAAACCTCTGTCTGAGATTGCCGAAAGAGTAGAGGAGATACTTGGAACGGTCAGTCCTTCTATTTGTGGCATACCAGATGTCTCAGACCCTGCACTTCTCAAAGTGAAGGACTTACAAAGATGGTAAGAAGAAAATGTTGCATGTAATAATGTGTTTGCCTTTTTAATAAATTCGCAGTAGTTACTTTAATCTATGAACATGGGGAAAAAACACCACATCGTATTGAATAAACATGTTTGCAATGTTTAATATTTTCTCCATGTGAATGTAGTGGATGGTGCTGGAGCCGGTCCATCAGATGCATCTTCTCCTATATCATCTCAGGACATCTCCCTGTGTCCTGCACACGACACTGGGTTTGTACAGGGCGACATTGAGTCCCTTAAAAAAGCTCAAATTACAAATTAAGTTGCTTGAAATTCAAAATGAACATTACCCACTATAACTGAAAAGAATTAAGAATACTCAATGATTGTACATATGCTTTGTGTAAATAAAATTGTGTAAGGACAAAGTTGTGCGTTGTTACTTGTTGTCTACAAGTTTTGCTTACCCAAAATGTGAGTTAGCAAAGCAGTCCCTTATTGATGCTCTCCCTGAAATGCTTTGTTATGTGTGGTCGGTGGTATTGTCATCATCCTCGTCACAATCATGATCACTGTCATCGTCATCATGATCGTCATCATCATCATCATCATCATCATCAGACAGTGGGAGGTTCCGAGCTTTGCAAATATTGTGCAAAATGCCACAAGCCATAATAATGCGACCAGCATCTCTCCATGAAGGACCATCTTCTTTTCAGCTGTCCAATTCCTTTCTCCACCACAGCTCTTGTTACCTTGTGTGCTCTTCATGACACAAAAACACCCAACAGACGACATCCAGGGCAAACATAATTTTGTTCGAATAACCCAGTGAGGCCACTCTGGGAAAGAACCCGAGCATCATGTGTTGACGCTGGCCATTTTGGCACAAGATCGAGGATCTTGTAATTGGTGTAGGAAGTGAAATTTAAGGGTTATAATGTATGACTTTAAATAGGATTTGGGATAATATCGCGAGAACAGCGCTCCGCGATTTAGATCTAGGTCGGCAGCAGTTGTGAAAGTACAGAGAGAGAGATGTGACAAACTCTTTAATCGGCTGTGGCCAATTCATGATGTTGCCTCAGATTGTTCAATAAAACAAGTGTTATAATCACCGGAGCTCCTTGTCAGTGTCCTCCCTACAGTGGTGATAACCCGATTAACAGAACAAAGCCAAGAACCCACGGAACAGCGCTGGGTAAGAACTGTAAAGCTGGAGGAACACTCACGCGCGCGCATTACACTGGCATCAAATACAACTTGAATATGTTGTGGAATCCTTTTCGATTGATGTATATCTCCTCATTTACAGTTGGAGCAACGATGCATACATGGGTGCCATCAATGGCTCCAACAACTCCAGGGAAACCCACAATCCTCATAAAATCTGCTTGCTTTTGCCATTTAGTTTGAAGGTCAGTTGGGAAGTCAATGAACTGCCTTACTATGTCTGGTGTGGTTAGTGCTGCAACAGTGGTATTTAAGACCCTGCTAACTGTGGACTGTGATGGTCCCAAGTCATCACTGGTGCATTGCTGCATTTTTCCAGTCGCCAAGAAACGCAGAGTCATCATAACTTTCATTTCTGCAGTTAAAGCATTGTTTCGTAGAGTGGGAAAAGTTTTTGAATTTTTTACTAGGTCAGTAACAAAAAGAATAGCTTGACGGTCAAGCCTGTATTGTTTAAACAACACCCTGTCATCATATAATTCCAACACATTCTTTCGTTGTTGGAAACTGTGCAACCTCCTCCTCTCTGCTGACATCTTGTTACTCCCAACTGGTTAGGAGACTCCTTCAGCTCTCTAAAATAATTTAGGAGCTCAGACCTAGTCTTAACATTTAAGGTGATGATACACAGGGCAACCTTTTGGGCAATGTTGCCGTCAACGGGCATCAAGATGAGACACAGGGCCCACGACCGATCTAAATTATCCAGGGAGAAATTTATTGCACATTTTCAATGGGAAAGTGCCCAAGCAATAATCGTTCGGCAAAATTGCCCAGCAAAAAGTTGCCCTGTGTATCATCACCTTTAGAAACCTTTATGAATCACTCTTATTCTTAAGTCTAGTAATAAGAGTAAAATTACGTCATTCATAGAATTTTGACAGACTCAAGACTGCAATTTTACTCTGAGTGTCTTTGTACATACGGCCATGTATACAATACAATATACATAGTATACAAATCCAATACAGAGTGTGCGGGGCAACATCTTCTATTTGACTGATAGGGTTGTTTGGCTTTAGGGTTAAAGTGCCTTGAATCTGCCCATCTAAAACTAGATTTGGTGTGACAGCTGCTCGAAACAGAAGGTGTGCTGTGTGTGTAAAACATCCTAAATCTTAAAAGCTTAACAGGCCGGTGCAGGACTGCATGACGTGTACTGTACAATATAGAGGCTGCTGTGTAAACAGGGAGTCTGGGTGGGATGAAGCTCAAAGAATTTTCCATATGTCTCCCTAATGTCTTTAACATGTCCTGCCAAACAACTGCTGCCGTCCTGACAGAGAGACCCCCATCCCACACGAGACCAAGGCGTATTTCCCAGGCTTAAAGTGTCTTTGTTCAGACCCCCGAATGGTTGGCCATTCAAAGCGATACCAGTTTTCTATGACCTCTTCAGTATTCAAAGTGTCTGGTGTTGAAGCATTTGTTCAGTCATAAATACAGTTTCCTCACTTGTAGGCTTTAATACTTTGAACACGACCACAATGAAAGTAGCAGTTGTCATCTGAACAAGAATTAAAGCCGAATGCAACCATATTCAATTAATGGTCTCATTATCCATATACCTATAATTGCTTTAGCCTACTTTAAAACCAGCCAACAATTGTAATTCATTACTGTCAGGAACAATCCTGCTTTTCATGAGCATCAATCATCCATGTATGTTTGTAATTATTCAGCAATTGTATTACATTGCACTGTTTCCTGTTGGTTTTAATTATTTCTGCCTCCTCCTTCAACACACAATCACAGGACAGATTCAATGCTGCCACCTAGTGTCATGATTTCAAAATACATGCATTAGAGTTGATTGTGCCTGTAAAATGGTTTATTTCAACAACTAAAAGATTCGAATTTGGGGTTATAAAGCGAATGGCAAACCATTTCCATAGTATTGTGACTAATCGGTTTTTCTAAACAGCACAGTTTATGTGGTATCATAAATATAACATTTATTTTGGCATCCTCTCTAGGTCAGGGTTATTATAGTTAACTGAAACTAAAACCACTATTAAAAAAAGAGATTTGCTACTTAAAATCAACAGAAATAAAATAAAACATACTTAAAAATGTAACTATTTTATTTCAGCATGCATTTCTAATTTTCATTTACATTAAAAATTTAGCTATTTTCATTAGTATATCAAAATTTCTTTATTGATATACTAAAACAACACAAATCTTAAATAAAATAATAAAAACAAACTATATACACATATTAAAAAACAAACTTGAAATAAAAAATTACAAACTAAAATTTTAAAAATATATTATATATATATATATATATATATATATATATATATATATATATACTATATATATATATATAACTAAAATAATATCTTAATTATACTCAACAGGTTTAGAGGTTTTCAAGGTTTTACTTTCATTTTACTTTCTCATTTGTATTTTCTCCCCAGAGTCTTTTAGCCAGAGGCGGACAGAGTACACTGTCAGAGTACACTGTCATTACTTGAGTAAAAGTACAGACACCCCTTGCTAAATTTTACTCAAGTACGAGTAAAAGTACTACAGTCAGATGTCTACTTAAGTAAAAGTACTGAAGTACTTGTTTTTAAAAGTACTTGAGTATCAAGAGTACAAGAGTACATTTTCTAAATATTGCATTACTACTGCCACAGTGCTTACATTTATGTACAGAAACGTCCTACATGGAGTTATGAAAAATGTTAATGTTAATACCTTGGAGAATGTAAAAGGAATTGAAAGTAAAATCAAGTCATTTTCATCTTTTTACCATGTTGCTTTATTTAACATGTGTTGTTAAATGTGCCAACACATTTAATAATGTGTTGGCACATTCTCGGGATGGACCTGCCGCGTCTTCATCCATTGTTTCATCCATGGTTTCGTCTCTTATCTAAATCTGACCATGGAGTTGACTTTGGCGGAAAGCTGAAGGTGATTGTCCCAATCAGTGGCGCCTGCACAATCCAATCACGTTTGAGAGGGAAACAACAAATTGAGGGTTTCTGAGATTTTTCCTTTTTCCTTTTTTTTTTTTTTAAGTAGTAATGGGTACTCATGGTTATGGATAGAAATGTAGCGGAGTAAAGAGTACAATATTTGCCTCTCAAATGTACTTGAGTAAAGTCATGAATACTCCCCAAAAATTATACTTGAGTAAAGTACAGATCCCTCAAAATTGTACTTAAGTACAATTTCTCAAGTAAATGTACTCCATTACTGTCCGGCTCTGGTTTTAGCACAAGAGAATGATCCTGAAAATTTGCACGGGGAGTTTTTATGAATGTACAGTGAGAAAGTGTATATGGAAATGGTGCAGTCTTTTATCTGAGAGCCTCAGTCTCTGGCATGTTGGCAGACTTCACGTCTCCTGCACTGTCTCTTTCCTCTCCAAACAGTCTTATCACAGAGCACAAGCTGCTTTCCATTAGACACGGGACTGCTGTGATCTGATACCATTTCATAAAACACAAATATTTCCATCTGTCCTTGAGAACTGCAAGGATGCTGATTACAAAATCCTTGAAATAAATAAAAACTACAGGAGCAATTTTGCCAGAACACATGGAAGAAATCTAAAAAAGTATGATAGTCCTCTCTGGGAATAAAGCACATAACGGCTCATCAACATGATTCTTATAAACAGATTAAAATAACAACATAAGACTTTAAACATACTGTGAGTTTGAATCCATGCAGCTAAAGTGGTTTAGCTACAAATCTAAAATATTCTCGCACATATCAGGCATTTGTCTTTTTTTTTTGTTTTTTGTTTTTGCTTTAACAACAATATGTTTAGTCAGCAATGACAGCACAGTCGAAAGGAAAAAATGAAATAAACGTCGAAAACTTTCTACTCAATACATTTCAACATTAGTAAAGCTATTTGGAAGTACAGCACTATCAGGGGTGACAGTTGTGGAACTGGATTGATTTTTAGTCCCGTAATAAACTTAATCTTGGCCTTGATATCCAAAGAGAATATATAAATCTCATGAAATAGATAGATAAAGAACAAGAACATTAAAGGCTTTTTGTATTGTGGTTATTGTTTATTGTCATCATTTATCTTCATTAATAACATCTTAGCCACAAATATGCAGCAGTTCTTCGTTTGCTGATGGACATGATTTATGCAAGGCCTCTGAAATGCAGTGTGAATCCAGATGTGTGTTAAGTGCACTGTATATCATGGTAAAAATCAAGCTCTGTACTACAGTTGTCAGGGTTCTGCCCTGGCAGCTTTGTCTATGTCTTTGTTTCATGTCTCTATGTTTGTGTTGTGTTTAAACATGTGGTTTTGTTTGTGTTTGCCATGTGCTCCTTTGTTCCTGCCTCCTTGTTTCCCTGTACCACGCCCTCTTGTCTAGTTGAGTCCTCGTTTGTCTGAGTGTTGTCACCTGTTCCTTGTCCGAGTGTTATCACCTGTTCCTCATGTTCTCTGCTCCCTTGTTTGAGTCCTCGTTTACCTGAGTGTGTTCACCTGTTCCTCTTGTTCTTAGCTCCCTTTATATGTGTGCTCTTTCCCTCATGTGTGGCCAGTTCGTCATATGTTGTACTACTGTGTACTTCATTGTTTGTTTCTTGTTACTAAGATCTATGGTGTTTTAGTTGTAGAAGTATTTTGTGCTTTAGTTCTGCCATCGGTCCTGTCTGTCTTGTCTTCTGTGTCTCTAGTTCCAGTCCTGCTAGCAGAGCGTTCCTGACTGCTTACACTTGGTGTTGGAGGAAGCCTGGTGCTGAGCCTGAGATCCCTGAGTGCCTTGCTGGAGTACTTACAAGTTACTGTCTGGCTACTGCTAGGATTCTGAGGTCTCATTCTGCTCTGCCATTACAACTCTCCAGCTTCCAGTCATCTTGCTAGTTACAACTGCTGCTCGGCTAGTTACTACGGCTGTCATTGTCTCATCCCTGCCTATTGTCTGGACTGTTCACCTCTCCAACCACATCCTGTCATCTGTCTACTGTTTGTCAATAAACCTGTTAACACTCGTTCTGCATTTGAGTCCTCCTTCAGAGACCCCTGACAGAACGAACTGGCCAGTTCAGGACTCAGCAGAATGAGCATCAAGATCCTGCCACCTGCTAACATCCAGGAGAGAATGGCTCGTCATCGTGGTCTTACTGCCCTTCGCCAGGATGGCTTTGAGGTTGGGGGTTTTGCTCAATTCTTCTGGACCATGTCTGTGGGGCTAGATTATAATGATACTGCTCTCAAGGATATCTTTAACTTCTGCCTGGATGACCCCTTACCTGCATGGGAGATGGATTCTCTCCGTATTCTGGATTTCTGGGGTTTCTCTAGGTACCTTGGTAATCGCAGTAAGTGGGGAATGCCGCCAAGTCCACCGGAATCTGCTTTCAACAACCACCCTGCCCTTCCTCACCTGTCTCGTCACATTTATGATCCTCCTCTGGCTTCCACTAAGAAACTAAGATTCAGACGGAAAAGGGCAGCACAGTCCACCACAGCTACCCCAGAGTCAGTCAAACCAATCACCATCTCTCAGGCATCCAGGTCAGTCCCAGTCACTTTAAGAACTGAGTCAATATCTGTTATTCAAGACACAGTCAAATCAACCGCTGTCTTCCCTCAGACTATTACGTCAGTTCCAGCCATCTCTGACTCTGCCGACTTAACCTCTGTTTTCCCTGTAACAACCCAGAGTTTCCCTGTTACGTCAGAGTCTGCCAGATCTGTTTCAGTCAATGCTGATTCGATGAAGGTCACTGCTTTTCTGCCTGGGTTGGCCGAGCTAGCTGTTGATCCTACAGCCCAGCAGCCCAGCAAACAGTATCAGCTCGTCGAAAGAGGAGGAATAGAAAGGCTCGCACTGAACAGTCTATGTTTCTCCTTTCCCAAGCTCCAGGTCCAGTTGTTCCTGAGGTATCAAGTCCAGTGAATTCAATTTCTTCTAAACCGTTGAATAGTAATATCATTCCCTCTGAGACAATCTCTGCCAGTCCTGTTTTGTTAACTGAGTCCAGTCCCAAGATGCCTGTTGCCATTGCTGCAGAGGCCTTATCTGAATGTTTAACAAGTCTTGTCAAGATCCTAGAAATTTCTGCCAAACCTGCCGTGTCCACAAGTCCAGAGCCCGCCGCTGCTGAGGGGGCGTTTCCAGAGCCCGCCGCCTCGGTGAGCGCTGTGTCCGAGCCAGCTACAGAGGTTGTTCCCAAGTCTGCTGAAGAGGAAGCTGTTTCTAAGCCAGTTTCAGAGGAGGTTGTTCCCGAGTCTGCTACAGACAGAGCTTTTTCCGAGCCAGCTTCAAAGGAAGCTGTTCCCGAGTATGCTGCTCCAGCTCCAGAGAGCGCAGTCCCCGTGCACGCCAGCGCTGCCCAGGAGGGCGCTTCCGAGTCAGTCACTGTACCTGATTCCAAGACCTTCACCAATCCTGCCAGTTCTGTCGTTACACCCAAGTCTGTCAAGCCCAGTTGGAGATCCAGACCAGTTAGGCCAGTTCCTGTGTCCAAGAGTACCTCCAATCAAGTTCCCATTCCTCCCATCCCACCCTCTACGTTTCCTGGTTATGGTTCCCCTAAGCTGGCACCTCCGTTGTCAGCCTTGAACTTTTTTCCCAGTTCTGTTCCCATCCGTCCCATCCCTCCCTCTCTCTGTGTTCCCTGGTCAGTTTGGGACTTCCATGTTTACACCCTACCCACCCCCCCAGCTGTTGCCTCCGTGGACTTCTATGCCTGTTTTGGACGCCTGGAGGCGTCCATTAGAAGGGGGTACTGTCAGGGTTCTGCCCTGGCAGCTTTGTCTATGTCTTTGTTTCATGTCTCTATGTTTGTGTTGTGTTTAAACATGTGGTTTTGTTTGTTTGCCATGTGCTCCTTTGTTCCTGCCTCCTTGTTTCCCTGTACCACGCCCTCTTGTCTAGTTGAGTCCTCGTTTGTCCGAGTGTTGTCACCTGTTCCCTGTCCGAGTGTTGTCACCTGTTCCCTGTCCGAGTGTTGTCACCTGTTCCCTGTCCGAGTGTTGTCACCTGTTCCCTGTCCGAGTGTTGTCACCTGTTCCCTGTCCGAGTGTTGTCACCTGTTCCCTGTCCGAGTCCTCGTTTACCTGAGTGTGTTCACCTGTTCCTCTTGTTCTTAGCTCCCTTTATATGTGTGCTCTTTCCCAATGAACAGGTGAACACACTCAGGTAAACGAGGACTCAAACAAGGGAGCAGAGAACATGAGGAACAGGTGATAACACTCGGACAAGGAACAGGTGACAACACTCAGACAAACGAGGACTCAACTAGACAAGAGGGCGTGGTACAGGGAAACAAGGAGGCAGGAACAAAGGAGCACATGGCAAACACGAACAAAGGAGCACATGGCAAACACGAACAAAACCACATGTTTAAGCACAACACAAACATAGAGACATGAAACAAAGACATAGACAAAGCTGCCAGGGCAGAACCCTGACAACAGTAAACTCAATGTGTCTTGTGTAGCTTATGAAGAGGACAAATCATTTAAGTATTTCATTTGACAGAATAAAAAAGCATATTAGTCAAGTATATTTATATAGCACTTTTCACAATACAGATTGTATCAAAGCAGCTTCACAGTATCAATCAAAACAACATAACAATGTTCAACCTCCACGTTTGGTAGGGCTGATCAATGGTATTAATGATTGGTTAATTAATTTGAATATCCCTAATATAATATTAGTGGCCAGTTACGGTTTGACTGGCTGTTTAAAGGTAGGCAATTTCAGACCAAATGCAATGATTGAATGAACAATGATGATTGCATTTTTGTTCCTGAGACTTCCATCGAAGATATGTTAAAAAAAAAAAAAAAAAAAATATATATATATATTTATTATTAGTGATTGCTATCAGGATGTGAAGACAGTTTTAACCAGTATAACAAAAAGTGTTTATGAAAAACATTGCCTACCTTTAATGATGCATTTGCAGATCTGATCTTATCAGAATGACTTGAACATTTATTTATATATATATATATATATATATATATATATATATAGCACACTAAAATTTCATTCATTAGGATGAATATGAAACGTTGAAACACTTAAGCATAATTTTTTTTAAAGTCTAAAAGTAGTAAATGAGCTGAGATTGAATGCTGATCGGGTGAGTGCAAGTCATTCTGTTGCACTTTGAGGTTTGTCTTAAATGTAAAGTGCATTACAAATAAAATGTATTATTATTATTATTATTCGTTGTTAGTCTTTGATACTGTTGATCACTGCAATCTGGTTTCTGATATATGATACTGAGCCATTGTAATTTCACTGAATATGATCCATAAACATGAAATGAAAAAAAAAAAAAATGCTGATTAGACAATTATATATCTGAGCCTAATGACACTTATAATTTTATAACAAAAGGAATTCTGTTTTAAGTGCATTTTATATTGTGCATATTATCTAAATGTTAGTAGATAGGGGATGATGATAATAATATTTTTTATTCTCATTTCCTTTTTTTGTTAATGTTTCTCTTTTATTTTGGCTCTTGATGCTCATTTTTTTCACACATACATGAAATCAGATGTAGTAATGTATGCAAAATTTATATTTGAGATATTAGGTTGCACTTTATTTTTCAGCAATGCGTGTATTTACAGTGTACTTACCGAAGAAAGTACTGGTCAATATAAGGTAACTACATGGGCGTTAGGGGTAGGTTCAGGGTTAGTACTTAATACTTAGTTATTAAAAATAATATTGAAATAGTATTAAGTACACAGTGTGTGCATGGGGAACAGGACTGTAAAATATTGTACTACCAATATTTAGTGCAGCTAGTACATGCTTCACTATAATCAGATACACACACACACAAACACATTTGCTTAGCTAATGGTTTTATATACAGCCACTTATTAATACTGTAACCCTTAATAACCTTATGAAAATCTTTTTACAATAAAAAAGCTTTTATTTACTTTATTTTATACCATTTTTTATACGGTTTAGCTCCCTTCTGTTCATGGTGTTTTTTTGTAGGAAATATTTTAATGAAAAATAAAACACTGAAATTTCTTGTTTGCACAAGTATTCAACCCCTGTGCTGTGGAACCTGCCAGGTTACACCGGTGAAAAAAAACTGCCCTAACAAGGACACAATTACTTTACCATTGGCATGCACCTGTGAATCATTACAGTTGCAATCACATTTTCTGGATAAAAATCCCATTGTTGAAGGATCATTGGTCAGGCTGTGAATCATGTGTAATGGTGCACCAATCAACCATATCAAGAGCACTGTATAACACTGGCCTGTATGGAAGCGTGGCAAGAAAGAAGCCGCTACTAAAGCATGAAAACATGAGTTTGCCAGAAAGCATGTGGGAGAAGGAGGCTTTTGTGTTGAGATGAGACCAAGATACTGTAAAGCTTTTTGGCCAAAATTCAAAGCACAATGTGTGGTGCACACCTAACACTTCCCATGCCTCAAGACACACCACCTCTACAGTGAAGTATGGTGGTGGCATCATCGCCCTGCAGAGATGCTTCTCATCAGCAGGGACGTGGCATCTTGTAGAATTGAAGAAAGAATGGAAGGAGCAATACATAGAAAAATACTGCATTAGAACCTGCTTCAGTCCACTAAAAACTGAAAGCTTTGGCTGAAATTCACCTTTCAGCAGGACAATGATCCCAAGCAAAGCCAAAGCAACATTGGAGTGACTCAAGAACAAAAAGATAAATGTCTTACAGTGGCCCAGTCAAAGTCCCTTTCTCAGCCCTATTGAGAATCTGAACCAACCTGAACAACCTGGAGCCAATCTGCCAAGAAGAATGCACCGAAGTCAGTCACTGTATGCAAAGCTGGTACATGACAAGACTTAAAAGCAACACTAAAGAAAATTTTTTTTTACCTTAAAATAATGTTTACAAAATCATTTCAGCGGTTCATCAAGTCGTAACAGGGTGAAAGCCACTTCTGCCTTCGGTTTGCGGTCCTATATCTGCTATAACCACACTATGCAAGTTTGCCAGATCAGGTTGTGTTTCTGTAGTTTGAATGAGACATAAGAAAACTACAAATTTGACTTGCTTTACAGCAAGCGTTACAATTGGACATCATTCACTCTAAAACCGGTGCTGGATAAACAGCGAGCATGCGTACGATATAGGCTGCGGTAGGCTAAATTATTTACGACAGCAGTAATGGACAATTCTGCTTCCAACCTGTAGGAGGAGAAACAGGAGACAGTAGGAAAGGAGAGGGGAACAAGACTCAGGTAACCAGAAGTGTAGTTGCTCCATGTCGAAATGCTGCCTTAGACATCCACATACTGTTCACAACATCCATCCCTCTCCACATCACCTCCCTGACTGCTACTATCTGCTTACCTGGTGTTGAGTTCAGTGGGTCTATCTAAAAGGCATGATGGCATGCAGGAGTGACCTCACCAAAAACATTGTGAACATTTAAAAAGAAACATGTTACAGTACAAAGAGCAGTTTCTATTCTTTTCAGATGAGATTCAGAAATGTATTGAGCTCAGCTGAGATACCAAATGCTTCCAGATGGATCCTTTGCACCCAAAGTATTTTAACTATTCTCTTTTCATGGTCTCAAACATCTTCTTTTACCTTTAACCTTAAGCAAATGCTCTTCACAACAGAACCTTTGTGACATCTTTCAAGAGAAATTGTTGTGTTAAAGGCAAGGAGAAAACCATGTGCGAGTAAAGTTCACAGAACTTTGCACTGCATAGGATTATAATTTATGTTCTAAAGAATTCCAAAATTAAAATATAGCTGCTAGCAGCCATTATACGGGGCCAAGCAGTAGAAGACGATAAGACATGCCCAACATGGCTGAAAGTGCAACAATGAGCAATTAAAGACATTTTAAGAGGATTTTCGGAAAATGGTTGAAAAATCATACATACAATTCAATTCAATTCAATTCAAATTTATTTGTATAGCGCTTTTCACAATATACATTGTTTCAAAGCAGCTTTACAGAAAGTGCATTAAAAATGTACATAGAAAATACAGTTAGTTCATCATGTATTAATTTAGGGCATAACATATCGCCGGCGTTGAGTCGTCTCTCCACAGGCGTTTAGTCGTCTCTCCACAGGCGTTTTGTCGTCTCATCACAGGTGTTGGATCATCCGAAGTCTCCGTGAGAGGCTGGATACAAACTGGAGCTGACGAACGCTATTTACCTCGGGACTTGCGTCCCGAGATAACAGCAGAAAGGCAGATGAGAAATAATTAGCGTAGCTGATGTTCATAATATTAATGCATTCGATCTGATTCAGCAGTAGTATAAAAGGTAAGCATTATGTGAATGCTTGGTTACAGAGATGCGTCTTTAATCTGGTTTTAAACTGGGACAGCGAGTCTGAGCCTCGAACAATATCAGGAAGGCTATTCCAGAGTTTAGGAGCTAAATGTGAGAACGCCCTCCCTCCTTTAGTGGACTTAGATATCCTTGGAATGACCAGAAGCCTCGAATTTAGTGATCTTAAAGAGCGCGACGGATTGTAGGGCGATAGAAGGTCCATTAAATACACAGGAGCTAAACCATTTAGGGCTTTATAGGTCCGTAGCAATACCTTGTAATTGATACGGAACTTAATAGGTAACCAATGTAGAGATGATAAAATTGGTGTTATATGATCATATTTTCTTGATCTAGTAAGAACTCTAGCGGCTGCATTTTGGACTAACTGTAGCTTGTTTATTGAGGATGCAGGACAACCAGCTAATAAAGCATTACAGTAATCTAGTCTCGAGGTCATGAATGCATGAACTAACTTTTCTGCATCAGAAACGGATAGCATGTTACGTAGCTTAGCAATGTTTCTAAGGTGGAAAAAGGCTGTTCTTGTAACATATGAAATATGATTTTCGAAAGTCAAGTTGCGGTCAAGTATGACACCCAGGTCTTTTACTGTAGTGGATAAAGTAACAGGGCATCCTTCTAAATTAAAGTTGTATTGTAAGGGATTTTGTGGGTAGTTTTTCGGACCAATAAGTAATACCTCTGTTTTATCTGAATTTAATAGCAGGAAATTACACGTCATCCAGTATTTTATATCTTTAAGACATTCTGTCAAGTTAGATAAGTTAGTGGTTTCATCTGGCCGTGATGAAATATATAATTGAGTGTCATCAGCATAACAGTGAAAATTAATTCCATGTTTTCTTATAATATTACCAAGTGGCAGCATATATATTGAGAATAGTAGAGGGCCTAACACAGATCCTTGCGGTACTCCATAGTTTACTGACGTTATCTTTGATTTTTCCCCATTTAAGCAGACAAAGTGGTAACGGTCTGATAAGTACGATCTAAACCAGCTTAATGCCTGTCCCTGAACACCAGTGTAGTTTTGTAGTCGATCCAGGAGTATTTTATGATCTATAGTATCAAATGCAGCGCTTAGATCCAGTAGAACAAGTATTGAGATGCAGCCTTGGTCAGAAGCTAAAAGTAAATCATTTGTAATTTTAACTAGCGCAGTTTCTGTGCTATGATACTGTCTGAATCCTGACTGAAATTTTTCATAGATATCATTTTCTTGCAAGAAAGAGCACAATTGAGCGGACACAACTTTTTCTAGTATTTTAGACATAAATGGAAGATTTGAAATGGGTCTGTAATTTGCTAGGTTATTTGGATCTAATTGTGGTTTCTTAATAAGAGGTTTTATTACTGCCAGCTTGAATATTCTTGGAACGTGACCTAAAAATAAAGATGAATTAATAATATTGAGAAGAGGCTCTTCCACTACAGGTAACACTTCTTTAAGTAATTTAGTGGGTATTGGATCTAATAAACAAGTTGTTGGTTTAGATGCAATAATAAGTTTATTTAGCTCTTCCTGTCCTATAGTTGTAAAGCGGTGTAGTTGTTCTTGAGGGGCTATAATTGAGGCTGAATCATAAGACACCATAATAGATTGTATATTTACAATTGTGTTTCTGATGTTTTCTATTTTCTCAGTGAAGAAATTCATAAAGTCATTACTACTACATTGTAACGGAATATTTTGCTCAGGTGATGCCTGTTTATTTGTTAGTCTGGCCACGGTGTTAAATAAGAACCTTGGATTATTTTGGTTATTTTCTATTAGTCTGCGGAGATGCTCAGCCCTGGCTGATTTAAGAGCCTTTTTGTAACGTGACATACTGTCTTTCCACGCGGTTCTAAAGACCTCTAAATTTGTTTGTTTCCATTTACGCTCTAAGTTACGAGTTTCTCTCTTGATAGCATGCATAGCATTGTTGTACCATGGTGCTCTAGTTTTCTCTCTAACCTTTTTTAATCTAATTGGTGCAACAATTTCTAATGTACTAGAGAAAATGGTGCTCAAACTGCTAGTCATTTCCTCTAGTTCATCTGTTTGTTTGGGTTCACTGAGCAGCTGAGATAGATCAGGTAAGCTATTTGAGAATCTATCTATAGTGTTTGGAAGGATTGTTCTGCCTGGTCGATAACGTGGCGCAACATGACAAATTTCAGCAGTACGTAACATGCAAGTTACCATGTAATGATCAGTTACATCATCGCTTTGCGGTACAATATCTATATCATGACAATCTGGGGCTCAGGTCAGGAAGCAGACAGACTGGCTTAACCGACCGTCTGCTAGCGGCCTCACGTCACCAAGGTCAGATAAATCCCATCACATAGAGGCTCTTTCATCTAGATATCATCATATAGAGACTGTGTCTGTTCCCCGAATTTGGAAATCCAAAAAACTGCCAAAACTTTCTAAGGTTAAAAGTTTAATTGATGTTCAACAAATAAAAAACAGATATAATACAGATGAGCAAACGATAAAGCTTGGGTTGTTGAATATTCGATCCCTTAATTCAAAAGCGCTCATAGTTAATGATAAGATTACAGACTATAACCTAGATGTGCTGTGTTTGACAGAAACCTGGCTAAAACCAAACGATTACATTACTTTAAATGAGTCCACTCCGCAAGATTACTGTTATAAACATGAGCCTCGTCCGAAAGGCAAAGGGGGAGGTGTTGCTGTAATTTATAGTAATATTTTCAAAACCACTAAGAAATCTAGTTTTAAATATACTTCTTTTGAAGTGTTGGTGCTTAATGTAAAAATACATAGTGTAAACAATAAATCACATTTGAAAATTCTGCTGGCTACTGTATACAGGCCACCAGGGCACCATAAAGATTTTATCAAAGAATTTGCTGACTTTCTATCAAAATTAGTATTGGCTGCCGATAAAGTCCTAATTGTTGGTGATTTTAATATACATGTAGATAATGAAAAAGATGCATTGGGACTGGCATTTAAAGACATTATAAACTCAATTGGAGTGAGACAACACGTGTCAGAACCTACTCATTGTCGTAATCATACTCTAGATCTAATATTATCTCATGGAATAGATGTTGATGCCGTTGAAATTCTGCAGCAGAGCGACGACATCTCAGATCATTATCTAGTCTCGTGTAAATTACATTTAGCCAAGGCTGCAAAGCCGACTCCGTGTTATAAATATGTTAGACCTATCACTTCTGCCACTAAAGATGGCTTTATTAATAATCTTCCTAATCAGTTTCATAATCTCAGCATCCCGGATAGCTTAGAAGAACTTGATATTGCAACAGAAATGTTTAAATCTCTCTTTTCCAGCACTTTAGACATAGTTGCTCCGTTGCGCTTAAAGAAGATTAAAGAAAATAGTCCAACGCCGTGGTACAACGAGCACACCCGGGCCCTTAAGAGAGCAGCCAGAAAAATGGAACGAAACTGGAAGAAAACAAAACTAGAGGTATTTCGGATTTCATGGAAGGAGAGCTCGATTGCTTACAGAGAGGCATTAAAAGATGCTAGAACGGATTATTTTTCAACCTTATTAGAAGAAAATAAACATAATCCTAGGTATTTATTTGAACAAGTGGCTAAACTAACGAAAAAGAAAGCTTCAAGCCCAGAAGTTACCAAGAAACACAGCAGTAATGACTTTATGAACTTCTTCACTTATAAGATCTATAATATCAGGGACAAAATTATAACTATGCAACCGTCTACTACAGTAGCGCATCAGGGAGTGCATTGTAGTCTCCGTGAGGAACATTTTGATTCATTTGTTGCTATAGGAGAGGAAGAATTTTGCAAACTTGTTAATTCATCTAAATCCACAACTTGTATGCTAGACCCTATACCGACTAAGCTACTGAAAGAGATGCTTCCAGAGGTCATAGATCCTCTTCTAAATATCATTAATTCATCTTTGTCTCTAGGATACGTACCAAAAACCTTTAAGTTGGCTATGATTAAACCGCTTGTTAAAAAACCGCAACTTGATCCTACAGAATTAGTCAATTACAGGCCAATCTCAAATCTGCCTTTTCTGTCAAAGATACTAGAAAAAGCAGTATCATCACAACTGTGTTCCTTTTTAGAAAGAAATAATATCTGCGAGGATTTTCAGTCCGGATTTAGACCGTACCATAGTACTGAGACTGCTCTCATTAAAGTCACAAATGATTTGCTCTTATCATCCGATCGTGGTTGTATCTCTCTGTTAGTGTTACTTGATCTTAGTGCTGCATTTGATACTATCGACCACAACATTCTTTTAAATAGACTAGAAAACTATGTTGGCATTAGTGGAATTGCACTAGCATGGTTTAAATCATACTTATCTGACCGTTTTCAGTTTGTAGCAGTAAATGAAGAGATGTCTTATCGATCACAAGTTCAGTACGGCGTACCACAAGGCTCAGTACTAGGACCGCTGCTGTTCACTCTGTACATGCTGCCATTAGGAGATATCATTAGGAAATATGGAATTAGCTTCCACTGTTATGCTGATGATACTCAGCTGTATATTTCTTCAAAACCTAACGAAACTTACCAATTCTTAAAATTAACGGAATGCATAGCTGATATAAAAAATTGGATGACCAGTAATTTCCTATTACTAAATTCTGAAAAAACAGAGATTCTAATCATTGGACAAAAAACTGCCACACGTAATAACCCAGAATACTGTCTAACAATTGATGGCTGCTCTGTTAAGTCTTCGTCGTCGGTTAGGAACCTGGGTGTGCTCTTTGATACCAATCTTTCATTTGAAAGTCACGTGTCTAGTATCTGTAAAACCGCATTTTTCCATCTTAAAAATATATCTAAATTACGTCATATGCTCTCACTGACAAATGCGGAACAATTAGTTCATGCATTCATGACATCCAGGCTAGATTATTGTAATGCTCTTCTGGGTGGTTGCCCTGCACGCTTAATAAACAAACTACAGCTAGTTCAAAACGCAGCCGCTAGAGTTCTTACCAGAACCAGGAAGTATGACCATATTAGCCCGGTTCTGTCAACACTGCATTGGCTGCCTATTAAACATCGTATAAATTTTAAAATATTGCTGATTACTTACAAAGCACTAAATGGTTTAGCTCCCCAGTACTTGAGCGAGCTCTTAACGCATTATAGTCCTTCACGTCTATTGCGATCTCAAAATTCTGGCCAGTTGATAATACCTAGAATATCAAAATCGACTGCTGGCGGTAGATCCTTTTCCTATTTAGCACCAAAACTTTGGAACAATCTTCCTAACACAGTCCGGGAAGCAGATACAGTCTGTCAGTTTAAATCTAGACTAAAAACACATCTCTTTGGCTTAGCATACACATAACACATTATAGATTTCTATAATTCAATGTTAGGCTGCATAGTTTAGATCAGCCGGAACCGGGAACACTTCCCATAATTCCTGATGTACTTTGTACATCATAAGAAGGATGGCGTCTACGCTAATATTAGTCTCTGTTTATCCCGAGGTTTACCGCGAACCGCCGGATCCAGGCCATATCCAGATCTGAGGAAGGACCATCACATGGACACGATGACAACGCATCCCTGATGAGCCAGCCCATCAACACTGTGAAGGCCCATGAACACCTCAACACACTCATCTCCTCACCGGCCGGATGACCCAACCCAACCAGATGAACTGGATAAATATCATGAAAGTTCTGATCACATCTGACTCCTGACGTTATGCTGCCTAACTCATAATCATACACTGTTCGTTTGTTGGCCAAAGGAGGACTGGCCCCCTGACTGAGCCTGGGTTCTCCCAAGGTTTTTTTCTCCATTCTGTCACCTGATGGAGTTTTGGTTCCTTGCCACTGTTGCCTTTTTCGCCTCTCTTCGCCTTTGTTGCCATTGGCTTTTGGCTTGCTTAGTTGGGGACATTTAACATTTAATTTTGAATTTAACAATACTATTACAACATTGTTTTTCTGTTATCTCTGTAAAGCTGCTTTGAAACAATTTGAATTGTAAAAAGCGCTATATAAATAAAGGTGACTTGACTTGACTTGACTATCGGTTGGATTGGTTCCATATGATATAATTAAATCTAGTGTATGATTTAGGCGATGAGTGGGACCACTGACGTTTTGCGTGACCCCGAAGGAGTTTAATAAATCTGTAAACGCAGTCCCTAACGCATCATTTGTGTTATCTACGTGTATGTTAAAATCTCCAACAATTATTGCTTTATCGACATTGACCAATAGATTTGATAGAAAGTCTGCAAACTCTTTTAGGAAATCGGCGTAAGGCCCTGGAGGTCTATATACAGTAGCCAAGGCTAGAGATAATAGGGATTTCTTTCTTAAATCTAATAGTGTAACATTTAGCACAAGTACCTCAAACGAATTAAACCTGTGACCTGTTTTCTGAGTAACATTAAGAATATCTCTATAAATTTGTTGCAACACCGCCGCCACGACCAATCAGACGGGGCTCATGCTTATAACAGTATCCTGGCGGAGTAGACTCATTTAGACCGAAATAATCATTTGGTTTAAGCCAGGTTTCAGTAAGGCACAGTACATCGAAACTATTATCTGTGACCATTTCATTTACAATAACCGCCTTAGGTGTGAGCGATCTAATGTTTAGAAGACCTAGCTTTAGAAATTGTTTATCACTGATATTGAGATTTTCTGGTTTAATTACAATTAAATTTTTCCTAGATCCTACATTATATATATTATTTGGCCTTACTAAACGAGGAATAGACACAGTTTCTATATAATGTTCTACATTGGTGCTTATATCAATTAAGTTGGGACAGCAAAGACTGTGATTTGGACTTTGACTTACTAGTCATATGGTGTGTAGCGTCTTGGAGATGTTGTCCGACAGCACAGCCGCTCCAACTCTGCTGGGGTGAAGGCCATCAGCACGGAAGAGCCTAGGTCGCTCCCAGAACAGATTCCAATTATTTACAAAGAGCAGTCTCTGTTCATTACACCATGACATTAACCATTCATTTAGAGCAAATAATCTACTGAACCTTTCTTGTCCTAGTCGGTACGTGGGAAGCGGTCCAGACACGACGATCGTTGCTTCAGGCGATGTGCTGCGTACCGTCGCGATCAGGCTCCTGTAGTCCTCCTTCAGAACCTCCGTCTGCCGCAGCCTGATGTCGTTCGTCCCCACATGCAGCACGACAGCTCCGACGCGCTCGTCACCGTTCAGGATCTCGGGAACCTGCGCAGCGACATCGAGAACACGAGCACCAGGAAAGCAGTGAGTGCGCACCTTACCTTTACCCGAGGTAGCGCGGACATGACGGACGATGGAACTGCCGATGATCACGGCGTCGTCGCGTTCCGACTCGCGAAGAGGGGAGAAGCGGTTCCGGGTGGAGATCTCGAAGGCCGGGAGGGGTGGGGAGGTCCTTGGTCTGGTCCTGGCTCGCGTCTTCCGCCGTGGAATCACCCAGGGTCCGTGGTGCTGTGTCGGTGCCGGAGTGAATGAAGCCAGGGATGATCGCGTCCTGGTTGCTCGGGACCTGTGCAGAGAAACACACGGAGTAGACGAGGTCGGAGTCAAAAAATTATTAACCACTGACCTGTGAGCATCTGCGCGTGATGTTTCAAGCGCGGACCGTCGATCTCGCAGCTCAGCCTGTCTCTCCAACAGCTCGCGGATCCGTCTCTCGACCGATTCGAGCTCCAACTGCACCGAATGCAGCTCAAAGGTGTCTTCACCTGCACTCAGAGGTAACGTTAGACACACATCCGATATATTCGCCATTATAGCAGATGTGCTATAGTGGCGAATTATAGCTTTCAGTTATACGGGTGTAAATAAGACGATCGACAGGCGAGAGACCACGCGTGCAGTGCTAGCGGGCTAAGGCTAGTAGTAGAAGTTCGGAAAGTTGGTTATAAGTAGCGATATCAAAGCAATCTGATTGTTTTTTATAAGGAATAGTATCCGCGATATGTTCACACGTTTGTAAAATTGGAAAATTTAGGTTTATAACTAAATGTGAAAGAAGAAAATCAAGGATTAGGAATCAATTCGACGGAGTTGTCTCAGTAAGCTTGTGTTAGGGTTAACGCAAGTTAGGGTTAACATACAGTAACTTATAAGATGATTTAATGGTTTATCACTTTCGACCAATAGGTGGCGCAGTTACGAACTCGATGTGATGTGGTCAGAGTGAAGTGACAATGACACATACAAAGTTTGGTGTCAATATGTCAAGGCATTGCAGATATAAAGCCTGAATAGTCATTTTTGCATCATGCCTCAATTTTGCTGCTGTGGTATACGAAAACGGTTTCGTCTATCAACACGAAATCCATAACTTTTGGTCGGCACAGTCTGGAGATGATCCGATTAGATTTTGGTGAAAATCGGACAAACGGTCTAGGAGGGGTTCGAAAAAGTAGGTAATGAATGAAAATCAAGATGGCGGACAGGAAGTTATGCCAAATACGGCAAACTTAGTATCTATGTTCTCGTAGTGACCCAAGGAATCTATTAAGGCCAGTGTCATTACAATAGGCAAATTTATTCAAATGTTATAAGCATTTTTGGAAATTTAATTAAAACTTTTGACCAAAAGGTGGCACTGGAAAGCTTTTGAGTACCTTCAGGGCATGGTGCCGATGGCACATACTGAGTTTTGTAATGTTACAGAAATGCATTCATTAAGTATAGCATTTTACATCACAAAACTGTATTAAAGTCAATGGGGATTTCATGTTTTGTTCTATTTTAGTGCCACCAAGAAGCGAAATCCCACAATTTTTTATGTGTCCTCAGAGTGAGCCCATACATATGTGTGTCAATTTTGGTGAAAAAATCTCAATTCACTTCGGAGTTATAGACATTTATGTGAAAAAACACGTCAAAAATGACTGACACGTGACTTTGATTGAATTTTACGACCCCTTACTATCAATATTTTGCCATTTGGGTATTAACATGTTACTATCGTTCCAAACTTCTGACGGTGGTTTCGTCTCGATTGGACTAGCAGTTTCGAAGATATCGGCAAATGTTTTTTAAGCGCTAAATCTCAACGCTACACAAACCGTAAGTCGAAACCTAGCATGTTTGGTATCTGTGGACTCGGCAAGGATTCAGGACCTCAATGAGATGACTCCCGTGAAAATAAGTCAACCACAGCCAGAGTTATAAGCATTTGAAAAATATTTTTTTCCACTAGGTGGCGCTGTTTCGAAACTTCTCAGGCTCCTTCAGGGCATCGTACTGATGACCCATACCAAGTTTGGTAACAATTTGTTCATGCATAAAAAAAATACAGCATTTTAGCAATTAATTCAAAATGGCCGACAGCCAAAATGGCCGATCTGGTAAAATTGGATATCAGTCGACTCAGCATGATGCCCTGAATCTATCAAGACCACTTTTATGATTTTTGGACAAACCGTTCAGAAGTTATGAGCAAAATTAGCCTTTTTTCGTATCTCCGGACCAGTAGGAGGCGCTGCGCCGAAACGCAGCAGGTTACCTCAGGTCATGCTTGTGATGACAAGTTTGGTTTAAATACTATGTCTCTTTTTGCAAGCGCTACTAAAATTTGTTTGCACGTTTATCGAAAACGGTTTGACGAATCAACTTGAATTCCTTAACTTTTGGTCCCCACTGCCTGAAGATGATCTGGTGCGATTTTGGCGAAAATTTGACAAACCGTCTAGGACGAGTTTGCAAAAGTAGTTTTTTTGGACAATTCAAAATGGCGGACATATTTTTATGACGGAAAATGACGTCATATAGTGCATTCGAATCGTCAGGAGCGTTGTTGATAGGCCTTACGGTTCAAAAGTTATTGGCATAATGTTTTTGAAACTTTGGACAGGTGGTGGCGCTAGAGGCAAGGAGTTAGAGACACCAAAATTGGTGTATTTAATGTAGGGACTGTACTCTATCAGAATGTCAAACCAAAACAACTTTCCCGTAAACGGTTCTATGGGCTGCCATAGACGCCCAGTCGGAAGAAGAAGAAGAAGAAGAAGAACCGGAACAGATACAATAGGTGCCTCCGCACCTTCCGTGCTTGGCCCCTAATTATTGGCTACTTTTTTAAAGGAAGTGTCAGAAACATCCTGTAGGCTATTATTCAGAATCAGATGTATCAACATCAACACAACTGCATTAACACTTTCAGCATAGTCTCCTGCAAAACAGGGAAGCATTACAATTTTGGCACTAAAATATTAGTATTAGACCTCAAAATAAGCTTCCATAACCCTGCAGAACTCACTTAGCCGGACAGTTTTTGTGCCAAACTGTGTTTATTTTGGCCAATCTCTATTTCAGACTTGTGCACAAACTGCATTGCAGTAACTTCTCAATTTAATTTGAGTGGACATATTATGAAATCTGTAAACAGGACGTTAGCACAGAGATGGGACATGCTTAAGACGGACAACAGAGGAGAAGAGACGCAGCAGAGAATATACCAGGCAGAGCAAACTCACTGTTTCCAATGCCCAAAATATTTTGAAGAAAAATATAGTATTTGAGTTGGGGATGGGAAAACGCCTCGGTTACGTATGTAACCCTCGTTCCCTGAGTACAGGGAACGGAGACGTGTCGTCGGGGAGTTCCCTGACGAGTTGGGATAACGCTAGGGAGCCAATTGCATTCGAGAGAATTAAAACGAGCCAATGGACATTGGCATGCAAGATTTGCATTCCGCAACCCGCCTACCAGCGTGGGTATAAAAAGCGGAAGTAAACATTGCTCAATGCTTTTCGCTGAGGAGCCGAACAGAGTCCAGTCCTCCGCAAAGGTACAGCAACATGGCGAAGGGACGACACGTCTCCGTTCCCTGTACTCAGGGAACGAGGGTTACATACGTAACCGAGACGTTCCCTTTCGTCCTGGGAACTCCAACGTGTCGTCGGGGAGTTCCCTGACGATTTGGGATCCCTAATAAAACGCCATGGTGCTGGCCCCTTCCAGCACCCAGCTAGCTACCATGCAGTAGTTTCTTGTAACAAGTTGCGGGAGCTAGCTAGGAAATCACACTGCTGTTCCGCAAGACCGCTCAGTGGATTGGATAACACTGGGAAAGCGTGCCCTAACCGTAAAAAAGGGAAAAGGAATGCTGCGGAAGCCAGCCCGCCTAATGAAGGGCAGGAAAACACACATGTACTAACCCAGAGGAATAGAGAGGTAGTCCCAATCCAAGGGAAGCGGGAGCACACTCAACAGAGACGACAGAAGAGTCTGTCAATGGGAAGACACGGCTGAACTGCACGTGGCAACATGGGTCACCGAAGAGACCACTAGAACACCCCGTCTACTAGCAACAGTCTACACCCAGTCTACACCCAGTCTACCACGCCTGGCACCGGAGGGGTGATGGAGGAACTCACGAGGCTAACCGACGTAGGGCGCCAACGGAGCAAAGACGCACGTATCCGGCCGAGGCACGGAGTGGCGTAGCAAGCCGACACAACCTATTCCCTCGCACCACTGGCCGAAGCGAGTACTCGGGAGGAAACAGGTTCTACACGTAGGCTATGGAACCTAGCGAACGTGTTCGGTGTCGCCCAGCCCGCAGCCCTACAAATGTCTGACAGCGAGGCGCCTTGAGCCAAAGCCCAGGAAGCGGCAACACCTCTAGTTGAGTGAGTGTGCGACCTGGGAGGACAAGGCTCACCCAGAGACTCATACGCTTGGGTGATAGCATCCACTAACCAGTGAGCTAACCTCTGCTTGGAGACAGCCTTCCCCTTGTGCTGGCCTCCATAACAGACAAAGAGCTGATCTGAGGTCCTGAAGCTTTGCGTTCTGTCAATATAAACCCGCAGGGCGCGGACGGGACAGAGAAAAGCCAGGGCTGGGTCTGCCTCCTCCTGGGGCAGCGCTTGCAGGTTCACTACCTGATCTACAAAGGGAGTGGTAGGAACCTTAGGCACATATCCGAGCCGGGGTCTCAATACCACGTGAGAAAGGCCCGGCCCGAACTCTAGGCACGATTCGTCGACCGAAAAAGCCTGCAAATCCCGACCCTCTTGAAAGAGGCCAATGCTAAAAGGAGCACTGTCTTAATGGACAGGATATTAAGCTCTACTGACAACAAGGTCTCAAATGGAGGACTTTGAAGGGCCCTAAGTACCAGGGCTAGGTCCCAAGAGGGTACAGAGTGCAAAACACGAGGTGGATTTAACCTCCTAGCACCCTTAAGGAATCTGATGATCAGGTCGTGCTTCCCCAAGGACTTACCTTCTACTACATCGTGATGTGCGGCTATTGCAGCGACATACACTTTAAGGGTGGAGGGTGACAGCCTTCGCTCCAACCCATCTTGAAGGAAGGAAAGCACTACTCCGATCGGGCAAGTTCGGGGGTCCTCCTTTCGGGAGGAACACTAGTCGACGAATAGGTTCCACTTCAATGCATAGAGGCGCCTCGTAGAGGGGGCTCTAGCGGAAGAGATGGTGTCTGCCACTGCCTGTGGCAGACCACCTAGAACCTCCGCGTCCCATCCAGGGACCAGACATGGAGTTTCCAGAGGTCTGGACGCAGGTGCCATTGAGTGCCTCGTCTCTGAGAAAGGAGATCCTTCCTCAGAGGAATCGGCCAAGTAGGGGCTGTCGCGAGGAGCATGAGTTCTGCGAACCAAGTCCTGGTGGGCCAATACGGCGCCACTAGAAGGACCTGCTCCTCGTCCTCCCTGACCTTGCACAGAGTCTGTGCAAGAAGGCTCACTGGGGGAAACGCATACTTGCGCAGGTCCCGGGGCCAGCTGTGAGCCAGGGCGTCCGTGCCGAGGGTCCCCTCGGTCAAGGAGTAAAACCACTGGCAATGGGTCTGCCACGAAATTGCTCTTTTATTGAAAATTTGGGTACCACTGACCGGGTGGTCAGCAGCGGAACAGAAAGAAAAGGAAACACAAAATTCTCCGCCCGGCCCTCCCCCGGGAGAAAGGAGGTGTGCAGAGGCACCCTCCTGTAGAGCAACAAACCGAACCTCCTTCAGGTCGCCCCTCTCAGGAACGCTTCCCTCCCTTCTTCTTACGGGAAGGGGCCGGGGGCGTCTGAGCGGGCTGGGGCGCCCTCTTGCGACCAGACTTCCGCCCCCCCCAGGACTGGACTGCTGCCCTGGAGGAGGAGCTGGCGCCGGAGGACGCCCTCGGCGACGGGAAGCAGCCGGAGGGTCTACGGCGACAGTAGACGGGCCAGCAGCAGCCCGTTTCCTGTGCAGGACATGCCGTATTGCCTCTGACTGCTTCTGGGCGGTGGAGAACTCTTGGGCGAAGCTCTCCACTGCGTCGCCGAAGAGGCCGCCTTGGGATATGGGGAAGTTGAGAAGTTTGTTCTTCTCAACATCGCGCATATCCGCAAGGGTAAGCCACAGGTGGTGCTCCTGGACCACCAAGGTGGACATCGCCCGACCCAGCGAACGTGCGGTGACTTTCGTCGCCAGGAGGGCGAGGTCTGTCGCCGCACGCAGCTCCTGCAGCAGAGCTGGGTCAGGACCACCCGCCTGCAAGTCATGGAGTGCTTTAGCCTGATGGACTTGAAGCAGCGCCATGGCATGCGTCTCCACAGGCCATGTAGGCATCCCTGGTCAGACCAGAGGAAAACCTACAGGCGCAGGAGGGGAGTGAAGGGGCACCCCGTCAGGAGGAAGCGGTCTTCGGACAGAACTGCATCGCAACCGACCGCTCCACTGGGGGGATTCCCACGTACCCGTGCACCGCCCCGCAGTCGAGGGTGGTGAGGAAGGAGGAGCGAGGTTGTCTACGTCTGGTCGCGAGAGGGGCCAGCCAAGACTTCCTCAGCTCCTCATGCACTTCGCGGAAGAATGGTACTGGAGCGGTTCGCGGGGCAACAGTACGGCCCGCTCCGAGACACCAATCATCTAGCCGCGAAGGTTCAGGACCCGGTGGAAGGTTCCACACAAGCCCGATATTCGCGGCCACCCGTTCGAGCATAGCAGCCATCTCAGGATCCGGCTCAGCTGGAGCCACCACACCCGAAGGGGGCAGCACTGAGTCATCACTAGAAGATGACCGCTCTTCCTCCGATGCCGCGATTGACATCTGATCCTCGGGCGGCGCCCCGAAGGAGACAAACGGAACCGCACGAGGGGGTTCCGAGCGCTCCACTGGAAACGCCAATGGCAACGAGCTACTAGAGGAGTGAGAAGCCCGAGAGGATCTTTCACCAGTCGGAACATTCTTCACTGTAATCCTCATATGCTCACCAACAGGAATCACCGAAGTAGCCGCCTGCCGAACTGAACCAGCAGATGAACTAGATCGGGGATTATCTGAAGGGACTCCCCCATGTTTCAGGGTTCTTAGTCTCGAATGCAGCATCGCCAGAGTCATGCTCCCGCAATGAGAACATGACTCATTCACAAACGCTGCCTCAGCGTGCGCTAAGCCCAAGCACGAGAGGCAGTGTTCGTGACCATCTTCCCGAGGGAGAAGTCGACCGCATCCAGAAACGCACGGGTGAGACGACATCCTGAAAAGGACGCGAAACACCCGTGTTGCTCTTTTAGAAAGGAAGAAAAAGTGCTCTTTTATGTGCCGAAGCACCGAGGGATCACCGCGGCAGACACACGGGGAAACTGCAAGCCCGTGTGCTGCACTCAACCGTTACCAGCCGTAAAAATGGCTCTTTTTTTTAAAGAGGAAACTCGGCCGATAGCGGAAGCAGAGATCGCTGAAGCGCCGTGACACCAGCACCAAAGAGGACCTTCTTCTTTCCAGAAGACTTGTTACTTTATTCAAACTTCGGCAAGGAAACAGCAGCTCGATGAGACACACTGTGAGGCTCCGAAGAAAAAAGCATTGCGCAATGTTTACTTCCGCTTTTTATACCCACGCTGGTAGGCGAGTTGCGGAATGCAAATCTTGCATGCCAATGTCCATTGGCTCGTTTTAATTCTCTCGAACGCAATTGGCTCCCTAGCGTGATCCCAATTCGTCAGGGAACTCCCCGACGACACGTTGGGAGTTCCCAGGACGAAAGGGAAATATGAATGTATCTCTAAAGGGAACTGACTGTCTTTAAAAGTTTGGATGGCATTATCTATATTGCTGCTTTTCTAAAAGCGCCACCTACTGTCAGATTGATTTCCATTACACGAGAGTAGATGTTAAAACTTCATGCTGATTTGTACTCGGCTTTCGCCAAGATAAGCAACACTAAGACGTAGCTTTAAAGTAAACTATGCTTCTCCATCCATTTACGCTTCTTTCCATATGAGGGTGTGACTCCCCTTCTGTCCGGCGTTAACGGCTGCAGTGTACTTGGCGCGTCAGCACACACGACGGCTGCAACTACAGTGTGGTCTCCCTAGTGGACCAGCACGACAACCGTCTGGATTGAGCCGAGTAAGGGACATCTCTAGGGTCTTCAAGTGGGCACCTTCCATCCTCAGTGTTTCGTCGACTAGCCCACGACACCTCAAGAGGGCTCGACAGTGACTCTGGCGTCCCAGAGTCACCCCCCTCCGTCCCCCACTCAACTCAGCCCAGCTTACTGACCTCTACATCCCTCCTGCTGCTGAGACCTAACCACAATCTCACAATCTCTCCGCAACCCAACCATACGCGCCAACCCGTTTGACTAAGGCTGTCGAGCCCCACTGGTGCGTTAAAGCAGTTACAGTGGCAACGGTTCCGTATGGCATACCACCTACCGCAAAACACAATATCTGCCCAACCACCCGTCATTCTATACTATACAACCTATACAAATTGTATAGTATACTATACAACCTATACTATACAACCTATACAAATAAACCAACAGACTCTTCAAGTTTTTCAAGAATTCTACGAATCCGTAGCGTGGCGGCCTGTACACAGCCAGCTAGAATCTTTCCGTCTCAACCACAGCCAGTTGCTGCTCCTTTCTGCTGCTTCAGATAAGTTCTTTACTGTGCGACGCAACTCTTGGCCGCTGAATCCGATGTCTCTGAGGAACCGGGTTGTAGAGTGTGCCACAAAACCTCGACAACCCACTTCTACTGGATAAACCTGGACTCTCCATCCTCGCTGTTCTGCTTCAGTGGCCAAATGAGCATACCGCAGTTTCTTCCTCTGATATGCCTCATCTACAGCATCCTCCCATGGCACTGTCAACTCTATCAGTTGAACAATGCGTGCTGATCCAGACCACAAAACAATGTCTGGTCGTAGGTTAGTGGTGGCAGTCTCAGGTGGAAAAATAAGCCGTTGATCAAGATCAGCCAGCATCTTCCAGTCCCTAGCAGCTTCCAGTTGTCCTGAGCGAGAATTGGTGTTAACACCTTTTCTTGGTGGTTGCTTGCCTGGGCGGAGGAATATTGTCTTCTGCGTGTAATGTTTTGCTAGAACAGGCGGCAACTTATTGGTCATACTACGCTTGCCTTCCAATGCTAAAGCCAAACATCGCAGTACTTGGTCATGGCGCCAAGTAAACCGACCTTGGCTAAGAGCCACCTTACATCCTGTCAAAATGTGCCTTAATGTGGCAGGTGATGAACACAAAGGACAAGAGGGATCCTCTCCTACCCAGAGGTTTAGGTTCTGCGGTGATGGGAGAACATCATATGTTGACCTAATAAGGAAACTGATCCTACTCTCTTCCATTGACCAAAGGTCTTGCCAGCCCATCTTGCGTTGTTCCACACTCTCCCATCTCATCCACTCTCCCTGCTTGGCCTGGGAAATGGCCTTTATACTCCTCATCCTCTCCTCCTGCTTTCGCACCTCGTTGACTACCAGCGTCCTCCTTTGAGCTGGGCCTGCCTTGTGCCATTTAGGAGGAGCTAAACTGAGCCCAAAACCCCCTCTTCCATGCTGTACCTGTCCCACGATATCCCCAATTTGAAGGTCAGCCTTTGCCTCTACTACAGATTTCTTTGCTGACCACTTTCTACCAGTTTTTAACACAGGGGCTGCCTCCCTTACACATTTGTCACGTGACTCTACTAATGTCATTTCCAGTCTGACCTTGGCACACTTAAACTCCTCGGTTAAAGCAGAGACTGGCAGCTGCAATATTCCTTTACTATAAAGTCCCACTCTGCTGAGGCAGCGTGGAACTCCCAACCATTTCCTGATGTATGAACTTATTAACGCTTCCAGCTTATCCACTGTTGTCAAAGAAACCTTGTACACAGTCAGTGGCCACAGCAACCTCAGCAGTAGACCAAACTGAAAGCACCAGAGTTTTAGTTTGCCTGGTAGAGCACAGCTGTTTATGCTCTTCAACCCTTCCACTGCTTGTCGTCTAACTTCTCCCACTCGAACTGTGTCCTTTAGATCTCCATCGTACCATCTCCCAAGACTCTTCACTGGCTTCTCAGAAACTGTTGGTATTGCCTCACCATTAATGAAGAATGTTTTATCTACTATCTTTCCTTTAACTATCGAGATGCTCCTTGATTTAGAGGGCTTAAATTGCATTCGTGCCCATTCAATATTATCTGTTAACTTCCCCAATAACCGATTAGTGCAGGCTACTGTTGTAGTCATGGTTGTCATGTCGTCCATGTATGCTCTGATTGGTGGTAGTCGCATCCCAGAAGCCAAGCGCTCTCCTCCTACTACCCATCTTGATGCCCTAATAATTACTTCCATTGCCATGGTAAAAGCCAGTGGAGAAATTGTGCATCCTGCCATTATTCCAACCTCTAAGCATTGTCATGCGGTGCTGAATTTTGGAGTTGAAAAACTAAATTGCAAATCTCCAAAATAGGCTTTCACTAAATTTGTTATTGACATTGGTACTCTGAAAAAGAGAGTGAATTTGCATTTTCATTCAGTCCGTCTGCTGTTTTTGTTTTGTGCAGGTGCTTCTTATGTAGCATAATTTCACAAATCTAAAGTCAGACCATTCGGTTTTTGCTTTAAATCTAATAGATAAATCTAAATCTAATTTAAATCAAAAACAACTACCCATGCTTTGTTTGGATCATGATTTAATCCGATGCGTGCCTCTCTAACTTCAAATGGCTACCGTTATTTTTTGTTTAAGGCCTGTGTGACCTATTGTAGAGCAAATAAACAACAAATAAATAATCTAAAATAATTGAAAATCATGATCTGTGCATCCATAAATAAAACTGTTACGTCCTGTAGTGTTTTGGGAGGGTTGTTTTTTTTGTTTCTTCTCTCTCTTTCTGCTATTTTCTCACAGTGATTGGATGGTGTTCCTGCCAATCATCGAGTTCACCAGACACCCCGAGAACCAAGAGACTTGTGGGCGCGTATAAAGACCCGGATATGATGCGAGAGCGGGAGAGCATTTTCATTTCTCCTTTGTTTTGCTTTCTTGTATTTTTCGTGGTTATTTGCTCTTGTGTGTTAAAGTTTACTCTATTGAAACTGAACATTTAGTAACGCTGTTTTACTGCGTGTATGCTGTGATCCGACTCTTGATTTATTTTTTTATTTTTTTTCCTGAGCTCATGTTCGATGCATAGTGATGGGACCAGGGGCCCGTTCTTCGTACGTTGCTTAAAACATCCGAGATCAAACGAGACATCCAAGATAATATAATCGTGCTCATCATGATCCGGCTAATTCGGTTCTTCGAACACTCCTGCCGATCAATGGTGTGTAATATGGCACATGCAATGTCACAGGCCCTGTCAGGTGCAACCCTCAGACTTTTCAGACACTTTAGTTGGCTAAAGTTCACTTCATTGTGTGCCCTTGTCCTGGCTAGAGCAGCATTGTATCTGGTCTGGGGTTTGGGTCAGGGAATGGGGTCATAAAACACCTGTCTCCAAGCAGGATCCTGTTGTAATCACATGTATAATTGAAAAAATCAGTTCTGTTCTGTTAGGATAAGCATAAGTGTATGTAATACAGTGAGCTTGATATTTATAATTTTCCTTAACACGTTCAAATATTGTGCATAAATCTCTTGAGTCATGCACAGATCCTAGCCATATTTGTGATATGGAACATCTAAGAGATTTTAGACTGTCAACTGCCTTTTTTTAAATTTGATTACAATCTGGAATATTAAGAATCGCAATAACTTGCCTGCACTGTTATTAAAGACTTCAACGAGTCGAACATTTATGCGTTTCCAACAAATTAATGATGTAAAGGACATCCTCACGAGTCATGAGAAAAATTATATCTCAAGTACACTATCGCGCTGCGTTAAAAGACCTCCCGTATCAGCTCTGCTTATAGGCTAAAGCCGCGATCTAATCCTGCTAACACGAAGTATCACGCAAGGTCTCTCTCTCGTGCCGTTCGCGCGCCCTACGCGGTTTGAAGCACAGTCTCTGTCTCGCATGCACGCTCGCTCTAGATTACGCCCGATTTGAACGGATTTGAACGAATTTGCGTATAACTATTCGATCCCGAGTGGCTCAACACGTAGATCTATAGATAAACTCATCTTTCAGGCATTTGACCGACCAGGTTGACACTTCAGCGTGAGAAATCAGGGGTGTGGCGTGTGCGCGTGTGAAACCATTCAAATGCGGGTGTCTCACGGCCAATGCGTGAGAGTAGGCAGCTATGAAATAAGCCTGCTCGCGAGCAGGTTCAAGCTTGCGCACCTGTTGCCATGACAGCAAGTCCAGGATGAGCGTTGAAGAACCAAACAATCCAAGATCATGCCAAATCGCCAACAATGAAATCCAGCTAAGTGAGTTAGCGGCGTACGAAGAACGGGCCCCAGGTTAGTACATCACGTGATTTACATTCTCACAACACGTAGAGTAAAATTGTTTAACACACTAGTTTATGAGTGGGTGCTAACCTATGTATTTCTGTTTGTTAGATAGTGTAGTTAGTGGCGTCTACGCTGAAGATGATTTATTTCTCTTGTTTTTTTTACTTGAGTTTAGTGTTTGTACTGGGGTTTAGTTAACGTGTTTGTTTTATTATTTTGTTTTGTTTGTTCTTGTCCCTCACTTTGTAATTGTTAATCTTTTATGTTGTATAGTTTGTAAATAGATGTTTGTTGTTTGGAAGTATATTTGATTCACGGTTTATTGTGTTATTGGGTGTCTTGTTACATCCAACTACATTACTTACTAAAAAATAACGTTACCAATTCAGTTTGGTCTCTGTCTGTTTCTTAATTTATCACATCACATTTCCTCAATAGAGTAAAAATATATATTACTTTAAACATTTCTATTGGAATTATTTATTTATTTGTCTTTATTGTATGTGGCGTCCCATATCCTCTAGATGCCAAGTAGTAACATAATTGGGACGTAACATAATTGGGGGCTCGTCCTAAAAAAGTTTTTTTTCTCTTTGTTGAGGGGTGAGATGGGTTTTAGTTGGCAACAGGCAGAATTAGGTATGAATGTGAAGTAGAGCAAATTTAGTCTGGTGGCACATTGTGATGAGGTTTGATGACGTTTAACTTGCAGAGCTTTGTGGATAATCCCTCGTTAGAGGTGATTGATAGATGCAGGAAAGACGAATTGTTAATAATAGCTAGCCACTTCCAAATTGCGATTCCCAAACAATTTTGAAAAAGACAATTAAAGCTGAATTGATTGAATGCTTAATCAATTTTGGAGTTTTAAGCTTACCTGAGGTAGATCAAAGAGCAGATCTTGCCGGCGAGATACTGAATAGAGATACTAAAGATACTGCATTGAGACGGGGTCGGAGTGGGATGAAGGTGTTCCTTTGCTTTTATTCTCAATCCGTGAAACAGTACAGGAGTCTCTTAAGTTCAGCCCATCGGAGCTGGTCTTTGGCCATACTGTGAGAGGACCATTGAAGGTTCTAAAAGAAAGAATGTTAGGTATTGAGCACTCTAAGAAGACAAATGTGTTAGACTATGTCAGTAAATTTCATGATCAACTTCAGAAAACATGTATGATGGCTCGTGAGACATTGGTTAAGACTCAGGGAAAGATGAAAATGTGGTATGACAAATCCGCTGTAAATAGATCTTTTGCCATCGGCGATCAAGTGCTGGTTTTACTTCCAGCTCCAGGGTCTGCATTAACTGCACGTTTTTCGGGGCCTTATGAGATCTTGGAAAAGAGGGGAGAGACAGATTATGTATTGCGTACGCCAGACAGAAAACGTCAAAAGCGGGTATGCCATATCAATATGTTAAAAGCTTACCATAGTAGAGATGGCGAGGAGTCACTGAAGGAAAAGGAGGACGATTCTGTCCGTGCAGTAGGGGTTGTGTGTGATAACTCATTTGTTGAAGAACAAGATAATCTGGAGGGCCTGTTGGAGTTGGATACTCCATTATCATCTGCCAGATTGACTAATTCTGAGACTTTGGCCAAGTTGTCGAGTTTCTTAGTCCATCTTAACACTGAGCAGAGGGAGGATATCGTTAAACTGTTTAGTAAGTCATCTTCTATATTGGGGGATACTCCTACACTTACAAATGTTTTACAGCATGACATCAAGGTAGAGGATGCCCAGCCAGTCAAGCAACACCTGTACAGGATTAACTTTAATAAAAGAGCTGCAATGAAGAAAGAAACTCAGTATTTGTTGGAGAAGGGTTTAGCCAGTCCCAGTGTTAGTGCATGGAGTTCGCCATGTCTTTTGGTACAGAAGTCGGACGGTACAGCACGATTTTGTACAGACTATAGTTAACGGTAGCTGATTGCTTCCCAATGCCTAGGATGGAGGACTGTGTCGACAGTGTTGGTTCTGCCAAATTTGTGAGTAAGTTGGACTTGCTCAAAGGATATTGGCAAGTCCCATTGACTCCCAGAGCGTCTGAAATTTCAGCCTTCATAACACCGGACTGTTTTCTTCAGTATCGAGTTATGGCTTTTGGTCTACGAAATGCCGCAGCTACTTTTCAGAGGCTGGTTAATTTGGTTCTTGCTGACATTCCGAATTGTAATGCTTACCTCGATGACATAGTTATTTATTCACAAAGCTGGGAGGAGCATATATCTCTCCTAGAGGCTGTATTTAAGCGTCTGCAAGAAGCTTCACTAACCTTGAATCTCGCTAAATGTGAAATTGGTAAGGCTACGGTGACTTACCTTGGTAAGCAGGTGGGGTATGGTCAGGTACGTCCAGTGATGGCAAAAATTTCGGCTATAAACGATTTCCCAGTACCTAAGACTCGACGCGAGTTGCGTAGATATTTGGGAATGGCTGGTTATTATCTGTGTTTTTGTCACAATTTCTCCTCGGTTGCTGCACCATTAACCTCTTTACTTAGTCCTTCTGAACTCTATGTTTGGTCATTGGAATGTCAAACAGCATTTGCCAATATTAAGGTGTTGCTGTGTAGTGAGCCTGTTTTGACTGCTCCAAATTTCTCCTTGGCGTTCAAATTGGAGGTGGACGCAAGCGATTTAGAAGCTGGTGCCGTACTTCTACAGGAGGATAAGGATGGAATTGATCACCCTGTTTGTTACTTCTCTAAGAAGTTTAATAGAAGTCAACGGAATTATTCAACGATAGAGAAGGAAGCTTTGGCTCTGTTGTTGGCAATCCAGCATTTCGAGGTTTATGTCGGTTCTTCTATTTCTCCTGTGATTGTTTATACAGATCACAATCCATTAACCTTTATTTCACGAATGCGTAATCAGAACCAGAGGCTGATGAGGTGGTCCCTTACTTTTCAGAACTACAATCTCGAGATCCGGTACAAGAAAGGTAAAGATAACGTAGTGGCAGATGCTCTGTCTCGGGTATAAGGAAGAGTACCTACTTTGCTGTTTTGGTTCTATCAAACATGTTTACATGTTTGTTTTTAATGGTGCGGGTGTTACGTCCTGTAGTGTTTTGGGAGGGTTGTCAGAGACTAGTGGGCGCGTATAAAGACCCGGATATGATGCGAGAGCGGGAGAGCGTTTTCGTTTCTCCTTTGTTTTGCTCTCTTGTATTTTTCGTGGTTATTTGCTCTTGTTTGTTTTTGCTTAGTTTTGTGTGTTATAGTTTACTCTATTGAAACTGAACATTTAGTAACGCTGGTTTACTGCGTGTATGCTGTGATCCGACTCTTGATTTATTTGTTTATTTTTTTTCCTGAGCTCATGTTCGATGCATAGTGATGGGACCAGGTTAGTACATCACGTGATTTACATTCTCACAACACATAGAGTAAAATTGTTTAACACACTAGTTTATGAGCAGGTGCTAACCTATGTATTTATGTTTGTTAGATAGTGTAGTTAGTGGCGTCTAAGCTGAAGATTAGTATTTCTTTCTCTTGTTTTTTTTACTTGAGTTTAGTGTTTGTACTGGGGTTTAGTTAACATGTTTGTTTTGTTTATTTATTTTCTTTTAGCACTGTTCTTGTCCCTCACTTTGTAATCGTTAATCTTTTATGTTGTATATAGTTTGTAAATAGATGTTTGTTGTTTGGAAGTATATTTGATTCACGGTTTATTGTGTTATTGTTATTTGTATTGTTTATGGTGTCTTGTTACATCCAACTACATTACTTACTAAAAAGTAACGTTACAAATTCAGTTTGGTCTCTGTCTGTTTCTTAATTTATCACATCACATTTCCTCAATAGAGTAAAAATATATATTACTTTAAACATTTCTATTGGAATTATTATTATTTTTCTTTATTGTTATTTTTTTCTTTATTGTATGTGGCGTCCCATATCCTCTAGATGCCAAGTAGTAACATAATTGGGATGTAACAAAAACATATTCATTATATTGCACAATCTCTCTTCCTTTACGTTTTCCACAGCCATAATGAGGCCTCACATTGCTTTTCTTCATTCAGTGATGGTACAGCTGCTCTATTTCCCCATTTTAAATGAGAATTCAATAGGACAAGGCCATAGGACTGATTTTAAAAGCCATTGGGACACATTAATATTTGTGGCTATAATGTTGCATTCACTCTTAAAACATTTGCATTCTCCCGAGATATTGGGAGAATGTGATATTGTTACAAGCTGTTTTATTGACATCTTTCTGCGGTTGAAACACTGATTGTGTGACTTCTGTACATGAGACATGACACATTTCAGAAAGTTGTAGTTTCTTTCAACATTCCTTCTGATGTTTATTGATGTTGATTTTGTGCTATAGCTAGTAGGAAAGAGGAAGAGATTACAAGTTCACATGTGCTCCGCTTCACTTGAATAAAGCACTAGCGATCTGTCACGCCAAATTAAAGAGCGCCAAGAAATTGAAAGGTGACATCACATCAAAAGTAAGCTTACTAAGCAAAAGTACAAAGCTTACTGTGATTTATTGAATGGGAGGCGTGCTACAAATAATGTTTCATTTTGTTACAAATAAGTTTTGTTCATTTATCCACTGTAAACAGCATAGACTAAAAAATTGATTGGACGCAAAATCAAAATTGTCACCCCAGCCCAATGAGAGACAACAAAAGTTTTGCAAGCAAACACAAAGGCATCTAAATATAATTTTTCCTCCCATCTCTTACATTTTTTTCCCCCATCACCATGTCCCTTTAGGGCCTCCGTACCTATCAATATTATATATCGCTGGGCTGTCTTTCTGTCTTCCTTAAGTCAGAGATGGACATCAATGACATCTCATAGCCTATATCACAAGAACACATACACACAGATGATCGCATAATTTTCTTCTCATGCAAACAAAATGTGCTCAGTAAGACAATTGTTTAAAATAATATAATTTATGATATTTTATAATATTACATTAATATATGAGGAAATGCAATGACGCAAACTGATGACTGTATTGTCTATGACATTGTCCAAAACATTAGACCTATAGTTCTCCACCAGGGGGCCGGGGCCCACTATGGTGCCTCAGAAAACTTCCAAAGGGGCCTCAAGATGATTTACACAAATACAGTGTCAAAATAAGCTAAAACAATTAAAAATCAAGATATATGTTAATTTAATTCAACCCCTCAAAAATATTATTTTATATTAAAAAAATAATAAAAGCACCAGGATTCCCACCGTCTAGAAAAACCTGGATTTGTCTAGACCTGGAAAAATAATGTCAATTAATTTTAATCTTTTTCATTTCGACAACAAACAAAAATTTCTGGACATGCAAAATAAAATAAAACTTACTCTTTACACCATAATACACACATAATGTTTACGTAGTTCATGTCATTTTAAATAAGATTCCTAAAGCAAATAATCGTACTTTCTTCTCACGCCATGTGCTCCTGTGACCATGTTTCAGAAAAGGACGTCCCACCTTCAAATGGTGCATGATAGTGACTCCCACAACAACTGGACTGTTCTTTAATACTTTTTCAAAGAAACATGTACTGAACATAGGGCTTAAAGGGTTAGTTCACCCAAACATGAAAATTCTGTCAGTAATTCCTCACCCTCATGTTGTTCCAACCCCGTAAGACTTTCGTGAATCTTCAGAACACAAATGAACTATTCATTTTCTTCCGTGTGGACCTCTGACGTGAGTTCACGAGAGCGCCATGACGCATGCGCGAGAACTGAGAAGAGGACGCAGACGGGTCTTGATGTAGTGTTTAAAATTTCCTGGATGTCTGGGTAAACGTAAAAGTGCCTTACCAATGCCGCAAAATGAATGGCTTACCTTTCATACATTCCCATCAAATGATCGTGAGCGTCATCTTCTCAGTTATCGCGCATGTGTCGTGGCGTTCTCACTCAGAGGCCCACATGGAAGAAAATGAATAGTTGAATGAAGTCATTATTTTTGTTTGTTTTTTTGCACACAAAAAGTATTCTCGTCACTTGATAAACTTAAGGTTGAGCCACAGTCACTTGGACTATTTTAACAATGTCTACTAACTTTTCTGGGCATATTACCTAGCAGCCTATGAAGGAGTGAGATGGCTCTCAGATTTCAGCAAAAATATCTTAAATTGTGTTCCGAAGATTAACGAAAGTCTTACGGGGTTGGAACAACACGAGGGTGAGCAATTACTGACAGGATTTCATTTTTGGGTGAACGAACCCTTTAAGTTGTGCTGTAGAGGGTTTAAAATATTTTATCTAGTAGAAATTGAATAAAAAGTATTTTTATTTTAAATCTTTGTCCTTAATCCTTATCCAATAAATCATGAACAATAAATCATGGGGCCTTTGAGTTGTTGTGGACAAAGGGGACCCCTGGGGTAAAAAAGATTAAACAGCAGCCTCACTGTCGGACAGTGACAGGCCTCCATAAACAATATGTGAATGCAGAAATATTCAGCTTTTAAATGAATGTCTATTATCCATCTTATTTGATAAAGTAAGAGAGGGAGTGGTAAATTGAATGTGTCTAGCTGTCATCCTTATTTTCAGCTGTACACAGATCGTTATGCTGCTTGAAATTGCAAACTGGTATTTCTAACAATATAATCTGAATGTATTGTCAACATTATAAACACATTGGTTTGTAGCGCAAATAGATTTACGGCACTCTCTTCTTATTACCCTATAGCGTCAAGTAGTGTATCTGAAATCTCGCACATTAACAGAAAATAGCTTACTTCCGCGTTGCATAAATAAGGTATAGTAGCTGCATTAGGCATCGCAGTGCTTCGTGAACTTTTAGTAGCCTATACGACAGCAAAATGGTGCAAGGTGCTGCACTGTCATCTATCGACGTAGATCAGCACGATTGTATCTCTTAGTTTTATATAAACATAACTCGTCTTTATATCATAATAATCAATTCACTTACCTGTCCAATGAAAAAGAAGCAACTTGGGCATCATTACCCAAAATATTCTCCATCATCAAATCTATCCTTGTGAATGACGTACCGATGTTTACTCTCGTTTTATTTTTTTGTCTTTTATCAGTCTTTCACCCTACAGGTAGCCTACTGATTATCTGTTGTCCGCACGATAATAAGTATGTTCTAACAAATTTTCGCTCTTCACATCACTAAACAACATTACGCTACTAACACTAGTGTAGTAGTTACAGAGGCGGCAGCCAATGAGTGTGAGGATTCTCTCAGACGTTTATGGAAACACCGCAGGTCACGTCATTTCAAATGGCAAAATACATTAAAATACAGAAGGTGGTTTTCTTCTGTGTTAACATAATGTTTTCAATTAAAAAATATATATACGTTTTTATCATGCCCTGTTGCGCTCACTAACACGTGGTGGTGGCAGCATTGGATTGCTTATATATTTTTCTAGCCCTCTCCATGTTTATTAGTATGCCATGTTAACCAAAATAAAAGTTATGTGAGTGAAAATGCTCAGAATTTTTTTTGATAAAAAATAAAATACAGAAGGTGGACCCGATCACCAACACTTTTTTTCTTTTTTTTTTAAGTCGTCTTCTTCATCTCATGTAAGTGTTGACCATTCAGAAATGAAAGTGACATGTGAAGGCCAAGTATGGTAACCCATCCTCTGCATTTAACCCGTCCAAATTAGTGCACACATTAGGAGCAGTGTAGTAAACTGTGATACACACCCGGGGAGCGAGTAGGGGTTCAGTCAGAGAGCAAGAGCACCTCAGTTATCTCCTGCCGGTACTGGAATCAAACCAGCAACCTTTGGGTTACCAGTTGGACTCTCATCAGGCCACAACTGCCCCCAGCTCTACACAAAACACAATTTATTTCTTAATCTGTGTAAAGCTTTTTAAATTAGCAACTGCTAAATGCACCTAACAAAAAAATGATGTCATAAAATGTTGCAATTTTCATTGAAATTTGCTGCTTTGGCTCTTTTATAGGTTAGTATGTTGGACAGTGGCTTATATTATATTGCTTGCTAAATTTCTTTCTTGAATTTGTTAAATGCTAATGTAAAAGTTGTTTATCGTCACAAATTGTTCTTCACTCACTTTGTACAACAAATGAAAAAACGCTTAAATGATTATCTGAAGCTTTTTGACCCGTTTCTAATGTAAAATGTGTAATACATCAAAGTCACCAATGGAGGGCTCCCTCATCACAGATTTGATGAACGGTTAACAAGACATCAGTGCTTTGTACAATGAGCTTTGACCCAGGACTGTGTTTCCCAAAAGCACCGTAGGCCTAAATTTATCATATAGAACGATTGCCAACAATGGTCTCTACGATCAACTTAGGCCTACGATACTTTTGGAAAAAGCAGCCAAGGTTTGTGGCATCCAACCTTTGCATCAAGATTCATCGGTTGCTGTTCGGTGCAGTTGCTGATGTTTAAATGGCCAAAAAGTAGCCTACAATGAAATTCTGAAAGCTTGCAATGCAAACTAATGATATTTCTATAACAATACAGCATACTACTTCAATAAAATGTATATAGTCTAAATATCGGTGTAACTCTATCTTCCAATATGTCTCAGTAAAATTATATTTAAATACTTAAAGCTCTGTAATAACAAAGATCTAGTTAATCATGTTCAATCATGAAATTAATGATGGAGAGATGAACAAATAAACCTTCTTCAAAAGCCTGATGATCATTTGAACATGATTTTTCTCAAAATAAAAAAATAAAAAAATGATGTAGGCCTATAATCAAGTAAACAAGTTATTGCTAAAAGTAACATTGGTTTAGTCCTAAGTAGAGTTTTTATTAATAAATAACACATAGTATCGTACATTAATTCTGTAATGAACTAACTGGTGTAGGCTATTTAACATAGCCTACTATTTTGTGGTTAAAGGTTGTATCAGTCATTTCAGCCAATCACCGACAGGGCCGGGTGTTGTGAGGTTTTGAGCTCGTTCACGCCTGGACGAGAAGTCGGAGCAACACCCGCCCCTGTCGGTGATTGGTTGAAACACTGTTTGTTTTGGTTTTGAGTGGTGGTTGTTCCCATTTGTTTTTTGTGCAGATTTCAGAGCCTAGGGTGCCTACTGTGACGCCCTTTTTGGACGGCATGCTTATGGGGCGGGCAGCTAGCGGATCGTTAGGAAAGAGCATGTAATTGTTTTTGGGCCTGAAATTACTGATACAACCTTTAACAGGCAAAAGAGCAGTGTTGCGGATTACAGATTAAATGTGTTTTACTACACACGTAACGTTACTGTAATTAAATTAGCCAACCTTTGGCACGACCAGAGTTTAAGTAGGCTAATCTAGTTAGTCACACAGAGAAAAAGATTGCACACATTTTGAAAAATGTTCATACATGATAATATTCAACCGTGACTATAGCTAGTTGTAACGTTAACATAAAAAGGCGCTAACTTTGCTTTTAAAACAATGTTGTATATGACTAGTAAAAAAACGTTACCTGAGCGAAAATGTACACATCTAATTGGGCTATTCCCTACTCTCAATTGCATTTTAGTTATAAGTTTTAATTACCTTCACAGTGTAAAGCGTCCACAGCAAGAGATTGCAGCAGTTGGGCATTCCCTCACAAAGCTTTATTCATAGGGGAGGAACTTCGGGAGAAAACATAACTAGCCTACTTTATTTAGTTTCAACATTACTAATTTTATATGGTTGAACATCCAAAACAATAAATATATGGTACAAGATTAAAGTATGTTTAGTTGAGAAACTGTCACAGAAGGTCAAAAAGTGAAGCGAGAATTTATGTGCTGGAAACTCAGGATCTTTATTAAACAAAACAAAAATTAAACTAAACTAAACAAAACAAAACGTCTCGGTTACGTATGTAACCCTCGTTCCCCGAGTAGGGAACGGAGACGTTCCGTCGGATGACGACGATTGGGGTTTTGCTTAGAAAGCCTATCAACTTCGAGTATTACAAAACAAGCCAATGGCAAGGGAAATGCCATGGGTCTGCGGAATTTGCATGGCGCAACTCCGCCCCACCTCGTGGGTATGAGGACGCCGGAAATATGCAGGTTATGTTTCTTCGCTGAGGAGCCAAGACTGAGCTCAGGCGATCCCCGCGGTACAGCGGAAGTGGCAGTAAGACGGAACGTCTCCGTTCCCTACTCGTTGAACGAGGGTTACATACGTAACCGAGACGTTCCCCATCGTTGTCACTCGACACGACGATTGGGGTACCAGTCTAAATCACGCCACCTTCACAGCTGTCTTCCAGTGCCCTGCATAAATCTGAGATCCCTGTCATGAGACTGGCACGGACGAAGAATGCGAAGACTTAGAGAATACACATATGACCCGAGGGGATGCATATGGAGAACACTGGGGTGTCCAGCCGCAGCTGGAACGTATCCAGTCCGTGGAGTGGAATGGCGAGCAAGCGAAGACACCTGAGCGGGTCCGGTACTAGCTGGTTGAAGTGAGTACATGAGAGGACACAGGCTCCACTCGGAGATTGTAGAATCTGGCGAATGTGTTAGGTGTCGCCCAGCCTGCAGCTCTGCAGATGTCTGTAAGCGAGGCGCCATGCGCTAGAGCCCAAGAGGACGCCACACTCCGGGTGGAGTGGGCAGTCACAACAAGGGGGCACGGTCGACCTTGCTGCTGGTATGCCAAAGCAATGGCGTCCACTATCCAGTGAGACAACCTTTGCTTGGAGAGAGCCTTTCCCTTCAGCTTCCCAGCATAACAGACAAAGAGCTGGTCTGAGGTCCTGAAACACTGCGTTCTGTATACATAGGTGCGGAGAGCACGTACTGGACAGAGCAGTGCCAAGGCTGGGTCTGCCTCCTCCAGGGGCAGCGCTTGCAGGTTCACCACCTGGTCCCGGAAGGGAGTGGTGGGAACCTTGGGCACATATCCAGGCCGGGGTCTCAGGATCACGTGAGAGTAAGCCGGCCCGAATTCCAGGCACGCTTCGTCAACGGAGAATGTGTGCAGGTTCCCTACCCTCTTGATGGAGGCCAATGCAACCAGAAGCACTGTCTTCATTGACAGGAAGTTAAGCTCCACTGATTGCAAAGACTCAAAGGGCGCACTCTGCAGGGCAGTTAGAACCACTGCGAGGTCCCAACAGGGAACGAGAGGAGGGCGAGGAGGATTCAGTCTCCTCGCTCCCCTCAGGAACCTGACGATCAGGTCGTGCTTCCCTACGGACTTACCTTCCACAGCATCATGATGAGCGGCAATAGTGGCTACGTATACTTTCAGGGTGGAGGGAGACTGCCTTCGCTCCAACCCGTCTTGAAGGAAGCACGACACTGATCGAACATCTCTGGGGGTCTTCTCGGTGAGAAGAGCACCAGTTAACGAAGAGTCAAGTCAAGTCAAGTATATTTATATAGCGCTTTTCACAACATAGATTGCACCAAAGCAGCTTTACAGTATCAATCAAAACAACAAAACAATGTTCAACCTCCACGTTTGGTAGGGCTGATCAATGGTATTAATGATTGGTTCATTAATTTGAGTATCCCCAACTGAGCAAGCCAAAGGCAACAGTGGCAAGGAACCGAAAAACTCCATCAAGTGACCTAATGGTGTCCAAAAACTCCATCAGGTGACCCAATGGAGAAAAAAAAAAACCTTGGGAGAACCCAGGCTCAGTTGGGGGCCAGTTCTCCTCTGGCGTTTATGAACTAGAGGCCGGATTTACAGTAACTGTAAGATAAAAATGAATATGAATGTCTTTAAACAGACTTTAAACGCGAAACTGTGATAAACGCTGATGGCGTTCACATGCGCATTAAGAATTTATTCTATAGTTATGTGCGTTTGAATATACGTGCGCAGGTTTATAATTTCCTACAAAACCATGCCTGAACAAACGACTTGTCTTGTCTATAAATTTGATACAGAATTTTGTTTCATTTTATCACTTCGGGGTAGGTAACGCTTTATCTGTAGAGTGGGAAAGGGATCCTCCATAGGGAGAGGCTAGTTGGCACTTCAGCACTGCATTATCATTAGGGGTGTAAATCGGAGCCTTTATGACGATTCGATACGATACCGATTTCTTAAGCCAACGATTCGATTATTTTCGATACTTCAGAATTTCCCACGATACGATTCGATTCGATTCGATACGATTCAATAATCGATATTTTTTTGTACATGATATCTAGTTTCAAATAAATCAACAAAAAATAATAATAATTAGCCTTTTATTGCGAATACAGAAACAACATTTGTGGCGAGCAGGACGCGGCCGACGTGAGATAACGGCAAAAAATAAATAAAAAAATAATAATTATTAGCCTTTTATTGAGAATACAAAAACAACATTTGTGGCGAGCAGGACGCGGCCGACGTGAGAGTGTTAATGAACGTCACCTGTGAGACGCACCGGTCTCTCGATCTTCAGCTCGTCGCTCCTCTTTTTATGCTTCCGCTCCTCCGTGAGAGATGCGAGACCGCTTCCGTGAGAGATGCGAGACGTTCTGTTAATGAACGTCTCACAGGTGACGTTCATTAACACTCACACCACCGGCCTCGCGCCGTTCTCTCACGTCGGCCTCGTCCTGCTCGCCACAGTATTCTATTCACATAATGTGTATGTTACACTATAGCAGACTTCTTTGCAAACAGCAACATCTCTTACCACTGCTCCATATTTTTTCCTGAAGCCGAAATAATTCCACACCCTTGACTTGACGCCGACGAGTGTGTAACATTTCACTTTCATTGCCAGCTCGCTCTGACGGTTCCATATCGCTCTTGAAAGTCAGACTCAACAATGTGTGTGAAAACAGATAGACTGTGAAATAGGGATGCTCATATTGACCGTTTAACCGTTAACCGAAAGTAAACATTTTGACCGATTAATACTATCAGTTAAACGGTTTAAAAAAAAATTTATATATTTTTTTGCTTCATGGTTAAAAAAAAAAAATACATACTATATATAACCAATATTTGTTAACTCACTGGGCGCATCGATATGCGCAACTACACGCGCCAACAGTCATATTCTCCCTGAGCAAGCAAAATGAAGCGAGCGACAAGAAGTAGCTACTATGTGGGACAATTTCGACAGAAAGGGCGACGAAGTTACTTGCAAAATATGCTACGCGGTATTAAAATAAAGCAGTAGTGCAAGTACAATGCAATATCACTTGCGAAACAAACACCCACAAGCAAATGAAAGGCGCTTCCCGAAGCTGGCCACTCCAGCGAGACGTTATCTGTATTCACGAACATCAGCTGTGCCATCGGAGACGGTGTTTTCTCTCTGTGCTCCAGACTTACCCAACAGTATGTAGACTGTAATGCTACTTTTTAAGACCAAAACTAGACAAGCTGTGGATTGAGGTAGGCCTGCTATTTTTATTTGACGGAAAAACGTAGTCTGATGGAGAAAAAAAAAAATGCCGGTTTTTCAACGCTTCAAACTGATTCATTGTTTTCTTTTTGTCATTGTAATTTGTTAATTATTTAAGCTAAAAATATATATATTTATTGTAGGCTTATTTTATGTTTTTTATTTATATTATTTTATTCTTTTTTTCTCTGTTGTCACTGTCAGAAATGCAGCAGGTGCGTGAAAATTTGATCTGAATCCAGGTTCTGTTGATCTGTTCTGTATGCTGCTGTTTGCTGTTTGCACGTTAAAGTAAACCCTTTGAACCCATTTTTTAAAATATATTTTTAATGGGTCACAGATACGCGTCAATTTTATTTTTATTTAATGCCAATTCAATCTTATCAGTTAGCGGTTAATAATCGATTAACAAGTGGCGGTTGTCGGTCGGGAAATTTAACCGAAATGAGCATCCCTACTGTGAAACGTAAGTAACGTGTGTGAAGCGTGTGAAGTAGAAGACAATAATGAGGTTAGCGCCACCCGCAGTTTAGGAATAGGTTGTACGCATATGTCGGAGCTGATGCTGAAAATAGACAGGCGGCAAAATAAACACATTAATCGATATTCTTGCGGACGCATCGATGCATCGAATCGTCGGCTGTATAATCGATGGATCGATACGAATCGATTATTATTTACACCCCTAATTATCATTGGGTCCAGGCGAAGCTCCTCATCAGATCTGAATATGGCCTGGATCCGGCAGGCTGCGGGAAAACCTCAGGATAAACAAAGACACTCAAATTAGCGTAGATGCCATTCTTCTTATGATGTAACGAGTACATCAGCATTTAAGGGAAGTGTTCCCAGTTCCGGCTGACCTAATCTATGCAGCCTAACATTGAATTATAGAAGTCTATAATGTATTATGTGTATGCTAGGGCAAAGAGATGTGTCTTTAATTGAGCTTTGAACTGACAGAGTGTGTCTGCTTCAACGCATTCCACTTCAATGCTTAGACGTGTCTCGTGGACAACGCTCTAGCGGAAGTGATGGTAGCCACCACCGCTGGTGGTAGGGTACTCAAACCTGCCTTGTCCCGTCCAGGAGCCACACGTGGAGGTTCCATAGATCGGGACGAGGGTGCCATAGGGTATGCCTGCCCCTCGAAAGCAAACCGAAGAAATGGTCTGTGTCGAGGAAGAATGGAGACATGAAAGTAGGTGTCCTTCAGGTCGATCGCTGCAAACCAATCCTGGGGCCACACACATTCGAAAATGTGTTTGGAAGTGAGCATCTTGAACGGCATCCTGTGAAGGGAGCGGTTCAGCACGCGCAGATCCAGGATTGGCCGTAACCCACCAGATTTCTTCGGCACAATGGAGTAGGGGCTGTAAAAGCCGGACCTCATTTTGGCTGGAGGGACAGTCTCGATCGCACCCTTCGCCAGTAGGGTGGCAACCTCTGCTCTCATGATGGGGCATTGCCACCGACCATAGTGGAGTGGACTCCCCTGAAGCGGGGAGGAGACTGCGCGAACTGAATCGCATAGCCAAGCCTGATAGTTCGGGCGACCCAGCAGGACAGGTGGGGAAGCTCTAACCAGGCTCCCAAGAACTGAACCAGCGGGGTCATGTGAACCACAGACTTCCCGTCGCCGGTGGGGCAGCGAAGCGGAATGACCGGCCCGGACGTGGACGGCATAGCAGCCCAGAGTGGGGGCACGGTCATTATCCGTGCCCTGACAGAGGAGGCCAGGGAAGGAGGACCGTTCCACTGGGGCCTGCTCTGCCAGGGGCCTGGTGACAGAGGAGAATGAGAGCAGTGCGGTTGAGGAACGGCACAGGCTGTCATCCTGCTCTGAGACAGAGGAGGACGAGGGGTGCACGGCCACAAGGGGGCGGCGCACCGTGTCGTCCGAGAACTCTGTGTGCTCAGGGGTGAAAATGTCACTACTTTCTTTAACCACACTAGGGTGCTGCCCACCCGAGGGTGAGCAGGGGGGAGTGGAGAACAAAAGATTCTCCCCCGGCCCTCCACCGGGGGAAGGAGTGGTCCTGCTACCATCTCCTGTGAACTGACCATCAACCCTGAGCTGCCCGTCTCAGGAGCGCCGCTTGGCCCGGCGTTTAGCGGGGGCCGGGGCTGGAGAGGGCTAACTCCTTAGCAAAGTTGTACATGTGCAGTATGCAACTGTATGAATGCAATATAATGGCTGAATATGATGAATTGAGGAAAATTGAACTATTCTGGATCATTCGCACAAAAGTCTGTGTATTGCTTGACAAATCAGTATTCAAACCATACAATGCAAAAATAAAAAATTGAAACCAGACATTCATTTGTAATTTTTTCCCTGTATACTTCATCAATAGATAGTTTTGTTAAATTATGACTTTACAAACAATCTTTTGAATGAATTAAATCTATCCGGTCTGAAATAATGACATGGAAAATGTCCAAAAATGAAGAAAAAGTCAAAATTTTGACAAAAAGTCAAAATGATGTAAGACATACCAAGTTGAAATTCTGATATGAAAAAGTCCAAGAAATGACAGTCAAAAAGGTATGACAAAAAGTCAAAATTATGACAAAAAGTAGAAATTATTGCAGACATTCTAAGTTGAAATTAAATGAAAAAGTCCAAAAAATTACAAAAAATCTAAATTATGACAGACATACCAAGTTGAAATTCTTATATGAAAATGTCTAAAAAATGACAGTCAAAAGTATGAAAAAAAGTCAAAATTATGAAAAAAAGTCAAAGTTATGACCAAGTTGAAATGCTGACAAAAAGTCAAAAGTGTAATGTAAAAAGCAGTATATTAATGTGTGTATGTGGAGAATGAGTACAGAAAGCCTCTCTCCAGCTCTTCAACAGACGGACTCTTGCTGAGCTAAACCCACTGCAGTGATGACTCCTCTTCCCTCCTCACTGGGACAGGCCACAGAAAGCCTGCCAGTCGGCTCTGCATGGAAGAAGGTGTTTTCACCGCTGTACGAGAACGCTCTAGTTCTCTTACGAGAGGTTCTCTCGTATTGCGTAAGTTTAGCTTAGGCTACGGGAAAGATTCATCTTCTCGAGATATTGAAGCCAAAAAATTATCCTTAATTAGCGTCATAGCCCGCCAGAATGGGCGTGGCTTAGCGTATAAATACAGGGGCTGTAGGCTGAATTCCCTGATTTTCGTCTCTTCAGCGAAGCTCTTCGCATCGCTGGATCTGAAAGAAGCCACCGCCGCCGTCGAACAGCGAACAGCCAGCTTAGGACAGCGCAGAGGAAGCCGGCCGTCTTTGCCACCCTCAGCCATCCGTGCGAGCTACGCTATCCGGCGACGTATCCTTTTTGCTTACTGTATCATATACTCCTAAAATAGCAGCGAGTGTCTTTTTCAAGATGCCTCGCACTTCCTGTGGCTCATGCAGGGCCCCTCTCAGCGTTTGAGACCGCCACATGATCTGCGCTCTCTGCCTGGGCCTGGAACACGCGGAGCTTGCCCTCGCGTCCGGGGGCTGCGAGCTCTGTGAAGCGCTTCCGCTGTCGACCCTGCGGGCTCGACTCGAGGCCTTCAACCCGGAAGCAGTCACTCCGCCCTTTGTGGGACCGCGCAAGAAGCGCCGTTCCCAAAGACAGCCGGAACCTGTGGCCATGGCGACGCGCTCGCCGGAGAACCTCCCTCGAGCCTCGCTCTCGCCTTCCCCGCCTCCCCTCACCGACGCGCAGCTGGCACTTACGAGCCTCACTGCCGTCGCGTCTGAGGATGAGGCCGACGGACACGCCACGAGAGACTGCTGCTCCATCCTGGCATCAGATAGCGAGGAATGGTCGCTAAACTCCGCCTCCTCGTCGGCCCAGGAATCCGGCCGTACCCGCGCTGGAGCTGACGCAGGCGGTTGACCGTCTCGGGCTCGAGTGGTCGTTGCCAAAGGAACCCGCGCCGAACAGGCTCGACGGATGTTTCCTGCAAAGTCGCCGCCATCCAGCCCCAGCGAGCAGGCCCGCTCCGTTTCTACCGGAGCTTCACACGGAGTTGACTAAGTCGTGGAATTCACCCTTTTCTTCGAGGCTTCAGTCTCAGGCCTTCGCGTCGCTCTCCCAAGTGGACGGCGCTGCCGAGAGAGGATACACGGCTATTCCTCCTGTGGAAGAGGCTATCGCAGCGCATCTTTGTCCGCCCTCCGCGAGATGGCGGTCAAGGTCAGCCCTCCCGTCTAAAGCATGCAGAGCCACGTCCGCCTTGGTCGGCCGCGCATATGCCGCCTCCGGCCAGGCCGCGTCTGCTCTCCACTCCATGGCTGTTTTGCAAATCCTGCAAGCCGACCTCCTCCGTGAATGGGACGAGAAGGGCCGGGACCCGGCTGCGGTCACAGATTTGAGAAGCGCGACGGATCTCTCTCTCCGCGCCACCAAGACCGCAGCTCAAGCCATTGGATGAGCCATGGCCGCGTTGACAGTGACAGAGAGGCACCTCTGGTGCACGCTCGCGGATATGAGGGAGTCTGAGCGCGCCACCTTCCTGAACGCGCCGCTCTCCCCTACTGGTCTCTTTGGCCCAGTGGTGAACGGGATCGTTGACCGTTTTTCTGAGGTACAGAAGACCACGCAGGCCATGAACCTCTTCCTGACGCGACGCTCGAGCTCTGCCACAGGCCGCTCTCGCGAGAGATAGAGCCAGCCTCCGGTGCGAACCAGCACCCAGCGTCCAGCACAGCCTCAGCCTTCGCAGCGACGCCAGGGCGACCGCCCTAGATCGCGCTCAGACAGCCGTCACAGACCGCCGCCCCCCAGAGGGCCTCGGAGAAAGATCACGCTGAAGTCTGAGCACGCGAAGCCCTCCTAGCCGAGAGAGAAAAAAGACGCGCGTGTCCCGCTGCTGCCGGACCGCCGTCAAAGGTTATTTCCCTGTCAGTCCCCTTCAAACAGGCTACTGCAGTGGCACACAAACGCCGTTTTCACGGCGACCCAGAGAAATCTAAAAAAGGGTATAATGTCTGGTCCGGCTCACGCCGTTGGTGTTTTAAGTGTAGTGAAAGTGCCCACACCCCAGTGTTCACCCCTACACACATGCACATCAAATCTCGTGTCACTCACAGAGCACACTCTCATAAAGCGCAGAAAAGCCGCTCGAGTGTTGAATATAAGAAATGTGTCCACAGGTTTGTGCCAACTATCTGCCCGCTCTGTTACACGGTCAATAAAACAGGTTATGAATGTAAGTCTCGTGCCCGCCAGAGAGCGCTCACGCTTACTAACACACACCTCCCCCCGGGCGCCGCCCGCGCGTATCAAGTGTTATCACGAGACGCAGGGCATTGATAAGACGCTCCCCATCAGTTATGATCGGGGCGTCGAATACACTTGTAAGTCTCGTGCCCGCGCACATGCGCTCACGCTTACAGAAAGCTTTTGTCCCGCCCAAAACACTGCTCGCGCGTCAAAAAGTGAGAATAAAATGTTACCCATCCCTTGTGATCGGGACGCCTCACGTAAATCAGACGGTCTCGACTTTCAGCGAGCAGCCATTGCCCAGAACCGAGAGCTCGCACGCCGCGCTTTCAGCTCCGGCTCAGTTTCACAAGCCCGCAAATGGCGGCGATCTGAACCCGGAGGCCATTCGCCCCCTCGCGGCGCACATAGCTGCGTGGGAAAATATCCCAGGGATTTCAGAATGGGTTTTGAGCACAATAAAGCAGGGCTATACACTTCAATTCATTCGCCGTCCCCCGCGCTTTCAAGCCCGGACCGCGACGATAGTGAATGCGGAAGTAGCACACCTACTTCACGCAGAAATAGCTAAACTGCTGTGCAAAGGGGCTATAGAAAAAGTACCGCCTTCTCTGAGCGAGTCAGGCTTTTACAGCCGATATTTTCTCGTACCCAAGAAGGACGGAGCTTTCAGACCTATCCTAGATCTGAGACATTTGAACAAGGTGCTTGCAAAAAGACCGTTCAAAATGCTCACGACCAGAAAAATCCTTGCGCACGTTCGCCCGAGGGACTGGTTTATTTCTCTAGATCTGAAGGATGCCTATTTTCAGATTCAGATATTACTCCGTCACAGGCAATTTTTGAGATTCGCCTTCGACGGTCAGGTATATCAATACACCGTCCTGCCGTTCGGCCTGTCCCTGGCCCCCCGTACATTTACGAAGTGCATGGACGCGGCGCTCGCCCCCCTGAGAACTCAGGGGCTGCGAATAATGAACTATCTGGACGATTGGCTAGTATTGGCACAGTCAGAGACGGAGCTGATGTCTCACAGAACAGTGCTTCTCAGCCACCTGGAAAGCTTGGGTCTCACGGTCAACTGGACCAAGAGCTCATTGATGCCCAGTCAGTCAATTTCCTTTTTAGGAATAGAACTGAATTCTGTGGCCATGACGGCTCGTTTGTCGACACACCGCGCGCGCCGTGTTCACCGCCTAGCCGCATCTTTCCAGAAAGGCAGCGTTCTCCCTTTGAAAACGTTTCAAAGGATGCTGGGTTGTATGGCTTCAGCGGCAGCGGTGCTCCAGCTGGGCCTACTGCGCATGCGCCCGCTCCAACGCTGGTTGAATGCTCGCGCGTCTCGCCGAGCCTGGGTTTCTGGCGGCCAGAGAATCAGAGTGACTCAGACCTGCATAGCGGCTCTGCAGCCCTGGTTAGTAGCCGACTGGTACCAGCAGGGAGTGATGATGGGAACCATCTCTTATCGAAAAGTCATTTCGACAGACGCGTCCAACTCGGGTTGGGGCGCGCTGTTCGAAGGCAGACCGGCCTTTGGCCAGTGGTCAGACCAAGAGAAGTGTTTTCACATAAACTGTCTGGAGATGATAGCGGTCGAGAACGCGCTGAAGCGCTTCCTCCCGTTCATACAGGACCAACATGTTCTCGTCCGCTCGGACAACATGTCTGTGGTCTCCTATGTAAACCGTCAGGGCGGTGTCAGATCCAGAAACCTCTGCAATCTGACAGAACGCATCCTTGTTTGGTCCCAGATGCACCTGCGCTCGCTGAGGGCGGCGCATGTGCACGGCCATTTGAACGACGGCCCAGACAAACTGTCCAGGGACAATGTTCCCCCAGGGGAATGGTCCCTGCACCCCCAAACAGTCCAGAAACTGTGGCGCCTATTCGGCAGAGCGGAAGTCGACCTATTTGCGTCAAAAGACAACGCTCATTGCCCGATGTTCTTTTCGAAGAACGAGGATGCGCTGGCTCAGGTCTGGCCCAGTCTCCCACTATATGCTTTCCCTCCGGTCTCCCTGTTGCCACAGGTGATCAAGAGGCTCAGGGAAACGCGCCACTCGGTGCTCCTCGTAGCTCCGCACTGGGAGAATCAGAATTGGTTCCCGGAACTTGCACGGCTGTCACATGCAGCTCCGTGGCCTATTCCGGTGAGGGCAGATCTCCTCTCTCAGGCTCGCGGCTCGATCTGGCATCCCCATCCAGAGCGCTGGTCTCTGCACGCATGGTTGATCAACGGGTACTCGTTGCCCTGCCAGAAAGAGTGATGAACACGATTACGCAGTCTAGAGCTCCTTCCACGAGAAGGCTCTACGCGTCTAAATGGTCGGTGTTCTCCAAGTGGTGCACCGACAGAGATCTAGACCCGCGGACGTGTGAGGTTGCGCATCTGCTCACTTTCCTACAAGAGCTGATGGATAAGGGGAGGTCCCCATCCACGCTCAAAGTTTATGTGGCGGCCGTGGCTGCGTTCGCAGAATCGACGCATGGCCAGTCACTGGGAAGACATGAGCTGGTCATCCGCTTTCTTAAGGGAGCTAGAAGGATGAATCCACCGCGCCCCCCATCGGTTCCTATATGGGATCTTTCCTTGGTCCACGAGGCCCTGAAAGCCTTCCCATTTGAGCCACTTGACTCCGTGGAGTTAAAATACCTATCACTAAAAAACATTTTTCTGACCACGCTGTCATCAGTCAAACGTGTGGGGGACCTGCACGCGCTGTCAATCAGCGCGACGTGTCTTGAGTTCGGGCCGAATGACTTTAAAGTCATCCTCAAACCTAGACATGGCTACGTTCCAAAAGTGATGGGCACTCCTTTCAGAGCGCAAGTCATTTCACTGTCGGCTCTGCCAGCGTCAGACAGTGAGACAGACGTGAATCTCCTTTGCCCAGTCAGGGTGCTGAGGTTTTATACTACGCGCTCCGCCTCCTTCAGGTGCATGGAGCAGCTGTTTGTTTCGTTTGGTGGGCGCACCAAAGGTCTCGCTGCCTCGAAACAGACTCTGTCCAGATGGATAGTGGACGCTATAGCGGCCGCTTACGCGTCAAAAGGTCTGCAATGCCCTCTGGGCATCAGGGCTCATTCCACTAGAGGCATGGCCTCATCGTGGGCGTGGTCCAGCGGGATTTCTATCCACGACATATGTGTAGCGGCGGGCTGGAGCTCCCCGTCTACCTTTGTCAGGTTCTATAACCTGGAAGTTCCCGCCCTGCAGGCTAAACTTCTGTCAGTCTAAGCGAGTTGTGCGTTCTGCCCAGATATATCATGCTCAGACCACTCTCACGTGACTCAGCTCTCCTGGTTGAGCTGCACTAGTAGGGTATGTGCTATATGCTTATCCAGACCAGTGCTCTGCTCTGTATTCCCTATGGGTGCTTATGTACAAGTGATGGCCCGCGTGGCTGGCCACCTTATTTTTCCACTTATTTGGGTTCCCCGAGAAACCTCGGCGACTCATGGGTGGTTGCTTGGCGCGCATGGCGTTGACAAAAAGTTCCCGTAGCGTAAGCTAAACTTACGCAATACGAGAGAACCTCTCGTAAGAGAACGTACTCGGTTACTAACGTGTGCATGGCCGCCATTTGTGTGTCTGAGAGACATTTGTGGCTCACACTCGCCGACATGGGAGATTCTGAGCGCGCCGCTTTTCTCAACGCCCCGCTCTCTCCATCCGGCCTCTTCGGGACGGCCGTCACGGGTATCGTCGACCGTTTTTCCGAAGTACAGAAAGCCTCCCAGGCCATGAACCTCTTTCTGCCTCGTCGCGCTAGCTCCTCTGCAGGCCGCTCACGTGACCAGCCTCTTGCCCCACCCCAGCGCCCAGCTCAGCACAGTCAGACTTCTCAGCGGCGCCTGGGCGGCCGCCCTCGTTCTCGCTCTGACAGCCGCCACAGACCGCCGCCGCCTCGGGGGCCTCGGCCTAGGAGCGCGCTGAAACCTGATCACTCAAAGTCTGCCTAACACAGCTGAGAAAAAGACGGCACTCTCCCGCCGCGGCCGGACCGCCGTCAAGGTTTCGCCCTCTGCTCACGCGGCTACTACAGCAGTGTATTCCGCCATTACCAAGCCGGTCTCTTTTCCCGCTTGCTAGTAATACAGCGTAGTGCTTCTGTGTTATACGTCACACGTAGGCTCACTATTGGCCGACGCTGGTCATGTGTGTGATGCGTGTGACATACAACAACAGAAGCAATACGCTGTTTTACTACGTGAACCACTCGAAGCCCACAGAGAAGGAAATGAATATAGGTGAATAAAGTCGTTGTTTTTGTTTGTTTTGGACCAAAATGTATTTTCGATGCTTCAAAAAATTCTAACTAACCCACTGATGTCACATGGACTACTTTGATGATGTCTTTATTACCTTTCTGGACAAGGACAGTATACCATACATACATTTTCAATGGAGAGACAGAAAGCTCTCGGACTAAATCTAAAATATCTTAAACTGTGTTCCGAAGATGAACGGAGGTCTTACGGGCTTGGAACGACATGAGGGTGAGTCATTAATGACATAATTACATTTTTTGGATGAATTAAATATTTAAGTCAAGTCAAGTCAAGTCACCTTTATTTATATAGCGCTTTTTACAATACAAATTGTTTCAAAGCAGCTTTACAGAGATAACAGGAAAACAATGTTGTAATAGTATTGTTAAATTCAAAATTAAATGTTAAATGTCCCCAACTAAGCAAGCCAAAAGCCAATGGCGACAAAAGCGAAGAGAGGCGAAAAAGGCAACAGTGGCAAGGAACCAAAACTCCATCAGGTGACAGAATGGAGAAAAAAACCTTGGGAGAACCCAGGCTCAGTCAGGGGGCCAGTCCTCCTTTGGCCAATGAACGAACAGTGTATGATTATGAGTTAGGCAGCATAATGTCAGGAGTCAGATGTGATCAGAACTTTCACGATATTTATCCAGTTCATCTGGTTGGGTTGGGTCATCCGGCCGGTGAGGAGATGACTGTGTTGAGGTGTCCATGGGCCTTCACAGTGTTGATGGGGCTGGCTCATCAGGGATGCGTTGTCGTCGTGTCCATGTGATGGTCCTTCCTCAGATCTGGATATGGCAGGTTCGCGTTAAACCTCGGGATAAGCAGAGAGACTAATATTAGCGTAGACGCCATCCTTCTTATGATGTACAAAGTACATCAGGAATTATGGGAAGTGTTCCCGGTTCCGGCTGATCTAAACTATGCAGCCTAACATTGAATTATAGAAATCTATAATGTGTTATGTGTATGCTAAGCCAAAGAGATGTGTTTTTAGTCTAGATTTAAACTGACAGACTGTATCTGCTTCCCGGACTGTGTTAGGAAGATTGTTCCAAAGTTTTGGTGCTAAATAGGAAAAGGATCTACCGCCAGCAGTCGATTTTGATATTCTAGGTATTATCAACTGGCCAGAATTTTGAGATCGCAATAGACGTGAAGGACTATAATGCGTTAAGAGCTCGCTCAAGTACTGGGGAGCTAAACCATTTAGTGCTTTGTAAGTAATCAGCAATATTTTAAAATGTATACGATGTTTAATAGGCAGCCAATGCAGTGTTGACAGAACCGGGCTAATATGGTAATACTTCCTGGTTCTGGTAAGAACTCTAGCGGCTGCGTTTTGAACTAGCTGTAGTTTGTTTATTAAGCGTGCAGGGCAACCACCCAGTAGAGCATTACAATAATCTAGCCTTGATGTCATGAATGCATGAACTAATTGTTCCGCATTTGTCAGTGAGAGCATATGACGTAATTTAGATATATTTTTAAGATGGAAAAATGCGGTTTTACAGATACTAGACACGTGACTTTCAAATGAAAGATTGGTATCAAAGAGCACACCCAGGTTCCTAACTGACGACGAAGACTTAACAGAGCAGCCATCGATTGTTAGACAGTATTCTGGGTTATTACGTGTGGCAGTTTTTTGTCCAATGATTAGAATCTCTGTTTTTTCAGAATTTAGTAATAGGAAATTACTGGTCATCCAATTTTTTATATCAGCTATGCATTCCGTTAATTTTGAGAATTGGTAAGTTTCGTTAGGTTTTGAAGAAATATACAGCTGAGTATCATCAGCATAACAGTGGAAGCTAATTCCATATTTCCTAATGATATATCCTAATGGTAGCATGTACAGAGTGAACAGCAGCGGTCCTAGTACTGAGCCTTGTGGTACGCCATACTGAACTTGTGATCGATAAGACATCTCTTCATTTACTGCTACAAACTGAAAACGGTCAGATAAGTATGATTTAAACCATGCTAGTGCAATTCCACTAATGCCAACATAGTTTTCTAGTCTATTTAAAAGAATGTTGTGGTCGATAGTATCAAATGCAGCACTAAGATCAAGTAACACTAATAGAGAGATACAACCACGATCGGATGATAAGAGCAAATCATTTGTGACTTTAATGAGAGCAGTCTCAGTACTATGGTACGGTCTAAATCCGGACTGAAAATCCTCGCAGATATTATTTCTTTCTAAAAAGGAACAAAGTTGTGATGAAACTGCTTTTTCTAGTATCTTTGACAGAAAAGGCAGATTCGAGATTGGCCTATAATTGACTAATTCTGTCGGATCAAGTTGCGGTTTTTTAACAAGCGGTTTAATCATAGCCAACTTAAAGGTTTTTGGTACGTATCCTAGAGACAAAGATGAATTAATGATATTTAGAAGAGGATCTATGACCTCTGGAAGCATCTCTTTCAGTAGCTTAGTCGGTATAGGGTCTAGCATACAAGTTGTCGATTTAGATGAATTAACAAGTTTGCAAAATTCTTCCTCTCCTATAGCAACAAATGAATCAAAATGTTCCTCACGGAGACTACAATGCACTCCCTGATGCGCTACTGTAGTAGACGGTTGCATAGTTATAATTTTGTCCCTGATATTATAGATCTTATAAGTGAAGAAGTTCATAAAGTCATTACTGCTGTGTTTCTTGGAAACTTCTGGGCTTGAAGCTTTCTTTTTCGTTAGTTTAGCCACTTGTTCAAATAAATTCCTAGGATTATGTTTATTTTCTTCTAATAGGGTTGAAAAATAATCCGTTCTAGCATCTTTTAATGCCTCTCTGTAAACAATCGAGCTCTCCTTCCATGAAATCCGAAATACCTCTAGTTTTGTTTTCTTCCAGTTTCGCTCCATTTTTCTGGCTGCTCTCTTAAGGGCCCGGGTGTGCTCGTTGTACCACGGCGTTGGACTATTTTCTTTAATCTTCTTTAAGCGCAACGGAGCAACTATGTCTAAAGTGCTGGAAAATAGAGATTCAAACGTTTCTGTTGCAATATCAAGTTCTTCTAAGCTATCCGGGATGCTGAGATGATGAAACTGATTAGGAAGATTATTAATAAAGCCATCTTTAGTGGCAGAAGTGATAGGTCTAACATATTTATAACACGGAGTCAGCTTTGCAGCCTTGGCTAAATGTAATTTACACAAGACTAGATAATGATCTGAGATGTCGTCGCTCTGCTGCAGAATTTCAACGGCATCAACATCTATTCCATGAGATAATATTAGATCTAGAGTATGGTTACGACAATGAGTAGGTTCTGACACGTGTTGTCTCACTCCAATTGAGTTTATAATGTCTTTAAATGCCAATCCCAATGCATCTTTTTCATTATCTACATGTATATTAAAATCACCAACAATTAGGACTTTATCGGCAGCCAATACTAATTCTGATAGAAAGTCAGCAAATTCTTTGATAAAATCTTTATGGTGCCCTGGTGGCCTGTAAACAGTAGCCAGCAGAATTCTCAAACGTGATTTATTGTTTACACTATATATTTTTACATTAAGCACCAACACTTCAAAAGAAGTATATTTAAAACTAGATTTCTTAGTGGTTTTGGAAATATTACTATAAATTACAGCAACACCTCCCCCTTTGCCTTTCGGACGAGGCTCATGTTTATAACAGTAATCTTGCGGAGTGGACTCATTTAAAGTAATGTAATCGTTTGGTTTTAGCCAGGTTTCTGTCAAACACAGCACATCTAGGTTATAGTCTGTAATCTTATCATTAACTATGAGCGCTTTTGAATTAAGGGATCGAATATTCAACAACCCAAGCGTTTGCATCTTCTGCTCATCGTTTGCTCATCTGTATTATATCTGTTTTTAATTTTTTATATTATATCTGAACATCAATTAAACTTTTAACCTTAGAAAGGTTTGGCAGTTTTTTGGATTTCCAAATTCGGGGAACAGACACAGTCTCTATATGATGATATCTAGGTGAAAGAGCCTCTATGTGATGGGATTTATCTGACCTTGGTGACGTGAGGCCGCTAGCAGACGGTTGGTTTAGCCAGTCTGTCTGCTTCCTGACCTGAGCCCCAGGTTGTCATGTTTTATCTCTAAGACTATGAGCCAAATTACTAGAGAGAAGAGCAGCACCATCCCAGGAGGGATGAATCCCATCTCTTTTCAACAGGTCAGGTTTGCCCCAAAAACTTTTCCAATTGTCTATGAATTCTATATTATTTTGCGGACACCAATTAGACAACCAGCCATTGAGTGAACACAATCTACTAACTATCTCATCACTCCTTCGAACAGGAAGGGGACCAGAGCAAATTACAGTGCCTGACATCGTACTTGCGAGTTCACACACCTCTTTAATATTAATTTTGGTGATCTCCGACTGGCGAAGTCGAACATCATTTGTGCCGACGTGAATAACAATCTTAGAGAATTTACGATTAGCATTAGCCAGCACTTTTAAATTTGCTTTGATGTCAGGCGCTCTGGCTCCCGGCAAACATGTGACTATGGTGGCTGGTGTCTCTATTTTCACGTTCCGTGTAATAGAATCGCCAATTACCAGGGCACAATCAACATAATTCTCAGTGGGTGTTTCACTGAGTGGGGCAAATCGATTTGTTATGGTGATCGGAACAGAAGAGTGGTTTTTTGATCCGCGACTAGAGCGATCTCTCACAGTTACCCATCTGCCTGGCTGCACAGGCAATAACTCAGCCGGAACCGAATCATGTAAATGGTTCACTATGCTAATATATATAAACCCTATATTGCCGACGGGGAAGGCTATGGTAAACATGTGGCATGAGGTGCAGGTGACAATAACAGGACAAGACATTACTCACCGTGTTTGTTGACTGATTCTTACTCACCTAGGCTTTTTATGAACTCAGAGGCGCGGGCGCGCACGAGAAAAATAAATAAATAAATAACTGAGCGCAAGGGCGGCGCGTTAACAGGCTAACGAGATACAAGCGTGTTGTGTTAACAATAACGGAAGCTAGCGATGTTAGGTTAGTCTGAGATGTTAGGTAAACTGTATTAGTAGTATAAACACTAGAAATGATCGTAAATGTATGGTTCAAGACAGAGAGAAATACGAGAGTTTAGATGGAGCTTACAGCCCCGGAGCAAACACACTCACACACAGCAGGCAGCGAGGCAGACAGGAGCAATCGATCCTCAGCCAGAGAAGAGAGAGAAAACCTTGAAAAATTAAAAAAGTGATTTAAGTCACTTGGAAATCAGTAAATTCAAGTCTTAATCTAACCAAAGTAGTTCCCTATCAGGAACGTCGAGCTGCGTGAAAACGCTGCGGGAACGCTTCTAGCGTTGTGCGTCTTGAAGCATAGTATGGAATCAGCCAATGGCGAGACGGAACGTCACGAGTGACGTCATCGACCAGGAAACTATAAAGCGCACCCATAAACAAGATGGCGACAGCTTCTGTTGTCTTCAGCAAAGCGCTCTGTGTGTGAATCTGTCCAAACTGTGTTTTTGTCTGTTCTTAGTGATTGCTAGGCAGGAGTTTTTCACTTAAAAAAACTATATATATTCACATATATTACTATGACGAGCGAGCAGCAATATAGAAAGTGTGCTCCCCCCTGTACTCGTTATCTCACGGGTGGGGACACACACGATCTGTGTGTTGTTTGTTTGGGAGTGCAGCATGCCCAGTCAGCTCTCGAGGGGGCTGATTGTGAGCATTGCGAGCGTTTTCCGATCAGAACGCTCCGCTCCCGCCGATCACTCTTCGAGGAGAGTGGTTCGGTTCGCGCTCCCCGCGGCTCGGGTCCCGCTTCTGTCGAGGCAGAGCGGCGGCGCCTGTCGTGGGGATCGCAAATGGATCTGTCAGCGGGGTTTGAGACGGGCGCTACCTTATCTCAGCCTTTACCTGCCAGTTCCAGTGCCTCAGTTTCGGGTGTGGAAGCACGCATTGCGGTTTCTTCCCCCCGGGCTGAGGCACCAATGCTGCAACTATCCAGTTCCGAGGAGCTGGATGTTGTTAGTATTGAGACAGGGGATATTGAGGATTCGTCATCTCATTCCCCTGAACATGAGGAGCTTATGGAGGTGCTCACTCGTGCGGTTTCTAAACTAAGCATCGAGTGGCCAGCTGTTAGGCAGGAGTGTGTTTCTAAAAGCAAGCTTGATGAACGATTTTTGCCTTCCCGTGCTCAACCTCCACGGCGGTGCCTTCCATTTCTTCCCGACCTCCACACTGAGGTGTCGAAGTCGTGGAAGAGACCCGCCTCTTATCGTGTTTTTAGCCCCCAGACATCCACTTATTCGAATATATCGGGGGCTAAGTTGTATGGTTATGGGGCGATGCCCAAGGCGGAGGAGACTCTAGCTAGCCATCTTTCTGCTGAGTCTTCGTCTCTTAAGGCACCAGCGTTGCCCACCAAGCCTCTCAGAAATACCTCGGCTTTGGTGGGCAAGGCTTATTCGGCGGCTGGTCAGGCTTCGGCGTGTCTGCATACTATGTCCATATTGCAGGCATACCAAGCTGATATTTTAAAAGATATGAGTGAGAGTGAGGAGGTCAGCTCTGACATGGTTCGCGAACTGCGTCAGGCTGCAGATTTATCTCTGCGTGCCACCAAGGAGTCGGCCAAAATGATGGGCCGTACTATGGCAGCCTTGGTGGCCGCAGAGAGGCACTTGTGGTTGAACCTTTCTGATATGAAGGATAAAGAGAAAGCTTTTCTCTTGGATGCTCCACTTTCTCCATCTGGTCTATTTGGTGACGCAGTAGATGTGGTTATAGATAAATTTCAGGAAGGAAAGAAACAAGCTGCGGCTTTTCAAAAATTCCTCCCACTTAAAGTTCATATCTCAGGGTCTGCTGGGCGAGGGCAGACCAAGCCGTCGACAAGCTCCTCACATAGGGCGCAACAAAAGCAGAGCGTCGCGTCTCGTGGCCCCCCTTCTAAACAATGGGCACAGACGCGACACTCTCAGGCGAAGCCTTCCAGCGGTAAGACTGATCTGAGGACGGTCATTATGGCTAAGAAGGCTTCGTCTAAAGGATGCTGAGGGTGGTCCCCTCCGTGAGAGGGAGGTGTTCACCGCTTCAGACGGTGCCCGTCCTCTCACGGTGCCCTCAGGGGTCCCTTCTGCCAACCCCGCCTTTAAGACGGGGCGTAGACGGGCCCAGCGAGTGTTTTCCCGAGGGACACTCGCCCCCTCCGAGGAGGGGCCTAGGGCAGTTAGACCAGTCGTTCCCTGCCGGTGCGCCGTTACAGGGCGCTGTGTCTGCTGCTCAAAATATTCCAGAGGCCAGCCTCGAGAGGCTGGTACCCTTAGTAGAATTTCTGGCAGAGTGGAAAAGTCTTCCAAAAATATCTCAGTGGGTTCTGCAGTCGATAGAGAGGGGTTATGCCATTCAGTTCAGATCTCCTCCTCCTCGATTCAACGGGGTCCTGCCCACTGTGGTGGGCCCCGAGCAGGCTCTGGTAATGGAACAAGAGGTGAAAACACTCCTTCAAAAGGAGGCTATAGAACGGGTTCCTCCTCCCAGCAAGGAGTCAGGTTATTACAGCCGATATTTCATCGTTCCAAAGAAGGATGGGGGGTTGCGTCCAATTTTAGATCTGCGCCTATTAAACCGTGCTGTAGCCAAGCTCAAGTTCAAGATGCTCACGCTAAAGCAAATCGTGTCACAAATCAGGTCCGAGGACTGGTTTGTCACGATAGATCTGAAGGACGCGTACTTCCACATTTCCATCCTTCCGCAACACAGGAAGTTCCTGAGGTTCGCTTTCGGGGGCGAAGCGTACCAATATCGTGTTCTTCCGTTCGGTCTAGCTCTATCTCCCCGCACGTTCACGAAATGCATGGATGCAGCGCTAGTTCCACTGCGACTCCAGGGCATTCGTATATTGAACTACATAGAAGATTGGGTGATTCTGGCTCAATCGCAACAACAAGCGGTTCGGCATCGAGATGTCGTCCTCGCGCACATAAAGAAACTGGGGTTGAGGCTGAATGCCAAGAAGAGTGTTCTATCTCCATCACAGAAGACATCTTTTCTGGGGGTGTTATGGGATTCAGTAGCAATGCGGGCGTGCCTGTCGCCGGCCCGCATCACTTCGATTCTCTCAGCCGTAAAACGAGTAAAGCTAGGCCAGTTGCTCACTGTGAAGCAGTTCCAGAGACTGCTGGGTCTGATGGCAGCAGCGTCCAATGTTATACCTTGCGGCCTGTTGTACATGAGACCGTTACAGTGGTGGCTCAGAACCAAGGGGTTCTCCCCGAGGGGAAACCCCCTCCGCACGATCAGAGTTACGCGGCGCTGCCTACGTGCTCTGGTCATGTGGAGGGATCCTTGTTTTCTGTCCCAGGGACCTGTGCTGGGAGCTCTTTGTCGTCGTGTAACGCTAACGACAGATGCTTCCCTCACAGGCTGGGGGGCGATCATGAGTGGTCGCCCAGCCCAGGGTCTGTGGCAGGACCATCATCGATTTTGGCATATAAATTGTCTAGAGTTGTTGGCGGTGTTTCAGGCTCTGAAACACTTCCTGCCAGACCTGAGAGGTCATCATGTTCTTGTCCGGTCCGACAATACATCGGTGGTCTCTTACATAAACCATCAGGGGGGTCTGCGCTCTCGCCAGTTATACAATCTGGCTCGCCAGATCCTTCTATGGACCCAGGGGAAGTTCCTTTCATTGAGGGCGATTTATCTTCCGGGGTATTTAAATCAGGGAGCGGACATCCTGTCGAGGCAGGGGCCGAGGCCCGGGGAATGGAGACTCCACCCCGAGGTGGTGGAGCTCCTGTGGTTGCAATACGGTCGTGCCGAGGTAGACCTATTTGCGTCCAGGGAGACATCACACTGTCCACTGTGGTTCTCTCTCAGTTATCCAGCCCCACTGGGGTTGGACGCTATGGTACAGCCGTGGCCGAGGTCACGCCTGTACGCCTTTCCCCCGATTGCTCTGCTCTCAGGAGTTCTGGAGAGGGTTCGCCGGGACGGGGTCAGTCTACTATTGGTAGCCCCGTTTTGGCCGGCCCGAGTATGGTTTGCGGACCTAATATCTCTCCTAGACGGCTCTCCTCTGGAGATTCCGATCAGGAGGGACCTTCTCTCTCAGGCGAGCGGGTTGATTTATCACCCCCGCCCAGAGTTATGGAAGCTATGGGCTTGGCCTCTGAGGGGGCCCAGCTCGTAGGCTCTGGTCTCTCAACCGAGGTTGTTGAGACCATCCTTCACTCCAGAGCTCCTTCCACGAGGAAGTTATACGCCTTGAAGTGGAGGCTCTTCACTTCTTGGTGTGGAGAACACCTGTTGGACCCAGTTAACTGCCCAGTGGGTGCAGTGCTGGAGTTCCTGCAGGAGCGTTTCTCCTCAGGGTTATCCCCCTCCACACTAAAGGTGTATGTGGCGGCACTTGCTGCTTACCATGTCCCTTTCAGTGGAGTCTCTTTGGGGAGACACCCGTTTATAACTCGTTTCCTCCGTGGTACTTTGAGGCTGAGGCCTGTAGTCCGCACGAGGGTGCCAGCGTGGGACTTGGCCATCGTTCTAGAAGGTCTTTCCCTAGCTCCTTTTGAGCCTATTGAAGAAGTTTCTGAAAAGTTTGTTACTTTAAAGACTATTTTTCTCCTTGCCATTTCTTCTCTTAAGAGAATCGGAGATATTCAGGCTCTCTCGGTTGCTCCCTCGTGTTTGGAATTTGCGCCTGGGATGGTGAAGGCTTTTCTCCACCCCAGGCCAGGTTATGTCCCTAAGGTCCCTACCAATGTGGCCAGACCTATAGTTCTGCAGGCCTTCTGCCCTCCTCCTTTTACATCGTCAGATCAGGAAAAACTTAATCTGCTCTGCCCTGTCCGGGCTCTAGATACTTATGTCCACAGAGCTGCCCTGTGGAGGAAATCAGAACAGTTGTTCGTTTGTTTCGGACCACCTAAGAAGGGGTCCCCAGTGTCTAAGCAGAGGATGAGCAAGTGGGTGGTCGAGGCCATCTCACTTGCCTATGAGTCGGCTGGTCAGCCTTCACCTTTGGCTGTCCGAGCTCACTCTACCAGGAGTATGGCGGCTTCCAAAGCCTTATTGTCAGGAGTTTCTCTTCATGACGTTTGTTATGCGGCAGGCTGGTCCTCACCGCATACTTTCGTCAGGTTCTATGACCTAGACCTTAGCTCCACCCCTGGGGCGCAGGTGCTTTCGGCTGAATTTAATCCTTGATTCACACAGTCGGTCACTTGCTCTTATGGCGACGTGGGTATTAGCGTTCCCGCAGCGTTTTCACGCAGCTCGACGTTCCTGATAGGGAACGTCCCGGGTTACGTATGTAACCCTAGTTCCCTGAAGGAACGAGACGCTGCGTGTCGTTGCCATACTCCCAGCATTCCCTTGATCGATTTGCTTCAGACTTTCCAGAAGCTGTCGCCATCTTGTTTATGGGTGCGCTTTATAGTTTCCTGGTCGATGACGTCACTCGTGACGTTCCGTCTCGCCATTGGCTGATTCCATACTATGCTTCAAGACGCACAACGCTAGAAGCGTTCCCGCAGCGTTTTCACGCAGCGTCTCGTTCCTTCAGGGAACTAGGGTTACATACGTAACCCGGGACGTTTCTTGTTTGAGTCATGAAAGTCTAAGATGATTGAACTTTTTCCACCATAAACTTGCTGTAATACAAATGGTATTGATTGTAATTGGTCTGGCTTTGTGTTGTCTAGGGAACCAGTACTCCAGGATTTTTCGAGAAAGTTGGATTTGCACAGCTTTTCCTGCTCTGTGAAACTACCATGCACTGAACTTTACTGTTGGCAACTGGACACAACTGATCCACTCGTATCCTGCAACTGTTCTTCTTCTGCTGAATGTTGTTGACTCAAGCACTGCTGTAACTGTTGCAGAGTCGAAGGTACTGAATCAACTTCACTGACACAGGACTTACATTCACTGACATGTACAGGACTTGAAGTATTACAGACCATTTGATAAGCAGCTTTCATATAATTCTGATGGCAGAAATTCCTATATTGTGCCTTCATTTATTTTAAAAGTTAACCTATGATGTAAAGGGACTTGTTCGTTAATAAAAAATGAGTTTGTTAAAACAACTGTTTGCATTTTGTCTTTATTTTTTAACTTTACAATGAATACAGAATTCTACTATGATCCCAGACTAAGGTTACAATTTAACTTTCTGGATTGTTTTGAAATAAAGTTTTAAAAGAGTAATATACAGTGATGTGTTTATTTCAAAGTGAATTTATTCTTTTCATATTAAATGATTTGTCAGTTTTATTTTACAGTTCTTTAAACTAGGTAAAGCAGAACCCTAATAAGAAAATCTGGTAACTCCTTTAGTGTTTTTATTTGTAAAAAGGTGTTCTATCAACACCAGGATGGTGTAATATTTGACTCCTATAAGGTTGAGAAGATTGTGATATCCATTTTTTGAATGGACCCTAATCCATTAAATAGTCGTATTAACATATAATTAATCTGAAAATGTTAATACATATGTTAATACAACTCAACATGTTTAGTTTCAGCTTGTGTAAAAGGTTAGAGTTCCATGTTAATACAACTTAACATGTTTAGTTTCAGCTTGTGTAAAAAGTTAGGGTTCCATGTTAATACAACTTAACATGTTTAGTTTCAGCTTGTGTAAAACTAAACATGTTAAGTTGTATTAACATGGAACTCTAACCTTTTACACAAGCTGAAAGTAAACATGTTAAGGCAACGGGTTTCCACGCGATTTGCGAGTAAAGTCAACTAATTCGGGTTAAGAGTGTATGAAAATGTCTAAAAAATGACAAAGTCAAAAGTATGACAAAAAGTCAAAATTATGACAAAAAGTCACAATTATTGCAGACATCCTAGGTTGAAATTATATGAAAAAGTCCCAAAAAATTACAAAAAGTCAAAATTATGACAGACATACCAAGTTGAAATTCTTATTTGAAAATGTCTAAAAAATGACAAAGTCAAAAGTATGACAAAAAGTCAAAATTATGAAAAAAAGTCAAAGTTATGACCAAGTTGAAATGCCGACAAAAAGTCAAAAGTGTAATGTAAAAAGCAGTATATTAATGTGTGTATGTGGAGAATGAGTACAGAAAGCCTCTCTCCAGCTCTTCAACAGACGGACTCTTGCTGAGCTAAACCCACTGCAGTGATGACTCCTCTTCCCTCCTCACTGGGACAGGCCACAGAAAGCCTGCCAGTCGGCTCTGCATGGAAGAAGGTGTTTTCACCGCTGTACGAGAACGCTCTAGTTTTACTGCATTTCTGTTCAGCGGTCTACAACGTTCATCAGCTCTGGTCCAGTGGGTTCAACAGCAGATCTTTCTGCTTAGCTCTGTTCAACACTGGTTTGGTTCTAACACACGTGCTGGGATGTCTGGGAGATGTTGACGCTGGGCTCCAACAGCAGCCGGTCCAGAGTCCGTGAAGAAGAAGCCATTTTCAAAACGAAAGAAGCCGATATAACACATGCTGGTTATATCATTGACTCCATGGGTTCTTGATTTCAACCAACGTCCATGGAACTCCTTAGCCAAGTTGTACATATACAGTATGCAACTGTCTGAATGCAATATAATGGCTGAATATGATGAACTGAGGAAAATTGAACCATTCCGGATCATTTGCACAAAAGTCTGTGTAATGCTTGACAAATCAGTATTCAAACCATACAATGCAAAAATAAAAAATTGAAACCAGACATTCCTTTGTAATTTTTTCCCTGTATACTTCATCAATAGATAGTTTTGTTAAATTATGACTTTACAAACAATCTTTTGAATGAATGAAATCTATCCGGTCTGAAATAATGACATGGAAAATGTCCAAAAATGAAGAAAAAGTCAAAATTTTTACAAAAAGTCAAAATTATGTAAAACATACCAAGTTGAAATTCTGATATGAAAATGTCTAAAAAATGACAAAGTCAAAAGTATGACAAAAAGTCAAAATTATGACATAAAGTCAAAATTATTGCAGACATCCTAGGTTGAAATTATATGGAAAAAGTAAAAAAAAATGACAAAAAGTCAAAAGTATGACAGACATACCAAGTTGAAATTCTGATATTAAAAAGTCCAAGAAATGACAGTCAAAAAGGTATGACAAAAAGTCAAAATTATGACGAAAAGTCACAATTATTGCAGAGATACTAGGTAGAAATTATATGAAAAAGTAAAAAAAAAATGACAAAAAGTCAAAATTATGACAAAAAGTCACAATTATTGCAGAGATACGAGGTTGAAATTATATGAAAAAGTCAAAAAAATTTACAAAAAGTCAAAATTATGACAGACATACCAAGTTGAAATTCTGATATGAAAAAGTCCAAAAAATGACAGTCAAAAAAGATACGACAAGAAGTCAAAATTATGACAGACATACCAAGTTGAAATTCTGATATGAAAATGTCTAAAAAATGACAGTCAAAAGTATGACAAAAAGTCAAAATTATGACAAAAAGTCAAATTTTTGCAGACATCCTAGGTTGAAATTATATGAAAAAGTCCAAAAAAATTACAAAAAATCAAAATTATGACAGACATACCAAGTTGAAATTCTGATATGAAAAAGTCCAAGAAATGACAGTCAAAATGGTATGACAAAAAGTCAAAATTCTGACAAAAAGTCACAATTATTGCAGACATTCTAAGTTGAAATTAAATGAAAAAGTCAAAAAAATGACAAAAAGTCCAAATTATGACAGACATACCAAGTTGAAATTCTTATATGAAAATGTCTAAAAAATGACAAAGTCAAAAGTATGACAAAAAGTCAAAATTATTGCAGACATACTAGGTTGAAATTATATGGAAAAAGTCCAAAAAAATTACAAAAAGTCAAAATTATGACAGCCATACCAAGTTGAAATTCTGATATTAAAAAGTCCAAGAAATGACAGTCAAAAAGGTATGGCAAAAAGTCAAAATTCTGACAAAAAGTCAAAATTATTGCAGATATTCTAAGTTGAAATTACATGAAAAAGTCCAAAAAGTGACAAAAAGTCAAAATTATGACAGACATACCAAGTTGAAATTCTTTTATGAAAATGTCTAAAAAATGACAAAGTCAAAAGTATGACAAAAAGTCAAAATTATGAAAAAAAGTCAAAGTTATGACCAAGTTGAAATGCCGACAAAAAGTCAAAAGTGTAATGTAAAAAGCAGTATATTAATGTGTGTATGTGGAGAATGAGTACAGAAAGCCTCTCTCCAGCTCTTCAACAGACGGACTCTTGCTGAGCTAAACCCACTGCAGTGATGACTCCTCTTCCCTCCTCACTGGGACAGGCCACAGAAAGCCTGCCAGTCGGCTCTGCATGGAAGAAGGTGTTTTCACCGCTGTACGAGAACGCTCTAGTTTTACTGCATTTCTGTTCAGCGGTCTACAACGTTCATCAGCTCTGGTCCAGTGGGTTCAACAGCAGATCTTTCTGCTTAGCTCTGTTCAACACTGGTTTGGTTCTAACACACGTGCTGGGATGTCTGGGAGATGTTGACGCTGGGCTCCAACAGCAGCCGGTCCAGAGTCCGTGAAGAAGAAGCCATTTTCAAAACGAAAGAAGCCGATATAACACATGCTGGTTATATCATTGACTCCATGGGTTCTTGATTTCAACCAACGTCCATGGAACTCCTTAGCCAAGTTGTACATATACAGTATGCAACTGTCTGAATGCAATATAATGGCTGAATATGATGAACTGAGGAAAATTGAACCATTCCGGATCATTTGCACAAAAGTCTGTGTAATGCTTGACAAATCAGTATTCAAACCATACAATGCAAAAATAAAAAATTGAAACCAGACATTCCTTTGTAATTTTTTCCCTGTATACTTCATCAATAGATAGTTTTGTTAAATTATGACTTTACAAACAATCTTTTGAATGAATGAAATCTATCCGGTCTGAAATAATGACATGGAAAATGTCCAAAAATGAAGAAAAAGTCAAATTTTTTACAAAAAGTCAAAATTATGTAAAACATACCAAGTTGAAATTCGGATATGAAAATGTCTAAAAAATGACAAAGTCAAAAGTATGACAAAAAGTCAAAATTATGACAAAAAGTCAAAATTATTGCAGACATCCTAGGTTGAAATTATATGGAAAAAGTAAAAAAAAATGACAAAAAGTCAAAAGTATGACAAAAAGTCAAAATTATTGCAGAGATACTAGGTTGAAATTATATGAAAAAGTCAAAAAAATTTACAAAAAGTCAAAATTATGACAGACATACCAAGTTGAAATTCTGATATGAAAAAGTCCAAAAAATGACAGTCAAAAAAGATACGACAAGAAGTCAAAATTATGACAGACATACCAAGTTGAAATTCTGATATGAAAATGTCTAAAAAATGACAGTCAAAAGTATGACAAAAAGTCAAAATTATGACAAAAAGTCAAATTTTTGCAGACATCCTAGGTTGAAATTATATGAAAAAGTCCAAAAAAATTACAAAAAATCAAAATTATGACAGACATACCAAGTTGAAATTCTGATATGAAAAAGTCCAAGAAATGACAGTCAAAATGGTATGACAAAAAGTCAAAATTCTGACAAAAAGTCACAATTATTGCAGACATTCTAAGTTGAAATTAAATGAAAAAGTCAAAAAAATGACAAAAAGTCCAAATTATGACAGACATACCAAGTTGAAATTCTTATATGAAAATGTCTAAAAAATGACAAAGTCAAAAGTATGACAAAAAGTCAAAATTATTGCAGACATACTAGGTTGAAATTATATGGAAAAAGTCCAAAAAAATTACAAAAAGTCAAAATTATGACAGCCATACCAAGTTGAAATTCTGATATTAAAAAGTCCAAGAAATGACAGTCAAAAAGGTATGGCAAAAAGTCAAAATTCTGACAAAAAGTCAAAATTATTGCAGATATTCTAAGTTGAAATTACATGAAAAAGTCCAAAAAGTGACAAAAAGTCAAAATTATGACAGACATACCAAGTTGAAATTCTTTTATGAAAATGTCTAAAAAATGACAAAGTCAAAAGTATGACAAAAAGTCAAAATTATGAAAAAAAGTCAAAGTTATGACCAAGTTGAAATGCCGACAAAAAGTCAAAAGTGTAATGTAAAAAGCAGTATATTAATGTGTGTATGTGGAGAATGAGTACAGAAAGCCTCTCTCCAGCTCTTCAACAGACGGACTCTTGCTGAGCTAAACCCACTGCAGTGATGACTCCTCTTCCCTCCTCACTGGGACAGGCCACAGAAAGCCTGCCAGTCGGCTCTGCATGGAAGAAGGTGTTTTCACCGCTGTACGAGAACGCTCTAGTTTTACTGCATTTCTGTTCAGCGGTCTACAACGTTCATCAGCTCTGGTCCAGTGGGTTCAACAGCAGATCTTTCTGCTTAGCTCTGTTCAACACTGGTTTGGTTCTAACACACGTGCTGGGATGTCTGGGAGATGTTGACGCTGGGCTCCAACAGCAGCCGGTCCAGAGTCCGTGAAGAAGAAGCCATTTTCAAAACGAAAGAAGCCGATATAACACATGCTGGTTATATCATTGACTCCATGGGTTCTTGATTTCAACCAACGTCCATGGAACTCCTTAGCCAAGTTGTACATATACAGTATGCAACTGTCTGAATGCAATATAATGGCTGAATATGATGAACTGAGGAAAATTGAACCATTCCGGATCATTTGCACAAAAGTCTGTGTAATGCTTGACAAATCAGTATTCAAACCATACAATGCAAAAATAAAAAATTGAAACCAGACATTCCTTTGTAATTTTTTCCCTGTATACTTCATCAATAGATAGTTTTGTTAAATTATGACTTTACAAACAATCTTTTGAATGAATGAAATCTATCCGGTCTGAAATAATGACATGGAAAATGTCCAAAAATGAAGAAAAAGTCAAAATTTTTACAAAAAGTCAAAATTATGTAAAACATACCAAGTTGAAATTCTGATATGAAAATGTCTAAAAAATGACAAAGTCAAAAGTATGACAAAAAGTCAAAATTATGACATAAAGTCAAAATTATTGCAGACATCCTAGGTTGAAATTATATGGAAAAAGTAAAAAAAAATGACAAAAAGTCAAAAGTATGACAGACATACCAAGTTGAAATTCTGATATTAAAAAGTCCAAGAAATGACAGTCAAAAAGGTATGACAAAAAGTCAAAATTATGACGAAAAGTCACAATTATTGCAGAGATACTAGGTAGAAATTATATGAAAAAGTAAAAAAAAAATGACAAAAAGTCAAAATTATGACAAAAAGTCACAATTATTGCAGAGATACGAGGTTGAAATTATATGAAAAAGTCAAAAAAATTTACAAAAAGTCAAAATTATGACAGACATACCAAGTTGAAATTCTGATATGAAAAAGTCCAAAAAATGACAGTCAAAAAAGATACGACAAGAAGTCAAAATTATGACAGACATACCAAGTTGAAATTCTGATATGAAAATGTCTAAAAAATGACAGTCAAAAGTATGACAAAAAGTCAAAATTATGACAAAAAGTCAAATTTTTGCAGACATCCTAGGTTGAAATTATATGAAAAAGTCCAAAAAAATTACAAAAAATCAAAATTATGACAGACATACCAAGTTGAAATTCTGATATGAAAAAGTCCAAGAAATGACAGTCAAAATGGTATGACAAAAAGTCAAAATTCTGACAAAAAGTCACAATTATTGCAGACATTCTAAGTTGAAATTAAATGAAAAAGTCAAAAAAATGACAAAAAGTCCAAATTATGACAGACATACCAAGTTGAAATTCTTATATGAAAATGTCTAAAAAATGACAAAGTCAAAAGTATGACAAAAAGTCAAAATTATGACGAAAAGTCACAATTATTGCAGAGATACTAGGTAGAAATTATATGAAAAAGTAAAAAAAAAATGACAAAAAGTCAAAATTATGACAAAAAGTCACAATTATTGCAGAGATACGAGGTTGAAATTATATGAAAAAGTCAAAAAAATTTACAAAAAGTCAAAATTATGACAGACATACCAAGTTGAAATTCTGATATGAAAAAGTCCAAAAAATGACAGTCAAAAAAGATACGACAAGAAGTCAAAATTATGACAGACATACCAAGTTGAAATTCTGATATGAAAATGTCTAAAAAATGACAGTCAAAAGTATGACAAAAAGTCAAAATTATGACAAAAAGTCAAATTTTTGCAGACATCCTAGGTTGAAATTATATGAAAAAGTCCAAAAAAATTACAAAAAATCAAAATTATGACAGACATACCAAGTTGAAATTCTGATATGAAAAAGTCCAAGAAATGACAGTCAAAATGGTATGACAAAAAGTCAAAATTCTGACAAAAAGTCACAATTATTGCAGACATTCTAAGTTGAAATTAAATGAAAAAGTCAAAAAAATGACAAAAAGTCCAAATTATGACAGACATAACAAGTTGAAATTCTTATATGAAAATGTCTAAAAAATGACAAAGTCAAAAGTATGACAAAAAGTCAAAATTATTGCAGACATACTAGGTTGAAATTATATGGAAAAAGTCCAAAAAAATTACAAAAAGTCAAAATTATGACAGCCATACCAAGTTGAAATTCTGATATTAAAAAGTCCAAGAAATGACAGTCAAAAAGGTATGGCAAAAAGTCAAAATTCTGACAAAAAGTCAAAATTATTGCAGATATTCTAAGTTGAAATTACATGAAAAAGTCCAAAAAGTGACAAAAAGTCAAAATTATGACAGACATACCAAGTTGAAATTCTTTTATGAAAATGTCTAAAAAATGACAAAGTCAAAAGTATGACAAAAAGTCAAAATTATGAAAAAAAGTCAAAGTTATGACCAAGTTGAAATGCCGACAAAAAGTCAAAAGTGTAATGTAAAAAGCAGTATATTAATGTGTGTATGTGGAGAATGAGTACAGAAAGCCTCTCTCCAGCTCTTCAACAGACGGACTCTTGCTGAGCTAAACCCACTGCAGTGATGACTCCTCTTCCCTCCTCACTGGGACAGGCCACAGAAAGCCTGCCAGTCGGCTCTGCATGGAAGAAGGTGTTTTCACCGCTGTACGAGAACGCTCTAGTTTTACTGCATTTCTGTTCAGCGGTCTACAACGTTCATCAGCTCTGGTCCAGTGGGTTCAACAGCAGATCTTTCTGCTTAGCTCTGTTCAACACTGGTTTGGTTCTAACACACGTGCTGGGATGTCTGGGAGATGTTGACGCTGGGCTCCAACAGCAGCCGGTCCAGAGTCCGTGAAGAAGAAGCCATTTTCAAAACGAAAGAAGCCGATATAACACATGCTGGTTATATCATTGACTCCATGAGTTCTTGATTTCAACCAACGTCCATGGAACTCCTTAGCCAAGTTGTACATATACAGTATGCAACTGTCTGAATGCAATATAATGGCTGAATATGATGAACTGAGGAAAATTGAACTATTCCGGATCATTCGCACAAAAGTCTGTGTAATGCTTGACAAATCAGTATTCAAACCATACAATGCAAAAATGAAAAATTTGAAACCAGACATTCATTTGTAATTATTTTCTTGTATACTTCATCAATAGATCGTTTTGTTAAATGATGACTTTACAAACAATCTTTTAAATGAATGAAATCTATCCGGTCTGAAATAATGACATGGAAAATGTCCAAAAATGAAGAAAAAGTCAAAATTTTGACAAAAAGTCAAAATTATGAAAGACATACCAAGTTGAAATTCTGATATGAAAATGTCTAAAAAATGACAGTCAAAAGTATGACAAAAAGTCAAAATTATGACAAAAAGTCAAAATTATTGCAGACATACTAGGTTGAAATTATATGAAAAAGTCCAAAAAATGACCAAAAGTCAAAATTATGACCAAAAGTCAAAATTATGACAAAAAGTCAAAATTGTAGCGACAATGAGAATGAACCGAACACAATTGAAGCTTTTATGTGATTTTGTACATACATAATCCCACAAAGAGTCTTCACATCTAGACTCAAATCACCAAACCCAGAGCCATAAATCACCCACAGGCTCCAGAGAGTCTGCAACCAAAAAGACTTTTTATTGTCAACGTTTGGTAATTTTGCAAGACAGATCTGTTCAAAAATGGTACTGCTCAGGGCCCTAGCAGAGGTCACCTGACCCCTGCGACTAACAGACCCTGTCTTTCTTAAGGGCCAAGGTCCCATGAGAGATGAACAGAACAGACTTCAGCAGGAACTATCTGTGACCTCAGACTGGAATGTCTTAAACCCCATAAACTTTACACACCAACACACTTTACATATAAAAATGCATACAATCATCACAAAACAATTCTTGACGAACTTATAATCAAACATCGTTCAACTACATAATTCTATATTGTGTCTACGACCCCTGTATGTGTCTATTATGCTTAGATCACATATAAGTCATGTAATTGTTGTAACTATTACCTGTGTGAATGAAAGTGTATCGTGTCTCCTATCAATGCGACCACATGTTCTTAATTCAGACGATGGCTTGATTGAAATCTGTGTAAAATGTTTATGTTCGTATAATAGGAATCATGTATAAACTGTATCCTCTGTACTCTCTGTTAGAACTAGAGAAGTAAAGGGATCACAGATAATGCATGATTTACGATGAGGGGGGGGGGATGGAAAAGCAGGATCAGGGTTTAAAACAGCTTAATTCAAGCCATCTAACTTGTCTCACTTTCCTTTCTTTTCCTTTGTTTTCTTTTCCGTTAAAAGTCTCGGTTCTAAGTTAAGTTTTGCTGCAAAGTTTCATTTAAACATTTCGACTGCAAAGCCCTTCCAACTTCGAAGACTTTCATCCATTCGCCAACACACCACGTGATTGGCTGCCCAAGATCTAGCAGGCACGGGAGACCGTCAGCCAAGCAACGGACCCGGGACCCTCTACACCGACAAAAAGGGAATCCCAAAGGCAACGCGAAGACAAACGCAAGTAGCCTCCATTAACTGAACTGGTGCACTGATATAAAATTGAATAACCCGTCAAAGAAACGAAAGAAGGGTTAAATTAATGATTGATGGTTCGTTCAGGTCATGTCTTTTAAGTGCATATAGAAACTTGGAATTTCACCATCTCACTCTTAAAACTCATTCTTCCCTCACTCTCTTTCTTTCTGCAACTCGTATGAATGTGTGTGTGTGCGTGTGTTTGTGTTAGATATTAGTTTTATGTTCTAGGATAATCAATAAAGTCTTGCTTATATTTTAAAGAGAATTGTCTTGTGTTATGTGCTTACAGATTTAATGTCTTGAACTTCTGATCTAAGTTACCTTGCTAATAAATAGTGTTTCACTATAGTTTGGATATTTATATCCGCTGCAGAGGATATTACGGCCCGTTCGAATGAACGCTGAACGAGTCATTTGCTCGGCCGTATAAGTGATTCTTTTAAGAATTTATAATTCCTTTGGAGCTAAATTGGCCTTCTGGCCCCTTTATGCATATTATTATTATATGTACCCAAATTCGTTACAAAATTATTGCAGAGATACTAGGTTGAAATTATATGAAAAAGTCCAAAAAAATTACAAAAAGTCAAAATGATGACAGACATACCAAGTTGAAATTCTGATATGAAAAAGTCCAAAAAATGAGAGTCAAAAAAGATATGACAAAAAGTCAAAATTATTGCAGACATACTAGGTTGAAATTATATGAAAAAGTCAAAAAAATTACAAAAAGTTAAAATTATGACAGATATACCAAGTTGAAATTCTGATATGAAAAAGTCCAAGAAATGACAGTCAAAAAAGGTATGACAAAAAGTCAAAATTATGACAGACATACCAAGTTGAAATTCTGATATGAAAAAGTAAAAAAAAAGACAGTCAAAAAAGATATGACAAAAAGTCAAAATTATTGCAGACATACTAGGTTGAAATTAAATGAAAAAGTCCAAAAAATGACAAAAAGTCAAAATTATGACAGACATACCAAGTTGAAATTCTTATATGAAAATGTCTAAAAAATTACAAAATTTAAAAGTATGACAAAAAGTCAAAAGTATGACAAAAAGTCAAAATTATGACAAAATCGGTTACGTATGTAAACCTAGCTCCCTGAAGGAACGAGACGCTGCGTGAAAACACTGTGGGAACGCCCCTTGCGTTGTGCGTCGTAAAGCGCGTATGGAATCCGCCCAATGGCGAGACGGAACGTCATATGCGGGTGACGTCATCGACCAGGAAACTATAAAGCACCCCAAGATCACAGCCGCGACAGCTTCTGAAAAGTCTGAAGCAAGTCGCTCGCGGGAATGCCGGGAGTATGGCAACGCCACACAGCGTCTCGTTCCTTCAGGGAACTAGGGTTACATATGTAACCGAGACGCTCCCTATCAGGAACTCGAGCTGCGTGAAAACGCTGTGGGAACGCTAATACCCATGTCGCCATAAGAGCAAGTGACCAACTGTGTGAATTAGGAAGCACATTCAGACGAGAGCACCTGCGCCCCAGGAGTGGAGCTAAGGTCAAGGTCGTAAAATCGGACAAATGTATGCAGTGAGGAGCAGCCAGCTGCATCACAGACATCATGGAGAGAAACTCCTGACAATAAGGCTTTAGAAGCCACCATACTCCTAGTGGAATGAGCCTGTACAGCCAAAGGTGAAGGCTGACCAGCCGACTCATAAGCAAGTGAGATGGCCTCGACCACCCACTTGCTCATTCTCTGCTTAGACACTGGAGACCCCTTCTTAGGTGGCCCAAAACAGACAAACAACTGTTCAGATTTCCTCCGCAGGGCAGCTCTGTGGACATAAGCGTCTAGAGCCCGAACAGGGCAGAGCAGATTGAGTTTTTCCTGATCCGATGACGTGAACGGAGGAGGACAGAAGGCCTGCAGAACTATAGGTCTGACCACATTAGTAGGAACCTTAGGGACATAACCTGGCCTAGGGTGGAGAAAAGCCTTTCCCATCCCAGGCGAAAATTCCAAACACGAGGGAGAAACCGACAGAGAAACCGACCTGAATGTCTCCAATCCTTTTAAGAGATGAAATAGCGAGGAGAAAAATAGTTTTCAGAGTGACAAACTTGTCAGGAACTTCCTCAATAGGCTCGAAAGGAGCAAGGGAAAGACCCTCTAATACAATGGTCAAATCCCAAGTTGGCACCTTCGTGCGGACTACAGGCCTCAGCCTCAAAGTACCACGAAGAAATCTAGTTATGAGTGGGTGTCTCCCCAGAGATACTCCACTGAAAGGGACATGGTAAGCAGCAAGTGCCGCCACGTACACCTTTAGTGTGGAGGGGGATAACCCTGTAGAGAAACGCTCCTCCAGAAACTCTAGCACTGCACCCACTGGGCAGTTAACTGGGTCTAGCTGGTGTTCTCTACACCAAGAAGTACGGGGCTACCAACAGTAGACTGACCCCGTCCCGGCGAACCCTCTCCGGAACTCCTGGAAGCAGAGCAATCGGGGGAAAGGCATACAGACGTGACCTCGGCCACGGCTGTACCATAGCGTCCAACCCCAGCGGGGCTGGATGACTGAGAGAGAACCACAGTGGACAGTGTGATGTCTCCCTGGACGCAAATAGGTCTACCTCGGCATGACCGTACTGCATCCACAGGAGCTCCACCGCCTCCAAACAAAACTAAACTAAACTAAACTAAACTAAACTAAACTAAAAAAAACAACTAAAAAAACAAAACTAAACAAAATTAAACAAAACTAAACTAAAGAAAACTAAACAAAAACAAATTAAAGAAAACTAAACTAAACAAAACTAAAAAAAAAAAAAAAAAAAAAAAGCAAAACAAAACTAAACTTATGTTCAATCATGAAATTAAACAATAAATATGTGGTACAAGATTACAGTATGTTTAGTTGAGAAACTGTCACAGAAGGTCAAAAAGTGAAGCGAGGATTCATGTGCAGAACAAAACTAAACTAAACTAAACAAACAAAACAAAACAAAACAAACAAAACAAAACAAAACAAAACAAAACAAAACAAAATTCAATTCAATTCAATTCAATTCAAATTTATTTGTATAGCGCTTTTCACAATACACATTGTTTCAAAGCAGCTTTACAGAAAGTGCATTAAAAATGTACATAGAAAATACAGTTAGTTCATCATGTATTAATTTAGGGCATAACATATCGCCGGCGTTGAGTCGTCTCTTCACAGGTGTTGGATCATCCGAAGTCTCCGTGAGAGGCTGGATACAAACTGGAGCTGACGAACGCTATTTACCTCGGGACTTGCGTCCCGAGATAACAGCAGAAAGGCAGATGAGAAATAATTAGCGTAGCTGATGTTCATAATATTAATGCATTCGATCTGATTCGGCAGTAGTATAAAAGGTAAGCATTATGTGAATTCTTGGTTAAAGAGATGCGTCTTTAATCTGGTTTTAAACTGGGACAGCGAGTCTGAGCCTCGAACAATATCAGGAAGGCTATTCCAGAGTTTAGAAGCTAAATGTGAGAACGCCCTCCCTCCTTTAGTGGACTTAGATATCCTTGGAATGACCAGAAGCCTCGAATTTAGTGATCTTAAAGAGCGCGACGGATTGTAGGGCGATAGAAGGTCCGTTAAATAGACTGGAGCTAAACCATTTAGGGCTTTATAGGTCAGTAGCAATACCTTGTAATTGATACGGAACTTAATAGGTAACCAATGTAGAGATGATAAAATTGGTGTTATATGATCATATTTTCTTGATCTAGTAAGAACTCTAGCGGCTGCATTTTGGACTAACTGTAGCTTGTTTATTGAGGATACAGGACAACCAGCTAATAAAGCATTACAGTAATCTAGTCTCGAGGTCATGAATGCATGAACTAACTTTTCTGCATCAGAAACGGATAGCATGTTACGTAGCTTAGCAATGTTTCTAAGGTGGAAAAAGGCTGTTCTTGTAACATATGAAATATGATTTTCGAAAGTCAAGTTGCGGTCAAGTATGACACCCAGGTCTTTTACTGTAGTGGATAAAGTAACAGGGCATCCTTCTAAATTAAAGTTGTATTGTAAGGGATTTTGTGGGTAGTTTTTCGGACCAATAAGTAATACCTCTGTTTTATCAGAATTTAATAGCAGGAAATTACACGTCATCCAGTATTTTATATCTTTAAGACATTCTGTCAAGTTAGATAAGTTAGTGGTTTCATCTGGCCGTGATGAAATATATAATTGAGTGTCATCAGCATAACAGTGAAAATTAATTCCATGTTTTCTTATAATATTACCAAGTGGCAGCATATATATTGAGAATAGTAGAGGGCCTAACACAGATCCTTGCGGTACTCCATAGTTTACTGACGTTATCTTTGATTTTTCCCCATTTAAGCAGACAAAGTGGTAACGGTCTGATAAGTACGATCTAAACCAGCTTAATGCCTGTCCCTGAACACCAGTGTAGTTTTGTAGTCGATCCAGGAGTATTTTATGATCTATAGTATCAAATGCAGCGCTTAGATCCAGTAGAACAAGTATTGAGATGCAGCCTTGGTCAGAAGCTAAAAGTAAATCATTTGTAATTTTAACTAGCGCAGTTTCAGTGCTATGATACGGTCTGAATCCTGACTGAAATTTTTCATAGATATCATTTTCTTGCAAGAAAGAGCACAATTGAGCGGACACAACTTTTTCTAGTATTTTAGACATAAATGGAAGATTTGAAATGGGTCTGTAATTTGCTAGGTTATTTGGATCTAATTGTGGTTTCTTAATAAGAGGT